>SJYT01030231.1:202874-344304 GCA_006410635.1 Cephalophus harveyi
GGGGGGGTGATTCATCGCTAGGTCAGGACAGACGTACACCAGGGCTATTCGGGCTGCCCAGGGACGTCTTTCCACTCCATTTAGAGCGGAGCCCAGCCAGATGACAATGTATTTACAGCCCCTCCGACGAGGGCTTGAAGTCAGAGACAGAGGAGCCCTCCCAAACAGCGCCTGAACTCCACCGACAAGTGTGACTCCAGAAACCAGTCAGTTTCAGGAGGGGTGGGGAGAAGGATGCTTGGTCCAAAGGCCCCCATGTTTACTTGTGGGTGCAGCATCCTTACCCTGGGGAGATGCCTTAGGACCATAAGGGCTCTGTGTAGATAGGAAGTGCCTTTGATTTGCCAGGAGCCTGGCGGGCTGCAGCCCGTGGGGTAGGTCGCAAGAGTCGGGCACGACTTAGCTCACTAACAACTGCAGCTTAGCTGACGAAACACCAACAGCAGTTTCATATCTTGCGTTCCTAAGCTCTGTGGGAGTGAGGAAGGCAAGGGACATGTCGCCCCTCCTTTATAAAAGAGATGGAGGTTCAAGGGGGTGAAGCAACTCGGCCGTGGATGTGATAGTGCCAAACCCTGGACCCCTGCCTTGTTGCTTAGAGAAGGGAAACTGTTTCTTTTTAATTTAAAGCATCCGAGTCACCTTAGGTCATTCAGCACAGAGGAGAGCACGTATATGTTCAAATACAAACATGGGACGCAGCCCACACCTATAAGAGCCTGCCCGGCGGGATAAGCTCGTGGAGAAAGTCACCGTGTGTCTCTCCTTTCTCCTCTGCGCTCCCCTGATGGCGGCCAGCCCCTGTGTCCTGTAGGGCTGGCTGGCCTTCCTTACCCCAGGAGGGGCTCAGCAAGCCAGGCTCACTGGGGTTCTGATGGTCCAACAGGGAGAGGGACCTGCAGTGGGTCAATGGGGAAGGGACGCTTGGGGAGAGTGACCCAGTTGGCTCCCCGGGGACCAAAAGCAGAGCTGTGTGTCCTGTTCTCATGCAGCCCTGGGAGGTGGCAGGCCTCCGATGGGGGTGACCTGCGGGTTGTGGGGATCCGAAGGCTCGGCTCAGGCTTTGGAAAGTGCAGCCAGCTTTCCTCTGGCCACGCTGGGGCCGGAGAGTGATGCTGGGAGTGGATCTCATGGGGCCGGAGGGTGAGCATCTCAGAGGCAGTCCTGAGGGACTGAAGAGTGAAGGTTTCTTTTGCTGAGGTTCTGGCTCTCAGGGAGGGAGCTGGGTTGGCCCGTAGTGACTAAGACTGAATGTCTCTCCAGCCGCGGTGGAGAGGCTCAGAGTCACAGCTCATTTGGTTTAGACAAAACAGTGCAAGACCAAACATGAGACAAGGCTTGCACCGAGTGCTGTCAGCTTAACCCGTCCTCGCTAATGATTGCAAGTAAGAACAAGCTTGCTGAGCTCTTCCCCAGACCAGAGACAAACACAGGGAGAACCCCACCGCCCTGGGCTTTCTCGTATCTTCCTTCGCATCTTGCATCTTGGGTCCTTTGGTGTAGCTGAGAGCCAGGCTCTGTGCTCTCAGACCCAAACGCGGGTCACCTTGCCTGGTCACCTCCTCTGGCCTTTAGTTCCCCCCTTCCCACTCACCCCGCTTCCTGGTTATCTGACCTACCAGTGCCCGCAGAGTCACCAAGGTGCTAAACGCAGGCTCTGGGCCTCTTCCTCGTTTCAGCTGACTTGACTCAGAGACCCAGGCAGGTCAGAACTAAGAGTCTGTGTTTTTAAATGTTCCCCCAGCCGTCCCTGGTGGCTCCGAGGGTAAAGTGTCTGCCTGCAATGCAGGAAACCTAGGTTCGATCCCTGGGTCAGGAAGATCCTCTGGAGAAGGGAATGGCAACCCATTCCAGTACTCTTGACTGGAAAATCCCACGGACAGAGGAGCCTGGTGGGTACAGTCCATGGGGTCGCAAAGAATCAGACACGAGTGAGCGACTTCACTTTCACTTTCTTTCCAGCTGCTTATGATCCTTTTTATTTAAAACCCCCAGTACTAGGTTCAATAGTGACCCTCCAAACTTTGTGTCCACCTGGGACCTGTAGATGAGGCCTTCTTTGGAAATACGATCTTTATAGGTTAGCGTGAGGTCCTTCTAGGTTAGCTTGTGCCCTAATCTCGTGACTGGTGTCCTTGTAAGGAGAGGGAGTAGCTGTTTGCAGTAGATGGGAACGCCTGTGTGGATTGCCTTGGTCTGTTGCGTTTCCGGAAAAGATTTCTCATGGTGGACATGTATTTTCGAACCTTGGAAACCCAGCATACAGCACCTCGGGCCTGGTGTGAAATGAGTCCATCACCCGGTCACCCCTACGGTTGTCATCTTCAGGGACTGTCTCAGCCCTGCCATTTCCTATTAAACGTCAGATCCTGTTCCAGATGCATTAGCCAACCTACTTCTCAGGTATTCAACTGGAAAATCCCACGGACAGAGGAGCCTGGTGGGTACAGTCCATGGGGTCGCAAAGAATCAGACACGAGTGAGCGACTTCACTTTCACTTTCTTTCCAGCTGCTTATGATCCTTTTTATTTAAAACCCCCAGTACTAGGTTCAATAGTGACCCTCCAAACTTTGTGTCCACCTGGGACCTGTAGATGAGGCCTTCTTTGGAAATACGATCTTTATAGGTTAGCGTGAGGTCCTTCTAGGTTAGCTTGTGCCCTAATCCCGTGACTGGTGTCCTTGTAAGGAGAGGGAGTAGCTGTTTGCAGTAGATGGGAACGCCTGTGTGGATTGCCTTGGTCTGTTGCGTTTCCGGAAAAGATTTCTCATGGTGGACATGTATTTTCGAACCTTGGAAACCCAGCATACAGCACCTCGGGCCTGGTGTGAAATGAGTCCATCACCCGGTCACCCCTACGGTTGTCATCTTCAGGGACTGTCTCAGCCCTGCCATTTCCTATTAAACGTCAGATCCTGTTCCAGATGCATTAGCCAACCTACTTCTCAGGTATTCAAAACCGTCTGGGTAGCTGCTTTTTACACTTTAGCAAAAGTAGTTGGTTCAAACTCCTAAGTACCATTGTTAAACCTATGAAGCATGCTTTTGAATGACCTGAATGTACATGTGAGGAATTCAATTGAGAAAGTTGAGAACAGAGTACTCCCCCCAACAAATGCGTGGTTCAGTCGAGAGATCTTAGGTTTGGCAAGACGATTAAGGAGCATCAGGCATTTTCTGTGTCAGAACGGTGGAAGCACATCGTGCTTTTGGGTCTTTTTTTTTTGTTTATTTCTTTCGTTTATTTTTTCCCTTGTGTATGTGAGGGGAGTGACTCCTCTGGAAAAATGTGCTTAGTCCCTAAGTAAGTATCAAGGCAAAGCTTAGCGTTTTCTGAGAAGAGAATTAAACCTTGTGTGCCCTAAGGAAAACTGCGGCGAGCTTAACGTGATACGTAAATGTAAGGTGTGACTATGAAGTTATGCTACTTTGGGGGGGGCATGTTACAGAAATAAATTTTACTATCTTGTTACATTTTTAGTCATAAAAAGTTTATGCTCCTGTTTGTGGAGAAGTACCTTTTCTAAACGATAGTTCAGACACACCTGGAAACTTTTCGCACGTTGAAGAAGGGTGACTTCAAAAACTGCTTCCTCTGTTTTACCTCTGTTTTTTTCAAACTCTGGGATATGGCCCATTAGGTAGATTGTGACATTATTTTAGGGTCACAAATAAGCTGAAATGTATGACATCACTGATATTTGATTTTTTTTTTATGACGGCACCATGCAGTGTGTGGAATCTTAGTTCCCCGACCAGGGTCAGAACCTGCAGAGGGAGGGAAGAATGAGCCATAACTTCTGGACCGTCAGGAAAGCTCTTCTTTTTCCTCTTTATTGCTTTTAAATTTTACCTCCCATTTATTGTCATCAAATAGAGCTGCATTTGGTAACAGAAGAGGTGGGGATTCAGACCAACCCTGTTGCTAAAGATAAAGTAAAGCTAGAGAAAGTATAAAATACAGTTTTAAAAATCATCAAAGAATCAACAAGGTGGAAGAAATTAATGACCAAGATCAGAGAAGACAGAAATCAAAAGAGAGTGAGGCTAGTATTGGAGGCCACTCTTGGCCTGGACCAAGCAATGTCATCAAATCATTGCCACAAGTGATTTTTCAAATACAAATGTCTAGCACACACACACACAAATTAGCATGGAAATACTTTTTCTAAACCCAATAAAATATGTGTGTGTGTGTGTGTGTGTGTGTGTGTGTGTGTGTGTATCAGTCCAAAAGCCAGCTTCTTATTCAATTGTGGGAGGCATTTCCTTCAAATCAGGAGGAAGGCAAGAACGCCTGTTACTTCTCCAGTTATTTAACATTGCATTGGAATGTTAGCTAATGCAATCAAGCAGGAGAAAACACGCTTGTAAGAACTGGAAAGGAAGAGGCAAACTCTTTGTTGACAATATAATTACACATATAGAAAAACCAAAAGAATCAGTGGAAAAGAACTGCAAACCATAAGATAATAAAGCAGCAGAACATAAAATTAGCCTAGTAAAATTGCCAGCCTTATATAAATATGAACTATAAGCCACTAGAAGGTATAATGGAAGGGAAGACCTTGTATACAGTAACAAAATTTTAAATGCCTAGACAGAAACCTAGTAAGAAATATGCAAAAATAATAAGAAACCTGCAAAACGCTAGTGAAAGATATAAAAAGAACTTTGAACAAATTGAGTAAAAAAGCACCATAATCTTGAGTAGGAAAACTTAGCATCATAAAGATGTTATTTCTCTCTAAATTAGTTTTATAAATTTAATGCAATCTCAATAAAAATTTCCTGAGTTTTTTTTGTTTTTTCTGGAACTAGACAAGTTGATTATAAAATTTATATGGAAGAATAAACAACCAAGAATAGCCAGGAAATATTTGGAAAGAATATTTAATGCATGGCTAATCCTATTAGAGTTAGCAAAACATTTAACCTCCTCTAAATTAAAACAGTGAGGTATTGGCTCAGGAAAAGACTTATAAACTAGTGGATCAGAATAGAACGCCCAGAAATATACATAAGAAAAATTTAGTATATGACAAAAGAGGCTTTGAAATCGGAAGGAAAAACTGAATAGTATTGGGGCAAATGAACTTCGGTAAAGAAAAAGAAAAAAATTAGATCTTTTTCTCATAATGTATTCCAGGAGAAATTATAAATAGAAATCTAGATGAAAATTAAACAACAAAAAAGAAAATTACTAGAAGGAAAAATGGGTAAATCTTTTATAACCCCAAAGTGGAAACTTCTAACTAAAAAATCTAGAGAATAAAAAAATTTGACAACTTTGCAAATAATAAAATAAGTCACAAGATAATTGTTCAGTGGGTAAGTCATGTCCCACTCATGACCCCATGGACTGCAGCACGCCAGCCTTCCCTGTCCTTCACTGTCTCCTGGAGTTTGCTCAGATTAATTTCCATTGAGTTGGTGATGCTATCTAACCCTTCTCACTTGGAGGATTCCATGTACGCAGGAGCCTGGCAGGCTACAGTCCAAGGGGCTGCAAAGAGTTGGACAACTGAGCGACTAACACTTTCACTTTAACAGTTAGTTCAGTTCAGTCACTCAGTTGTGTCTGACTCTGCGACCCCATGGACGGCAGCACGCCAGGCCTCCCTGTCCATCACCAACTCCCGAAGTAATTACAAACTGGGAAAATTTTCAACTTATATCACCAGGTACTTACTTAACCCACGTCTCCTGTGTCTTCTGCATCTCAGATGGATTCTTTACCTGCAGAGCCATCAGGGAAGCCCTTAATATAATAAAGATTTCCTAAAAATTGAAAAGGAAAAGATCTACAACCTGACTTTTTAAAAAATTAGCAAAGGTATGCATAGAGAATTCTCAGAAAAGGTACATGAATAGCCCCCATTCACAATAAGAGCAATGCATGTCAAAACTACTGAGATTTCATCTCTCATCAGTCAGACTGAAAAGAAAAAACTCCCAGGTTTGACAATGTAAATTTTGCAAGGCTATATGAAAATGAGCACTTTCATACACTGCAAATGTGAATCCCCAAATGGTACAATTTCTATGAAATGAAATTGCATTATCTAGCAAAATTGCATATGTATGTACTCTTTGATCCAGCAATCATATGTCCAGGAGTCTATCTCAAATATTCAATTGCAAATATACGAAGACATATGCAGAAAGCGTTTCACCATGACCTTATTTGTTACAGCAAATGGCTGGAACAACCCAAATGTTTCTCAGTAGAGAGTCAGTTAAATAAGCTATGGTGTATCCATGAAGTGAAGTACTATGAAGTGTAAAAAGAAATGAAAAGACAACCCCCACTTCCTATGATGGAGTAGTTAGCAGAAAACTGCCTCTTCCACTGAGAACAACTTGAAAAGCTGAGAACAATTAAAACTGATGTGTTTGAAATTTCCAGAGAGTCACTACGAGAGCCTGAGTTGAAGGATCAAGACACCAGAGAGAGGACTTCCATAGCATCCCAGTGGTTAGCGCTCTGCGCATCCACTGCACGGTGCACGGGTTCGATTCCTGGTCAGGGGACTAAGATTCCTTCACGGTGCGCGGCAGGATACCAGAGGAAGGGAGACTCATTGAAGTGCGCCTCGCTTCCTGAAGCTGCTTTTCTCCTCTTGGCATCTCCTAACTCTTGGCGCTGAGAAAGGCTGAGAGGTTCATGAAAGCATCACCACTCCCAGCAGCCTTATCGGTCTGAGGAAATAAAACCTGGAGCCCGGGGCTCCCACGCCAGCCAGGATTCCAGAAGCAAAGGTTCCAGAGAAAAAGGGAGGTACAGAGAAAGGAGCCTGACATATCTGCGACCCCATGGACGGCAGCACGCCAGGCCTCCCTGTCCATCACCAACTCCCGAAGTAATTACAAACTGGGAAAATTTTCAACTTATATCACCAGGTACTTACTTAACCCACGTCTCCTGTGTCTTCTGCATCTCAGATGGATTCTTTACCTGCAGAGCCATCAGGGAAGCCCTTAATATAATAAAGATTTCCTAAAAATTGAAAAGGAAAAGATCTACAACCTGACTTTTTAAAAAATTAGCAAAGGTATGCATAGAGAATTCTCAGAAAAGGTACATGAATAGCCCCCATTCACAATAAGAGCAATGCATGTCAAAACTACTGAGATTTCATCTCTCATCAGTCAGACTGAAAAGAAAAAACTCCCAGGTTTGACAATGTAAATTTTGCAAGGCTATATGAAAATGAGCACTTTCATACACTGCAAATGTGAATCCCCAAATGGTACAATTTCTATGAAATGAAATTAGCATTATCTAGCAAAATTGCATATGTATGTACTCTTTGATCCAGCAATCATATGTCCAGGAGTCTATCTCAAATATTCAATTGCAAATATACGAAGACATATGCAGAAAGCGTTTCACCATGACCTTATTTGTTACAGCAAATGGCTGGAACAACCCAAATGTTTCTCAGTAGAGAGTCAGTTAAATAAGCTATGGTGTATCCATGAAGTGAAGTACTATGAAGTGTAAAAAGAAATGAAAAGACAACCCCCACTTCCTATGATGGAGTAGTTAGCAGAAAACTGCCTCTTCCACTGAGAACAACTTGAAAAGCTGAGAACAATTAAAACTGATGTGTTTGAAATTTCCAGAGAGTCACTACGAGAGCCTGAGTTGAAGGATCAAGACACCAGAGAGAGGACTTCCATAGCATCCCAGTGGTTAGCGCTCTGCGCATCCACNGAAAAGACAACCCCCACTTCCTATGATGGAGTAGTTAGCAGAAAACTGCCTCTTCCACTGAGAACAACTTGAAAAGCTGGGAACAATTAAAACTGATGTGTCTGAAATTTCCAGAGAGTCACTACGAGAGCCTGAGTTGAAGGATCAAGACACCAGAGAGAGGACTTCCATGGCAGCCAAGTGGTTAGCGCTCTGCGCATCCACTGCACGGTGCATGGGTTCGATTCCTGGTCAGGGGACTAAGATTCCTTCACGGTGCGCGGCAGGATACCAGAGGAAGGGAGACTCACTGAAGTGGGCCTCGCTTCCTGAAGCTGCTTTTCTCCTCTTGGCATCTCGTAACTCTTGGCGCTGAGAAAGGCTGAGAGGTTCATGGAAGCATCACCACTCCCAGCAGCCTTATCGGTCTGAGGAAATAAAACCTGGAGCGCGGGGCTCCCACGCCAGCCAGGATTCCAGAAGCAAAGGTTCCAGAGAAAAAGGGAGGTACAGAGAAAGGAGCCTGACATTTGGTGGTTTTCACTTTGAAGTCCTTGGTGAATCTTAGTCACATAAAGTGAAAGGCTGAGATGCCAAGAAAAGCAGCTGGANCGGGGCTCCCACGCCAGCCAGGATTCCAGAAGCAAAGGTTCCAGAGAAAAAGGGAGGTACAGAGAAAGGAGCCTGACATTTGGTGGTTTTCACTTTGAAGTCCTTGGTGAATCTTAGTCACATAAAGTGAAAGGCTGAGATGCCAAGAAAAGCAGCTGGAAAACAGAGTGGAATTTTTGGCAGTTTTATGTTATTGTGGAGATAAAAATTGGAAACCAGGAACTGACCAGGAGGCCGCACTCCGTAAATGCTCTAGGCTTTCAGCTGGGGTCCTAAGAGAGGGTGCCTGGGCGTCAACCAAGCCTCACTACAACTCAGCCTCGAATCACCTTAGTTCCTGGCTGAACTGAGAAAAGCTGCCCGCCAGACCAGAAAGTGAACCTTCTCTGAAGTAAAATAACTTCATCCAGAGCTTTCTCTCAGGCACAGGGGTGAGCATCCCATCCAGGATGATCAGGATCCCAGGCATAGCGCCAAGGGAGAAAAGCGAAGCAGACATACACTCCACGGGCGTCCCAGATCACTGCCCTTACCAGACACAGACTTAAAAATAATTGTAATCAATGTGGTCGAGAAAGTAAATGAAAAAGCCAAAGCCTAGAGAGCTGGAATCAATGTTTTCAAAGAAGCAAACAGAAGTTCTAGAATTGAAAGATATAAAATAATCAAAATTTGAACTGAAAAGTGGCATTTAACAGTAGACTGGACGCAGCTGAAGAGAGGACTGGTGAGCTGGACAGGCTGCAGTAGAAAATAGCCTGACTAAAGTACAAAAAGAAAAGATGGGAACATAGAAAAGCGTAGGCGTGTGACACGGTCTGTCGTATAAGACGTTCTAGCAAATGGAATCGGACTCCCTAAAGGGAAGAAAGAGAATGTAGCAGAAGCAATATTTGAAGAGATAATAACCAAGGGGATTTCCCAGAAGGGATAAAGAAATTTGAGTCACAAGATTAAAAATTACAAAGAACCCCAAGCAGGATCAAGGCACCAAATCTGACACTTTGGCACAACATAATCAATCTAAGCAATCTCTGCGAGACAGTGGAGGGCAGAGGAGCACTGCAGTCCATGGGCTCACAAACAGTTGGACACGACTGAACAACAATCGAATCCGAAGAGAAATCGTGAAAGTATGTACAGAAAAAAGATACTTTACTTTTTAAGACTAAAAGCTACTTCTCAGCAGAAATTATGGAAACCAAGTGATGAAATGACAGCTTTAAAAAACTAAAAGGAGATAACAGGCAGTTTAGAATTCCATATCTGGTGAAAATATCCTTCTAAAGAGGAGGCAAAATAAAGATATTTCCAGAAAAAAAAAAAAAAGCTGAGGGTATAGATTCATATATTTCGCAGGTAGACACATTAGAAGAGTTGATTTTTCCTAAAGTTGCTATTCAAAAAAGGAATACATTTTTTGTTCCTTTTGAACAAGGAACATCTTTCCTTTAAAAATATCATCCTCTTTACCCCAAGTCTTGATTATTAATATTACTTGTCAGATCTCGTTCCTTTTTGACCAGCCAGTTCTCCAAGTTCAACCAACTTTGTTCAGAAATATTTACAATTTTTTACAATGTGGAAAAGCGATTCATTTCCATTGAAGAGAGCCTTTTCACAATTCCCGAAATGAAATTTGAGCTTACACAAAGAGAGCCTCAGACAGAAAGGGTAATTTTTCATAAACTACTGAAAATGGGATGCAGAGTGGATGCTCGTCTGTGACCTTAGCCTTGCGGCTCCCGCCACGGAACTGAAGGGCTATTCTTCATTGTTCTGTGGCTCAGCCTCACGCATGAATACTTGTGTATGACAGAGGCATCCAGCAGGGCGATTCTTCACCGGTTTAAATTGTTTGTAGTCTGTTTTGTGTGTATAATTCAGAATTTAAACATCCCTCTGAGTGCATTTGTTTGTACATTACTCGAGCTTCACACTGGGGCTTTGAGACGTTCCTGTGTACTATTTCTCTGTGAAATGCCTGCTTGGCATGGATGAGAAGGCAGTAGTGGGGTGGAAAATATGACCCGAGGCCCCGAGAACATGCCCAAGGAACCCAGAACACTTGTGAGAACCCAGGGGGGAGAATGAGACGCTGAATGAAGAGTGGGAAGTTGGGGCAGCAGCATCAGGACGATGCCCAGGACAGAGCCTGCTTTTAGGAACCGGACAGATTCATGGGTGATGGAGCTGATGATGTCGTTCGCTGAGAAGGACCACAGCCACCAAGGTCATCTGCAGAATGTGAGCAGAGCGCTGATGCATGCTGGAAGGCGTGAGAAAAACGGAGACCACCCAAGAACCACGCGGGACATCTCAGAGCCCGGAGCTGAGCGCCCGGTGCTGTATCGCAGGCTCCCACAAGCTATCTGTCTCACACACGGGAGTGTATTTATGTCAGTCCTAACCTCCCAGTTGATACCTCCCTTAAAGAAGATGTGTTCCATATTTACAATGGAATATTACTCAGTCATAGAAAAGAATGGAACTGGGTCATTTGTAGAGATATGGACGGCCCTCGAGTCTGTCATACAGAGTGAAGTAAGCCAGGAAGAGAAAAACAATAATATATATTTATGCATTATGTGGAATCTAGAAAAATGGTACAGATGAACCTATTTGTTGGGCAGGAATAGTGACTCAGACGTAGAGAACAGACGTGTGGTTTTTAATAAGGGGTCCCCGCTGGCGGGGCTGAGTGGGCTTGTCCTGTAATGTTCCCCTTGCCCTGCTCGCCTTGGCTGGGCCTGGGCCCCAGCCTGGGGTGAGGACTGGATTTTTCCCGTTGCCCCCTCTTCCAGCACTGATTCATGGGGAGGGCTTTGCTCTCATCACCCCGGGTTGGTCCATCACCCTGAGGGCTGACGCTTCTTGTTACCTGTACGAGTCTAGCTCCTAATAGGTAGCAAAAAGCCACCTGGAGGATTTATTTACACACCACTGCATGCTATTGAGTTGAAGGAAGCTTAGCGGTCCATTCAGCCCTGTATAACTGCTTTTTAAGATGAGCAAGACAGATTCTTAAAATGGACAGCCAACAAGGACCTTCTGTGCGGCACAAGGAACGCTGCTCCACGTGATGAGGCAGCCTGGACGGGAGGGAGTTTGGGGAGAGTGGGTACACGTATATGTATGAGTGAGTCCCTCTGCTGTGCACCTGAAACTCTCACACTGTTGTTAATCGGCTATTCCTCAATACAAAATAAAAAGTTTAAAAAATTACACACACACACACAACACGTGATGAGGCAGCCTGGACGGGAGGGAGTTTGGGGAGAGTGGGTACACGTATATGTATGAGTGAGTCCCTCTGCTGTGCACCTGAAACTCTCACACTGTTGTTAATCGGCTATTCCTCAATACAAAATAAAAAGTTTAAAAAATTACACACACACACACAACACACACGATGAGCAACTCAGGGTAAGAGGAAAATGAAGAGAGAGACAAGAAAGGGCAGAGTAAAGATGAGCTGAGTGCTATGAGGTCTGCCGGGGGTAGGGGGGAGTCTTGCCTTTGACCCTGAAGGTCCGGGGGTGGTAGCTGGGAGAGAGACACTCACGGTTGCAAAGGCTACGAAGTTCCGAAGACTCATTCAGTAAATGCTTGGTGCCTTATAGCCATGCCAGGCACTAGTTTTGCCTCTGAGATCACAACAGTGGGCGAGACAAGGATTTCTTCTCTCACAAGATCACATTAGGTGGAAGCAGACAGACTATAAAAGGCAGAAAGTATAAGAGCTATTAATTAGAGTTCAGAGAGGATTAAGTGAAGTGAATGTGCTCGAAGGTGGCCTGGAGGTGACCTTGAGGTCTGGGTGACAATGGGGAGCCTGATCTTGACCATCTGGGAGGGGAGCCCAGGGGCAGGGGGAGAGCAAAGGAATGACTTCGTCTTATTCGGGGAACAAAACAGGCCTCCGTGGTTGGGACGTGGGGGGGTCAGAGCGAGCGCGGTCTGAGCTGAGGTCAGAGGTCAGCAGCGATCACAGTGGGCTTTGCAAGTCAAGGTTGGAGTCACAGGTCAGAGAGGAGGCCTGGAGGGCGCTGGGCGGGCGGCTTCCAGGATGTGAGTCAGGTTTTCAAAGGGTCGCCTTCTGTGTGGTCTCTGCACCGTGGATGCGCCCGTGTGAAACGGCGAGCCTGGTCAGAGAGAGACGACTGTGGCTCCAATGAGGCTGACGAGCCGGGGTGAGACCCCGAGCAGAGAAGAGACAGACGGGCAGGGAATCCGGTGTTGTCTCGGTGACGGGGAGACCGGCTTGGGGTCTCCCTCCTGGAGGTGCCCCCATCCGCCTGCCGCTCCCCTGGCGGTGTTGCCTGTGATCCCTCCACTCTGTCAAGCAGCTGTCTGATTTCTTCACCATATAATCACTGTTTTCCCCTTGCAACTCATATGCAGTCTGTGAGCAGACTCGAGAGCAGATGCTGGGAAAGATTGAAGGCGGGAGGAGAAGGGGATGACAGAGGATGAGATGGTTGGATGGCATCACCGACTCAGTGCACATGAGTCTGGGTAAACTCCAGGAGTTGGTGATGGACAGGGAGGCCTGGCATGCTGCAGTCCATGGGGTTGCAAAGAATCGGACACGACTGAGCGACTGAACTGAACTGAACTGAACTGAATGCCTCCTGCAAGAAACATGAATGGGTTCTAATCCTTAATCTTATCTTTAAGAGTTAACTATTTGATACCTGTCCGAGACCACATTTCAGGAAAGGGCTTTAGTTCCCCAGGGGGAGACTGGCAGCAGGAAAAAGGGACATCCACACTGGTCTCATACCCAAGCCTGGAAGAAGCTGCACCAGGAAGATTGATCTGGGGTGTGAGAAAGAGCCAAAAGAGGAGCTGGCCCAGCCCAGGCGTCAGGCGCCCATAGACGAGACCCGGCGATGACCCATGTAGGACAGGCCCCGTCCATCCTCCTGGGAGCATCTTGACCCCACAGAGGAAGAGGCAGTAACCAGGAAGATTGATCTGGGGTGTGAGAAAGAGCCAAAAGAGGAGCTGGCCCAGCCCAGGCGTCAGGCGCCCATAGACGAGACCCGGCGATGACCCATGTAGGACAGGCCCCGTCCATCCTCCTGGGAGCATCTTGACCCCACAGAGGAAGAGGCAGTATCGATGCTTTTGTACACACCCCATAAACATCCAAGCTATTATATGCTCAAAATATTATACATGAACACGTGTGATCTTAAAGATATTAAGTAAAAACAGAAGACAGGGAATACTTAAGGTCAAAAGGATGAGATGAAGAGAAAAGTTACAACCCAGATATTCAAGCTTTAGATTACTAAATAGTTACTGACACTGGTTACTGCATTTGTCTTTGAACTCCTTGGCAGTAAAGGCAAAAGTGAAAACATCAGGTAGTTACAAAAATCTCATTTCCATGAGAAAAACCTTGTCTGTTACTCAGGAGAAACAAAACACACCCCAGCGTTTAAATATGAATACGTCTGCCGATAATTCACTTACTGGTAATAAAGCTTTTCTTCCATTTAGCCTTTTGTCAGTTTTCTCTGTAATTGATTTTTACTTGCAGGAGCCATGGTTAAAACATCTGTAAATGCTGGGATGTGCTCAAGATCTGCGTATCAGGACAGGGAAGTAACAGAAATGTTGAGTTGTTTTAGGAGACCACATGGGGTGATGTAACATCACAGTTATCCAAAACCATAGATTCTGAGTCCGGGGACTATTGATTTTTACTTGCAGGAGCCATGGTTAAAACATCTGTAAATGTGGGATGTGCTCAAGATCTGCGTATCAGGACAGGGAAGTAACAGAAATGTTGAGTTGTTTTAGGAGACCACATGGGGTGATGTAACATCACAGTTATCCAAAACCATAGACTCTGAGTCCGGGGACTGAGGGCTTGGTCCAGTTACACAAACTCCGCATGGGAGTGCACTGGAGCTGGGCCCATGGGGCGCTGTGAAACACAGATTATAACCTCAGGAACCAGCAACAGAGAAATCACTAGACATCCAACAGCAACAAAAAAAAGCACTGCAGAAAATGATGGGAAGTTGCTTACATAATGTGAAACAATACAACAGTAACTTATGGACACTCTCAATCCTGCCCTTTGGAGAGATTTCAGGTCTTACTGTCTTTAAGGATTCTGCTAAGACCTTTTGTTTCAAAGGACTCCTCTAAATGTGGGATTAGTGGGGGGGGGGGGTACTCGGACACTGGATTCATTCACTCGGTCAGTTAGTCAGTCAACAAACATGACTTGAGCTCCTTGTGTGAGCCTGGTCACGAGATGGAGAAGGTGAACTCAAGACGCTCTCCAGTCTGAAATGTCCAAGAGCCAGGAGATGTGCAGGCAGAGGAGTCCTAGCACAGCGGCGTGTTTGCAGAGCACTTCGGAATTATTTTCAATGCTTATTTTCATGTTGTCGAGCAAGGTCTGCTTAGGAACCCCCGTTTTATGTGGCAGAATCTGGCAGAAAAACCAAATTGTACTCTTGGGCTATCTTTCCCCACCAGACCACAAGGGGGTGCTGTGTGAGGCCACCCTGAGGGGTTCCGAGAGGACTGTGCTTTAGAGCCACAAAATGCAGGATACTTATGCGAGAAATTTTGCCGCCATCCTAGGAGGTGCCCGCATGAAGGCATTGCTCTCTGGGGTGAGGGGGTGCTGGCCAGTCGCCCTGGGGGGACATAAAGGACTCTTGAGGGACTGCTTCCAACCACAGCAGCAGCCTGGGATCCTTACTTGTCCACCCCTTCTGGGGAACTTTGCTCTAGAAAACTCCGCGTGGCAGGCCTGGACAGGCCCTCTTCTTAATGCTCCTTGCATTCCTTTTGTTTCTTGCTTATTGATTTTTCCTTTTGTAAACAGGATAAGGGTGCCCACTACTCAAGGAAAACCTTCTTTTGTCAAAGCTCAGGCCTTCTAGTGTTTACTGGCTGTCTAGACAGAGAGGTAAAAATAATTGCCCTAGGGCAAGGACAGCCTCAACTTCGTCGTCCACTTACATTTTTACATCTTCCTAAAAGTGCACCTGCATCGTCCTTTGTCTTGGTGTTTTGACACTGGGCACGACCCAGGCAGCTGGCCTGTTCACAACCATCCTCTTTAGAGAATTCACCACTTTTTAATAGGGATCTAGGGCCCTAAATCACAAAGGGTGACCCTGTCAGGCTCCCTGGGTCATAAAGGAGACTCGTAAACGGTTCTTGGACGACAGGCTGGGGAGGGCTGGCTGCTCCCGGGAGTCTCACAGCATCCTGACTGCCCGGCCGGCCAGAGAAAATTACGGGTATGTTTTCACTGAACATCATTTCTTGCTGACGCTTGTCTGCCTGGAAAATTATCTGTGAGGAGACGGACTAAGGTGCCCTTTCTGTTAGCTCAGTTTTCTTAATGATAGTTGTTGGGGGATGGTTTAGACCATGAGAGCTTTGGGTTGTTTTCCCCACTCCCCCGGGCCCCCAGCTACAGGGGAATTTTAGAGGCTGGTAATAGTCAGCTCTGAGATAAAAGTCAGTGTGTGCTTGGGGTTTTTAGTTACCCCTTTTTAGAGGCCTTCCCCCCTACAAATGTTGGCCTCTACTCATTAAATCCTTTTCAAGATTGTTTTTCTTCTTTTTTTCAGCCACAAAATAAACCTGTGCCTACTCGTCCGGGACCTGGGAAGAAGGAAGGTGGGCCTAACATGGCCTCCTCCTGGTGCAGTTTTCATGTGTGTGTTTTTTTTTAAATTATTTATTATTTTTGACTGTGCTGGGTCTTCATTGCTGGGCCTGGGCTTTCTGCAGTTGCTCTAGGGGGCTTCTCATTCCCGCGGCTTCTCTTGTTGCAGAGCGTGGGCTCTGGGGCTCGAGGGCTTCAGTAGTGGTGACACAGGGCTCAGCTGCTTCCTGTCGACTTGGGACCTCCCCAGACCTGGGGTCACTTGCCTGGCAAGGCGGATTCTTAACCACTGGACCACCAGAGGTGTCGCTCTCTGGCCCTAGATTTTTCCCCAGCAGCCCCGTGTCCCCGGCCTGGTGGGGATGGTGCGGTAAGCGTGGAGTTCACGCAGGCTGGTTCCATGGAGACGCCGAGACCGTGGTGCTTCCTAGGTCAGAAAGGATCCGCGCCCAAGGAGATGCCACAGGAGGAACCCGCAGCCCGGCTCCTGCTCCATCAGATCCCCATCCAGCTCTTCCCGGACAGTGCTGACTCCCCTCCGGAAGACCTGGAATCTGTCCACATCTACCTCCGCTCCTCCTTTTAAATCCAGGCTGCCTTTGCCTTTCACCTGGAACGGACGAAAGAGCTTCCAGACTGAGCTGATCGGATCCTCAGGCGACAAGGCCCCTCCTCTCATCCCGCACTTCAGAGGGCTGTTTTCAGAACAGAGCGCGTATTTGTCCGTATCACTATCAGCCCCCTTTCAAGAAGCCTTCCCATGTATTAAACACCTCTTAATCTACGACTGGATTACTCTTCCCGTCTATACTGCGTTTTATATTTCTTTCCCTTTCTTGTGTCCAAGCTGCAAAGTCCTTTTATTTTGAAAACATCTCATATGACATATACACTATTGATACCAGGTATAAGATAGATCCCTAAGGAGAACAGACTGTAGGGCACAGGGAACTCTACTTAATGCTCTGTGGTGACCTGAGTGGGGAGGACAACAAAGAGGGAGGAGGTACATGTGTATGGACGGTTGATTCATTTTGCGGTACAGTGAAACTAACACGACGTCTCATTCGCACGCCTCTCAGCCTTTTGACGGGGGAGTAAAACAAAGACGAACTATCTGAATATCCTTGACCAGGTTTTCATAAGTGTTAAGAGAAAAAAAAATCTCATCTTAGGGTCAAAAAGGTTTCAGGTTAACAGTGGACAAGACAGGTTTCTCTACTGCGAGACTCCGTTGAGGCTTTACTCTGCTCCCGAGTTTCACTATGTGTTCAGTGATGTTTTCCAAAACGACAACAGCCTATCTACTAACAATTTATTTCTCAAGCTATCTCCAGAGCCTAGACTATCAGGGAGCCTCAAACAGATTTTTAGAATATCCATTTCTTGAAGTTCGTATTTGCTCTGCTGCCCCTTTGCTTTTTGTTTTTAATTCAATTCTTGTTTTTGGAGCGTAGTTGACTTACAAGGTCGAGTTAGTTTCAGGTGTACACGAAGTGACTCAGTTATGCTTATAGAGACAGCCACTCTTTTTCAGGTTCTTTTTCTGCAGAGGCCATTCCGGAGTGCTGAGTGAGAGTATTTTCCGGCTCTTGGTCTCTCCCCAGCCCTCTTTCTGCCCCCATCTCCCCTCCTCTCTCCACTCTCCTGCTTGCACGGTCTTCACTGTCTTCTCATCTCTTTCCTCTCCTCTCCACCTCTTCTCCTGCTCGCTCCCCTTTCTCTGGTCTGAAAGGGTGTGAGCTCAGCGTGAAGCCCCCCACGCCTCTGCCCTGCCCTCCCCTCCGGCCAGCCTCAGCCGGCTCCCCCCACGCCCCACCCTCCGTCCGTGCTGCCAGCCCTTCCTTTGCCCTCAGTCTCCTTCGCCCCAGAGAGGCTGTCTCCCCATCCTGCATCCCTCTGATGCTCTCTCTCCCTGAGTCCCGAGTCTTTGCCTGAAGCTTTCAGCTGAACATTGGTCCATCCCCTGCCTCGACTTGTGTAAGAGGCATGTTTACTTTCGGTTCTCAAACAAAAAAGAGCAGAGAGCAGGGTTCCCCTTCCCTCCTGCCCCTTGGGTGCCCAGCTCGCAGCTGAGCAGAGACCCTGGCTGTGAGACGGGGGTTGCTGCTCGGACGGGGGCACCTGCCATGTGATTGATGAACGGGGCGGGCCTGTCTGCTCTGCTGGCCAGGCAGGAAACCTTCAATGAATAAACCAATCCTTCTTTCTCACGTCCTCTGGTGAACGGCAGCGTTTCTTTCATCATAACTCTGCAAACACTGGGAAGAATGTAGATGTGGTTTATGGGGAATCATCTGAAGACCAGACCGCCTTTCACTGACCGGGGAGGAGGAAACCACGTCTGTCCCCAGGTGGGTCATGAACTAGCCCCGATGGACTGCTTACAAAGCTGGGCTTTCTGAATGGCCCTTCTTTTGCAGGCCTTCCAGGGTTTCTGTGAGTCAGTGAACGATATTATTGATTTGAAATAATATCAGTTCTATGAATATCAGCATTAATATTGATTTGAAAACAATGAAACGTTAGAGTCGGTTGGGAAATATTTTTACCTCTTTTCAAAATCCACTTTATTCCTGCATGACTCACATACAGTAAAATGTACCCACTTAAGTGTATATTATGCAAATATTGGGGCTTCCCAGGTGGCGCTAGTGGTAAAGAATCTGTCTGCCAATGCAGGAGACGCAAGAGACTTGGGTACGATCCCTGGGTCAGGAAGATCCACTGGAGAAGGGAATAGCACCCCCACTCCAGTATTCTCGTCGGTAAAATCCCATGGACAGAGGAGTCTGGCAGGCTACAGTCCGCGGGGTGCAAAGAGTCAGACATGACTGAAGAGACTGAACACATGCAAATATTTGCATTCACATAATTACCCTAGGAATCGAGATGTAAATACAGTACTGTCCACTATGATAGCCACTCACCACTTGTGGCTATTTAAATTAAAAGTAACTAAAATGAAAAACAGTTCCTCTGTTCATCACATTTCGAAATCTTAATAGCAACATGTGACATTATTGACCACTGTATTGGGCAGTGAAAAGTACAAATGCACACGCATCTGATATAAAACATATATATTTAGAGCACTGAGATAAAACATATCCACCAAGCCCAAAACTTCCTTTGTGCTCTTTTCCAGATAACTCCTAGTACAAATGCACACGTATCTGATATAAAACACGTATGTATATAGCATTGAGATAAAACATATCCATCACACCCAAAAGTTCCTTTGTGCTCTTTTCCAGATAACTCCTAACTCCCAACTCTGATTTCAGGAAATCACAGATTTGAGCTGCTACGACACGTTAGACCTGTGTTTTCTAGAGCTCCATATTTATATGTAGTCTTTATTTACCCGGCTTTTTCTCAGCATAATGATTGTAAGGTTGATCCATTCTTGCTGTAAGATCTGTAATTAGTTCTCTCCTTTTTATTTTTTAAAATTAGTTGATTAATTTTGAGGGCTGCACCTTGCAGCTGGTAGAACTTCCCAACCAGAGATCCAGCCCACACCCAGTGCAGTGGAAACATAGAGCCTTAACCCCTGCACTGCCAGGGGAGCCCTCATTCCATTCTTTTTACTGATAAACAGGATTCCACTGTACGCAGAGACCACAGTTTATTTATCCACTCACCTGTTGATGCCGTTTGGACTGCTTCCATTTGGGGATTACGCTAAATAAAGCAGTTAATTTTGTGGACATTTATTTTTCTTTTTCAAAAAAAAATTTAAATGAAGTATAGTTGATTTACAATGTTGTGTTACTTTCAGGTGTACAGCAAAGGAATTCTTTTTTTCAGGTTCTTTTCAGGTTATTACAAGATAGTGATAACCTGTGCTCTACAGTAGGTCCTTGTTAATGGACACAGATTTTCATTTCACTTGCCTAAATATCTTTGGAATGGCTGGGCTATATGGTACGTGTATACCTAACTTGGTAAGAGATTGCCAGGTTGTATTCCGAAATGGCTTTCCCATGTTGCACTCCTCCCAGCGATGCGGGGAGCTCCAGAGAACGTCAGTCATTGCCCGTTTTTGTTTTGTTGCTGTTGCTCAGTAGCTAAGTTGTGTCTGGCTCTTTGTGACCCCATGAACTGCAGCGCGCCAGGCCTTCCTGTCCTTCACTGTTTTTTATTTGTTTGTTCTATTAAGTACTAAAACAGAGTATCTCCAGCCTAGAATTGAATACTGTAATTATTTTCTGTTTCTCCTTTCAGTTCTCTGCTTTTGCTTCACCATATTTTGCACCTTTGTGACCAGGTGCATTTGCGTTGAGGAACATTTTGTCTGCTTTGTGAACTGATCCTCTCATGATGATGAAGCCCTGTTTGCCCAAGATCTGAATTCTGCTTTGTCTGCGGAGAAAGCCATGCCAGCTTTTCTTTTTAAAAATTAGAATGTGCATGTTATATTTCTCTCTCTTTGCTTTTAACTTATCTGTGTATTTTTACTTAAATTGGGCATCTTTTAAATAGCATATAATTTAATCTTGCAGGGGGCGGGGTGGGAGGGAGGTGAGATAAATGTATGCATAGAGCTGATTCACATTGTACAGCAGAGACTAACACAACATTGTAAAGCAGTTATACTCCAATAATGAAATAAATAATATATGTTAATAAATAATTTTGATATAATTGATAAAATAAATACAATTAGTTTATTTAAATTAAATATAATTTAAATTCTATTTTTAAAAAATAGAATTTAAATTTTAAAATTTTAAAATAATTTAAATGATTGAATTATTTAAATTGAATAATAACATTAAATAATAAATAATTTTAATAAAATAAAATATAAATTTAATATTTCTTTAAAAAAAAAATCTAGTTTGAGAATCTCTGACTTGTAATTGGAGTGTTCAGACCATTTGTATAAAAGAGATAATAACCAAGAAAGAAAACTGTGTTCATTCCAAGTGTGCAGTTTGAGGAGTTTCAACATGCGTGTGCCCGTGAAGCCATCACCACAGTTGAGAAGCTGGGCATTTTCATCTTTCCCCAGGTCCCTGAGCTCCTTGGTAACTCGCCCTCTCCCTGACGGCGCTGCCTGCTTCCTGCCCCTGCAAGTTTGCATTTTGCGGAACTCTGTGAACGTGCACTCTGCGTGCCCTTTCTTCTCGTGTGCATCAAAACGACTCTGAAGTTCATTCATGTTGGTTTTGCTTCACTTGTTTCTTTGCTCCTTCGTGTGTCTGCGTAGTATTCCGTTGTGTGGATACGTAACAGTGTTTATTCATTCACGTAGACATTTGGGTTGTTTCTAGCTTTGGGCTATTACAAATAGAGCTACTATAAACATGCTTTTTGTATGAACCTATGATTTTATTTTTCTTGGGTAAATATCTAGGAAATTAATTCCTAGGTCCTATGGTGACGTGAGGGCTTCCCTAATGGTTCAGATGGTAAAGAATCTGCCTTCAATGCAGGAGAACTGGGCTTGATCCCTGGGTTGGGAAGATCCCCTGAAGGAGGTCATGGCAACCCACCCCAGGATTCTTGCCTGGAGAACCCCATGGACAGAGGGCTTCGGCGGGCTAAGCGACTAACGTTTTCACCTTTCTTTTCATGGTGTCATGGGGCTTCCCTGGAGGCTCAGTTTGATCCCTGGGTTGGGAAGCTCCTCTGGAAGAGGAAATGGCAACTCCCTCCAGTATCCTTCCCATGGACAGAGGAGCCTGGTGGGCTATGGTCCACGGGGTTGGAAAGAATCAGACATGACTGAAGTGAATTAGCATGCACACACGCATGGTTTTAATATATTAATTAAACTAAATTTAATTAATATTTAATTTTTTTTAAACTGCCAATCTATTTTTCAAGTGTTTTGCACTCTCCATAGCAGGGTATAAGAGCTCCATTTACTCCAATTCCTCGTCAACAGTTGGTATAGCTTTTTACTTTAATAGTTCTATTTGGTGGGTTTGTATTTCACTTACTTATTGTATATTCATGTCTTTCTTTTTTGCTAGGTGCTTGGCTTGTGAGATCTTACTTCCTGATCAAGGATTGAACCTATGCCCCCTACAGAGGAAGCTTGGCACGCTAACCACTGGACTGCCAGGCAAGTCCCTCACATGTCTTCTTTTGTGAGATTTCTGTTCAAATTTTTTGCCCAGTTAAAAAATTTAGTTATTTGTATCCTTATTCTAATACATATCTTGGGCTGAGGTGGTACAAATATTTTGTTGCTGTTTGTGGTTTGACCTTTTTTCTTAATGGTCTTCTTAGAAAAGTTTTAAATTGTGATAAAGTCCAATTTATCAATTTTTTATGATTTATGTTTTTTGTTCTACCTAAGGAACTCTTGTCTACCTAAGATCTCCAAGATTTTTCTCCCGTCGTTTTCTTCTAGAAGTTCTAAAGCTTCATGTTCAGATCTATTATCCATTTGAGCATTTGAGTTAATCTCTGTGTAGAGTGTAAGGTAAATATTCCGCTTTTTCCATGGAGAGATCTAGTTTTTCCAGCACCATTTTTTTTTTTCCAGAAGACTTTCCATTTCCCAATAAGTGCCTTGACACTTTCTTTGGAAATGTTTATAGATGTGAGAAAAGAGTATATTCAAGGTATATTCAAATAGTTTATCTGTAACTCTCAGTAGGATAGCAGAATGAAAGTGGGCCAAGCATTAAAGATAATTTATGTGGTTATGAATCTATTTTCATCAAACATAGTTTTCTTTTATGTCTATAGTTTTCTTGATGTCTGTTCAAGAATGCATTGAGCAATTCTCTTTGATTCTAAAATGACATGAATAGTAACATTCACATTATGACAGCAGATACCATCCCACCTACCATTTAAATATTTAGGCTTCCTGGTGAAGAGAAGCCTTTTCCCAGATATTTGGGTTTGGTAATGCTCACAAATTCCAGAATTTTCTTCAAATGCAATACATCCCGAAGTGACACAAAATGAACAAATAGCTCTCAATTTTACTCAAAAATCCAGATCTGTAGTATTAATAAACTCACCATAATTTAACTTTCTATGTTAGGAGTGCCAAAATAAGCTAACATTTAACTGTGTGACAAAGAAAGAAATGGAAAAAGAAAACCCAAGGCCTATGAAAACAGACATCCAAAATTTTAATGATTTAAAAATAGCCTCTACATACAGTACGGGAAAGAGATTAATACAGATTGAACATTTTGCTTTTGAAAACATGAAATGTCACCTCTTAGCATAGAACAAGTCATCTCCTAAGAAATACACGATACAATGAAATCTACAAGGACACTTCTTCAAACTCATTGCTCATTTTCAGCAAACCCCTTCCTCCAGACACACTTGCTTGTCCTACAGCAATCTGACTTCTTTTGGCAGAATAGAACGTTGAGAACTACAACACTGGTTCTGAAAAGCATCTCCTGAATAAGTTTCACTGATTATTTTTTTCTTTAATCCCACTTAGATCATATATTCTTCTCTCCTAAATCCTTTCCTGTTCCAATAATTTGGTTGTCTAAAACAAGCAAGCTTAATTAAGTCAAGGCATATATTGCAAATCAAACATTTTCCAATTGACTGGAATGGGATCATTAAATGAAAACTGGACTGATAAATCGTAATCATTGCTTCTTGACTTGGTGATATGTGAACACATTTACCCACTGGCTTGGGGTAAATCTGCCCCATGATGAATCCGACGGCTTGTGATGTGTTTGTGCTGTGCCAACCCCAGCATGTACCGGAGGACAGACTGTGGAATGGATGCTGTGCTGAGCTGGGGGACAGTGAATGAGCTGTTCACGGGGTCACTGGGCAGACAGAGCTGTAAAGCCTAGATGGGCTGCAGACAGCTGCTCTGAGCACTGGGTCTGAGTGTGCACGTTTTAGGGAGGGTACAGGATCAAGCCACGACTTCTCTTAAGAGTAAGATGTGGCCTGGCGGCTCTAAGCTTTAGGTGTTTGAGGAACTGGCCAGCTTCCCTCAGGTACCAGGGATAGCAGCACCGAAGAGAATGAAGACAGTCAGAAAGGCCTCCGCTTACAACTCAGGTGGAACCGTCCTTTTGTGGATGATCATTGTCCAATGTGTTTTTAGGAATTCCTGCTGCAAACAATATGCTTTTTTGCAAATCTGAATATGTCCTTTGGAAAATCTCATGGCTAGATTATTCATAAATGCTGATGATCAAAAAGCCCTGGGGATGGACTTCCTGGGTGGCCCAGTGGTTAAAGACTCTGAACTCCCCACGCAGGGGACATGGGTTCCATCCCTGGTCTGGAAACTAAGATCCCACATGCCACCTGGTGGGGCCATAAAAGAACGTCTTTGGGGAACACATGGTCTCCTTTTATTGGGACAGCGTCCTCTCTGTGTTGAAACAACCCAGCGCTAATCAGGATGTGGCCTCAAAACACACGTGTTTCTCCTTTGGCACCTAATGTGTCAGAGTTTGGGTTAAGATATATCAATACCTTCTGAAACTTTCTAAGAGGGTTTTTTTTCAACCAGAAGTGAGGCATCTTGCAATAACATGTCCAAGACAGCCAATTTTGGAAGGGCTTTCAAAAAGGAAAACAAGGTGTTAACCCGCCTCCTTATGGAAGGTGAACACTTGCAAATACACTGTACTGTGTGTCTCAGACTTGGGAGTGACAGGCACGGAACAATCACAAGTATATGTAGAGCAATATTACAACCAGCTGGTAGGTTTTTCTAAAAAGAAAATGCAGCATTGGGAGGTGCCTCCTAAGGTGCTTCTTATCTCATGGTTCTTAATGGAATGTATCAGACAAACATCTACAAACGAACGTGAACACGTAGTCACACACACGTGGATAAGATTCTGTACAATTTGTGTCTCAGATGCTTATGTGTGTACATAAGAACAACATGGGGGGGAAAAAAGCCACACACCACCCCCCGGAGTTCCCTGAATTTCTGAATGCCATCTAACCCATGAAATGTCAAAGTCTTTCACTTTTATACAAAAATATCTACAAAAATAGATAAGATTTACAAAAACCAGAGAGTGTTTTCCAGTTTTCCTCAGTAACCCAAGGCAGTGCTCCCCTTCCTGCTTCTCCGCTCAGAACGTGGCCATCTCCAGCAGAGAGCGCTTGAAGAGCTGTGCGTTCCTGGACAGGTCGGTCACCTGGTGGACCATCTCCTGCAGGGCGGGGGTACTGGGGTAGTGGAGCGCGGCCGTCTTGGTGGCCAAAACTATAGTCTTGAGCTGCTCGCACAGCTGGTTGCTGGAGTTCATCACTTTGTTGCGAACGTCCTGGGCGGCCACCTGCCGGGTCAGCGTGTCTCCGATGAACACCAGTTTGTGGGCGCTGAGGATGACAAACTTGCTGTGGGCCACGAAGATCCTCGGGGGCTGCGCCGAGCTGAGGCAGCTGAAGAGCGCGTCGATGGCGTTGAGCAGGGAGATGTAATGGGTCTCGCACTGGTCATAGTAGAAGCAGAGGAGCTGCCGGTCCTGTGCGCTCACGCCGCTGCTGGTGGTCGGGAGGCTCTGGGACGGCTTCCACTTGGAGATGTCGTTCTCCACGGGCTTTGTGATTTCTTGTTCCAGCAGCTGGAACTGACTCAGCTGCAGGGGAGAAAAAAAGCCAGACTTAGTTAAGGACGAGGCGGTGTGTGCCGAAGTGGAAACTAACCAGGGCTTGTAGCTGTAAGGCAGGGATGTTCACGTCAGGGGCTTTTTTAGATGCCAGGCCTTGTCAGGTTGCCTGGCTTGCCTGAGCTGTAAAATGCAGAGGTTGAGAAAGAGGATGCCTAAGGAATCCTCCAGCTCTGACTTTTGTGACTGGACACGATTGGTCTCTTCTGTCCTCAGAGGGGAAGGCAGAGTAGGGTTTCAACCCAGCTCCCTTGGACATCAAAGAGATCAAACCAGTCAATCCTGAAGGAAATCAACCCTGACTATTCATTGGAAAGAGTGATGCTGAAGTGGAAGCTCCAATACTTTGTCCACCTGATGCCAAGAGCCAAGTCAATGGAGAAGACCCTGATGCTGGGAAAGACTGAAGACAGGAGGAGAAGGGGGCAACAGACGATGAGATGGTTGCAGTCAAATGCTCTGCCACTGAGCTACACACCCTGATGAGATGGTTGGATGGCCTCACCGACTCAATGGACATTGAGTTTGAGCAAACTCTGGGAGACAGTGAAGGATAAAGAAGCCTGGCGTGCTGCAGTCCTTGGAACTGCAAAGAGTCAGACACGACTGAGCGACCGAACAACAGTTACCTACGTCTTTACGAAGGTTAAATGAGTTAACATTTGCAAAGTGCTTAGAATAATGTTTGGTATTATGTAGGCTCTAGGTAAATGTTTATTGGGTGGTGGCCAGGGAAAAGCAAATATAGGGATCTCTTTGTCAAGTCAGCCACTGATGTTGTTTGCTCCTTCTAGAGGAAAACCTCGACTCTGTCCCTTTCAGACACTTACATAAAAGATAATCCATGACCCTTTTCTATGTCTCCTACTCCTTCTGTCCAGATTTATAAATGTCATTATCCAACAACACAGGGATGACTAATGCATATGAATAAGGCTTCCCAGGTGACTCAGTGGTAAAGAATCTGCCTGCCAATGCAGGAGACTTGAGTTCGACCCCTGGGTCAGGAAAATTTGCTGGAGAAGGAAATGGCAACCCGCTCCAGTATTCTTGCCTGGAGAATCCCATGGACAGAGGAGCCTGGTGGACTACAGTCCATGGTGTCACAAAGAGTAGGACACGACTTAGCGACTAAACAAGAAAACAACAAATGCATACAAATACACGTGCACTGTGGAAGAGATCTTCTCTAAAGGGATCTGAACACTGACTGGGCTCATAACACCTAGACCCTCAACACTGTCTAAAGGAAGGGACCTCACCCCGGGTCAGACTCAGTGTTAACTCTCTCCCTTCTCTCATTGTTCCTAGATGATGTATTATTTAAAATGCAATGATAATAATTTCCAGCTATTGCACCAAGTGTCAGGAGAGACTCTCTTTGGCATGCAAAGACTATCCATCACTGGAGTTTAGGAGTCAGTCAATCTTCTGCCCTCAAATAGGGTTGAGTCTAAGCATGGCTAACCTCACCCAGCTTCTCCCCTGAGAAACGCACAGTGAGCTTTCCTTTTCCTTAGACTCTGGTTTCTTCTTAGGAATTACTATGATTCCAACAAGTCCTCTAAAGCCCTGCAGTCTTAACTTGGCCAAATGCCAAAGCAAATATAAACAGCGTGATGCTTCAGCATAGTTAGCTTATGCTTTTCCAAGTATGTTCATAAACATATCATCTCATTAGATGGAGGAGAGAGGGATTTTCTCATTTTATAGAGAAATAATTGATGTTTGGGGAGATTAAGCGACTTGCCTAAGGTCACATAGTTGGTTGGTGAGGAAGCACAGATTGGAACTCTGGTTTCCTGAGTTCTGTGTGCTATTTCATGTCACTGGACACCATTTCAGTTCATCTTAAAAGGCCTAGAAATCCTCGATCCATTTCTCGCTATTTTTATGCCCTTACATTAGCAATACCCATTATTATTTGCCACACTCATGCCCAACTTTTGAATGAAAGTGTCTTGCCTGAAGCCCTTAGTAAATGGACTTGGATATATTTTGAAAATACTGAATCCTGCCCTCCAACCCTTAGATTGGACCAAGGATAGCCAAGCCATGGGCTTGTGTGGGAGAGACAGAGGGAGAGGGGAGAGGAGGAGACAGACGGACAGATGGATACAGTTCAGACTTTCTTTTGGGGGGGATTTTATAAACCACAGGAGTTATTAGCTTAGGAAGCTGAGATGAAAACCTATCTACAGAAAAGACTTTGAGTGGCCATTTATGGGTTCTGTAAAAGTTCCAGGGAAGCCAAATGAGTAGAGAAGCAGAGGAAACTGCCAGAAAACAGAGCCAAAGGAAGTCAATTTAGAGAGAAGCAAAGGAAGTACAGAAAGGCGAGGGAATGGACAGTCCTAGTTCTTTCAGATGTGGCTCTGTCTTCATTTTCTGTTCTTGAGTTCTCCCATTAGGGCTTTACTATAAAAGCCATTTGCTTGGGCCAGTTTGAGTGGGTCTTGCTCCTTGAGACCAACTGCCTTAACCCAAACAGTCCTAGTGTGTTAGATGTACAGGCTTGGCCTGGAAAGCTGCTATTTGAACAGAGTGCAGGTCCACCCAGCTGGATTACCAAGGCCATCAACCTTCTTTGTGTTCTTATACCCTCTTTATGCCAAACTGTACTGGAAGGATCAAAATCACGATCTTTTGAAGTCATACCTTTCTGATTAAATGGGAAGTCTTTTCAACACTGAATAGTTTTTGTTCCGTCTGAACGTACCTGATGATGTTCCAGCTGCATCTTATTCTGTTTGATGATATTTTCTTTTTCCAAGAGCTCTTTCTGTTGCCTCTCGAACTCCTCCTTCCCCTATTATTTTTCAACGTAAAGAAAACATTACATCACCACTATGATTCACTTATGCTAACAGCTTCATTGACAAATATGCAAATTCTCTGTTACTTTCCACTGCTTTGGAAACTTCCTGCATGACCAGTTAGGCCCTGTGAACCCCAGCTCTCATCCAGACTTCCAGAGTCACTGTGTAGCTCAGAAGTGAAAACTAAGATCCATTTCCATATGGGGCGCCATGCTCTCCGCTCCACTTTACCATTTTTGTAGGACTATCCGTGACCCCCACTCCCCGCAACCTCCTTAAGCAGTACTTTTTCTCAGGGTTCTTTTCTAATAGATTATTTGCAAACCCTTAAACCTCCTGCTCAGTTGCTTCAGTCGTGTCTGACCCTCTGTGACCCAATGGACTGTAGCCCACCAGGCTCCTCTGTCCATGGGATTCTCAAGACATGAATCCTGGAGTGGGTTGCCATGCCCTCCTCCAAGCGATCTTCCCAACCCAGGGATCGAACCTGCATCTCTTATGTCTCCTGCATTGGCAGGCGGGTTCTTTACCACTAGTGCCACCTGGCAAGTCCCAAAGTGAGGGTGTTAGTTGCTGCGTTGACCCCACGGACTATCGCCTGCCAGGCTCCTCTGTCCATGGAATTCTCCAGGCAAGAATACTGGAGTCGGTGGCCATTCCCTTCTTCAGGGAATCTTCCCCACCCAGGGGTAGAACCCAGGTCTCTAGCATTGCAGGCAGATTCTTTACCTTCTCAGCCACCAGGGAAGCCCCGGCAGGTCTAAATGTGGGCCACATTACATTTCTAAGCTCTTCAAATTATGTGCAGCTCTACACCAAATTAGTATTTTCCAAAATGCAGAGTTGGTCAACCAGCTGGGTGAATGGCTTTTCTTGTTGTTTGTTTGCTATCTTTTGGCCCAGCCACACGGCATGTGGGATCTTAATTCCCTGACCAGAGACTGGAGCTGTGCCCGCTGCATTGGAAGTGCAAAGACTTAACTCCGGGACTGCCAGGGGAGTCCCTGGGGAGGTGTTTCATGCCTCCATCTACTCTCGCCCCACACTGCTCTTCAGCACAAGGCGTGGCTCTGCTCTCTCCTCCCCCTGCTGCACACAACAGAGCGGTGTTCAATAATCCTCGGGACAATCCATGGCTGTCAGTCAAATGAAAAGAACAGCGGAATGAGATAGTAAGCCAAATTCTAAACAACGGATCTTGTAGGATGTTTTCATTCCCTGAAGGGAAAGGGCAAGCTGTCATGATCCTGGGTCTATCTGGTAGAACTGTCACTTGTAGGAGGCAGATTGTGATGGCCTGATTTCCCATAAGCAGGTTAACTTCTAGATCAATTGGTAAATGCCCAGTGGTCTTCAAAGTAAGTCTTCGGTGGAGTTAAGTTTCTCTGTAATTACACACACACACGAGTACAGAGCTGAAGGGAACTTAGAAAATTTTCTAGTGCAGAGGTTTTCGAATCTTTTTTTCTAAAACAGTGAAACACCCCCCTCCTCCTCTTTTTTTTTTTCTTCAAATTAAATATCCTGTAGAACCACATAGTGAAATGTGAATATAAGTGGAGCTGGCCTGACTATTCAAGGGCCCATTGCCCTACTTGAGGCTTCCCTGGTGGCTCAGCGGTAAAGAATCTGCCTTCCATGCCGGAGCCACGGAAGACTTGGGTTCGATCTCTGGGTTGGGAAGATCCTCTGGAGGAGAGCATGGCAACCCATTCCAGTATTCTTGCCTGGAGAATCCAATGGACAGAGACGGCTGGCGGGCGATAGTCCATGGGGTCACAGAGAGTTGGACACGACTGAAGCAACTTAGCACTATCCTACTTGGGTCGGGGGTGGCCGGTCTCTTCCTGCTTGCCTGAGGCATATCAATCAGATCTAATTCAACTCTGGGCTTCATTCATTTGGCAAATGAGGAAGTCAGGAGAGTTTACAGAAGTTGGTGACACAGTCAGTGTCCTGGAAGTCTAGAGGCCTCTGGACCCTCAGACCAGTGTTCTTCCTACTGGACACCACCACCTCCAGCTTGTGAACCACTAAGCGTGTTCCTGAACCTTTAACCGTGTCTCCACTTCAATGGTCTAGTCTGCCTGTTACAGGTGTGAGCCCCGGCCCCTGCCTGTGACTGTCTTAGGAGTCTGGAGTATTTACCTGCAGGTGGACATAGTCATAATCATCCATCCAGCTCCTTTCTGAGCCATCGCTGCTGCTACAGTCGGGGGGCTGCTCCTTGCTCAGGCTGGGGGGCAGTGGCTTGTTGAGGGTGGGGGCCTTGTGGTCCCCGGCGGGCAGCAGCTGCCCCGGGGAGCCGGCGGGCGGGTACTCGGTGGAGTTCGTGATGCTCTCGGGCCCACCCTTCCCAGGGCCGGGTCTGAAGAGGGCCTCGGCGTTGGTGCTGATGGTTGTGGTGAGCTGCTTGGCGTCGTCCGGCACGGTCTTGGCCACCATCACGAAGCGGTCCAGGCTGTCCCACTTGTTGTGGGGCTTGTGGATGGCCAGCACGTTCAGGGACCAGCCGCACTCACTCAGCTCGTGGCTGGTCTGGCCCAGGATCTGGTGGGAGTCCTCCAGCCTCTGGAGCTCGCGCTTCACCTTGTGGTGGAGGACGAGCTCGGGGAGGCAGGCGGCGTTCGCCGCGGCGCCCTGCGCGAAGTGCAGGTAGTCCCTGAGGGCCAGCTCCACCCTGTCCACGGCGGCGCGGACCCCGTTGACGTGCCGCTCCATGTAGCCGTAGCTCCGCCAGTCGGTGGTGACCAGCGCCATCAGGCTGGAGACGGCCCCGTCCAGGGCTTGCTGCAGCCGGAGCAGCCGCTCGAGGGCTGCGTCAGGGTCCAGGAAGAGCCTTCTGTCCTGCGCCGGGGAGGTGGGCAGCGAGGACTCCTTGGAGGTGGTGGAGGACGTGGACATGGTGCTCCGCGTGCTCCCCGTGCTGGAGAAGGACAGCCGGTTGATGCCGTCCACCACGTCCGCGGGGCCCCTGGCTGCCGGCGGCTGGTGCGGCGGCACGTCGTACACCCCGTCCCTCTCTTCCGGGCTGGCCTTCTCGCTGGTCTCTGCTGGCGCTTCCAGAAACTGGACGCCCCGGGGGATGTCGTAGGCATCGTTGTTCTGGGAGCCCACGGGTGGGCCCGGCTGGGGGGCCGGCTGGGTCAGGGACGCGCCCCCGTGCCTCCGCGGGGCCAGCTCGGCAGCTCCGGGGGCGTCGCCGTTGTACTTAGGGTGCAGGTCCTTCCCCAGGGGCTTGGCGCCCGTCGGGGGGATGTCGTAGACGCCCTCGGGCCTGCCCGCTTGTCTCATCGGAGGCGGGAAGTCATACTCTTTCTCCCGGAGCCCGGCCTCGTCTCTGAAGCCGGAGGGTGGAGTGGAGTGTCCCTGGGAAGCAAGCGGACAAGGACGCTGTTATCTGCTGAGCTGGTCTAAGCGGCGGTGCAGAAACCGCGCGGTGCTCCCCGCGAGGGCCAGCGGTCCTCCCGGGTGCCGCCCCCTCCCCTCTCCTCCAGGCACTAGGTGTCTCCCGAGGCTGCGCAGGGCTCTCGCCCCCACCTCTGTCGAGGGCGCCCTCCCCTGGACGCCCCGCTGCCCTGTGTGGACCCTCCTGCCTCAGCTGCTCTCGGGGTTCCTGGCCCACGTGTCAGGAGACCCGAGGTCTCCTCCCGGTCCTGCCAGCGGGGGTGATGCTCAATCAGCTGCTGAAACGTCCTGAGACGCAGCTCCCTCTTATGTGGAATCAGGATAACTGGACTTCCTGTGCCAGCGTAGCCCACAGTGACTCCAAACCTGTTTGCGTGTACACAGCCCGAGTCATCTGTGACATCCCGTATAAACATGAGCCATGTGACCTAAAGGCTTCCCTCCTCACTCAGTCGGTAAAGAATCTGCCTGCGGTGCTGGAGACCTGGGTTCCATCCCTGGGTCGGGAAGATCCCCTGTAGGAGGGCATGGCAACCCACTCCAGTATTCCCGCCTGGAGAATCCCATGGACAGAGGAGCCTGGCGGGCTACAGTCCATGGGATTGAAAAGAGTCAGACAGGACTGGGGGACTACACCACCACCACAGGATGTATATGAGTTGCTTGCCAAACAGAATTGATTGCCTTTCCTTCCTCCTGGCTCTCCTTACTGACTGCCCCATTTTCTTACGGGGAGGGGGGTTAAATGTAGAATCCCTACAATCGTCTTTGTTGTCTCTTCTCCCCACCGGCTCCCCTTCCTTCCCTGTTCTTGCACACAAAGACAAGTTTTTCCTCTGGATTATCTCAGTGTGTGCACGCTTACACACACACACACTTGTGCACGCTTTTGGCAGCTTCTGTAGTAGCTCACTTACCCCTTTGCTAGGAGGGATGTCATAGACCCCTTGAGGCTTTATCTCTCCCACGGGGACAGAAAACACGGGGCCCTTCACAGAGGACGGCGGGATGTCGTACACCTGGGGAGAAACACCTGAGTCAGCCAGCATGGAAATACTTGTCATTTTTATGTGTTTTTTTTTTTTTTTTAATTTACACATCTATTTTTGCCCGTGCTGAGTCTTTCTTGCTGTGTGGCTTTTCTCCAGTGATGGTGCAAGGAGGCTGCCCTTTAGTTGCCGTGTGGGGGCTTCGAGTTTTGGGGGCTTTTCCTATTGCAGAGCCCCAGCTCGAGCACAGGCTCAGTTGTGGCTCACGGGCTGAGTTGCTCCGTGGCACATGGGATCTTCTGGGACCAGGGATCAAACCCATGTCTCCTGCACTGGCAGGCGGTTTCTTTACGACTGAGCCACCAAGGAAAGTCCTACTTGTTATTTTGTTATGTACTAAGCTTTTAATGATGGACGTGTTTACCAGGTTATGTATTCCCTTGCTCTTTGGCTGAATTCTATGTAATAAAAATTGATGGAATTTTTCAATTTTGGGTTCTTTGACTTAGATTGAGAATAAAAATGATCTTAGGTGAAAAAAGTCTTCACTGTGTGTACTTTATTATTTCAGTTCAGTTCAGTTGCTCAGTCATGTCCGACTCTTTGCGACCCCATGAATCACAGCATGCCAGGCCTCCCTGTCCATCACCATCTCCCAGAATTCACTCAAACTCACGTTCATCAAGTCCATGATGCCATCCAGCCATCTCATCCTCAGTCGTCCCCTTCTCCTCCTGCCCCCAAACCTTCCCAGCATCAGAGTCTTTAATTTTTTTAATTAATTTATGGCTGCACCGCACAGCGTGACGGGATCTTGGTTCTCTGAGCAGGGATCCAACCTGTGCCCCCTAACCTTTGGATCTCCAGGGAATTCCCAACACTGACTGTACTTTAAAGTGTAGTTTAAACTTTACGTTCCCTGGGAAAATGATAAGCAAAGAAAGCTTTGTGAGATCAAAGCCTCGGATTCCTTAATAAAGCAAATCCAGAAAACAAGTAATGCTGGCCCCTGGATAAACAACCTAAATAAAGCTTCACATGAAATGTGCAGATTTTGTGAACTTCCCTTTCCTCTGGAGCCCAGAGGGAAAGCTGCCCCGAGGTGCCCCCTCCCCGGTGACGACCGTGTACTTGGTACGCACCCCGTGAGCCGTCTGGAAAGGAGGGACATCGTAGACGTCCTTCTGGTATCTGGTCGGGTACTCGTACACATAGCCGTGGCTTGTCCTAACCGGCGTGATCACCTGTGGATGGCAAGACATGAGTAAACTTCCAAGTCCTGAGGGCATCGCAAAGCCTCTAATCAGACGCTCCGTCCCCATCTCTCCCCGACTAGGGAAAAAAAGGAAGAGGGAGGAGACACCAAGCCAGTCAACTTTCAAGTCCCTCTTGAATCCCAGTGAAGAACCAGCCCCTGAAATCTCTCTGCATTCCTCATGGTAATAAAATCACCTCAAAGGTGGTCAGACCAAGTCCTGATTCCCAAAGGGTACTTGAAGGGAGCGTGCTCATTCGCTTCAGTTGTGGCCAACTCCGCGACCCTCTGGACTGTAGCCCACCAGACTCCTCTGTCCATGGGATTCTCCTGGCAAGAATACCAGAGTCGGTTTCCATTTCCTCCTCCAGGGGGTTTTCCTGACCCAGGAATCGAACTTGCATCTCCTGCATTGCAGGAGGACTCTTTGCCCACTGAGCCACCTGAGAAGCCCACTTGAAGGGAGAATTGTGTTTAAATTATGAAAGTCCCAGATCAACCCTCTGGAGCACAGCATAATGAAAAGAAAAGAAAAAAGGGCTCTGAAACCATTTGTAAAGTGAATAATGTAAATAGAGTTGAGCCACTTAAAATTCCTCTCATACCTTCCCCAGGAAGCCTCTTCATCTGACGTGATTATGATTATAACTAAAATTCCATAGGCCATGAATTCCGTAGGTTTATGAAGCTAAAGCTCGCACAGCACTGTCCTGAGAAGCCTCCAGGAGCTTTCATGCTAAAGAATGAAATGCATGAAATATTGAGTCCTGGAGCCGACCAGGAAGAGAGTTCAGGTCTAATCATTTTCCCATTTCCACCAGGGAAGCAAATGTCCAGACGGTGCCCACGACCAAGTGATGTCAGATGTCAGACACACTCATCGCAGCCCAGCATCTGGAACTAATGTCAATGAAACAAACCTCACCCGCCAGGCTCATATTTTCATATCTACACGCCCCACTGTGTCCTAAGCACGGGTAGAGAAATGACTGGAACTTAAACTCCTTTGAAAATATATTTAATCCCCCCCAGAGCTCCTAAATGACCAGGGTTTTGTGTCTGCCTCACCCCTGTGGGGCGACAGGCTAACAGCACCCAGCTCAGTATTGTCCGGGACATTTGTGAGAACAGACATCACAGATTAGGAAGAGCTGGTTGTTCCCTGAGAAACCATCATCTTTTATTCTTTCTCTAATGTGAAAACTCTGGCGTCAGGCTGCCTACGAAAGTATGCGAAAAATGCTCATATCCATCTTACCCTGAAACGGGTGGAACTCAGCCAAAAGCGCCAGTGCCCTTCTCCCTGGGGGCTCTAAATGCCTGGGTTCAATTTGCTCTTTAAATCCCTGGTGCTTGTAGCTGATTATGTCTTGCAAGGAAGGTAAAAGAGATTAGTAGGCAGCCACCAGCCCAGCCCATCTCTTGCTTTAAGAGGAGTCTCGGGTTTAAAAAAGGAGTCTCTCGCTTTAAGGTTTGTTGGCACAGAGCATACAGAACCGTTTCACAAAGTGGCTACTGGATCGTGCAGAGCAAGTCTTCCTTTTTAAAGCAGGATGCTGGTCGCGTAAGAAAGATACACTGTGTTCCCCATGCCCTTAGATGATTTTTTTTTTTTTTTCTTCACTCACTATTGTCCAGGAGAGACATGAAGTACCTTCTCTTCCTCTATCTCATCAGCTCCTCTATTTATAGCTCTCTGTTTTGGCTCTTTAATAGAACCTACTCACAACCCTGCTTTTGTTCAGTCTACAAGCTTCTAAGAGTGGATTCTATCCAAGGCTGCCAAGTTAGTAATAATGCTAATGGAAAATCAAGGCTGGTTATGCTGAAGGCCAGCCGAAGGGTTTCATCTTTAGTTTGAAAAATGGAGGGGGGCTGGGAGATAGATGGGGTGGTGCTGATATCTAAAAATAGCCCTTGGTACATGTAAACAGGAGGCGCTGTCTTAGGAAGGCGGGTCCCGGCAAGGCTTTGCCTTGCCTGTGCAGACGGTCCCTGGCAGAGAGCATCCGAGCTCCCCAGTATTTAACGCCTCACTTCCTGACAAATGTCACTGACCTCCTGCGTGCTCCCTCTTTCTCATTTAGAGGATGCCTGTGGTCATTTTTTTTTTTTAAACTTTGCATTCCAAACCAGTCATTTTCCTTGTTTATGCATTAAAAGAAACAGATGGTGAAAACCACAGCGGGGAAAAGCCAACAAAATACAGCCTCCCTCGACGTGACCATCCAATTCACATCGGTTCTCAAATGGCATGGAGAGGGGACCCGGGCGTGCATCTGGTCAGACGCGGGCAGGGCATAGCGTGAGGTCCCCTGTGCCGCCTGGGAGGACGAGGAGCTGGACGCCTTCCCCTTCTGGACCGTCTCCTCCTCACCCCACTGCTTGGGTCATTTTCATGCCAATTGCGTGTTCTCTCCTCAGAGCAAAGTGCTGACTGTTCTGTACCTTACAAAGTATCCAGTTTTGTGGTTTAAAAGGCCAGTTTCTTCCTGCTTGACAAAGTCCACAAAAACCTTTTCTCTCCCAGGATCACTGAACCTCAGCCTACGAGGAACACCAAGCTCTGGCTCAGGGGAACGTACATTTGGGGCGAAATCTCCTGGGAGTTTGCACCGCAGCCAGGGCACGGATGCCACTGCTCCGCACAAAGGGTGTCTTAAAAACTAATTTTCTCAATGAAATCAGGTCAGGCTTTTCATTTCCTTTCTCCCTCCATTTGTTTTTCATTCCTGCATTCCTTTCTTTCTGCGTACTTATTTATAGTTACAAGGGCTTAGCCTTAGGAATTACCAAAGTGACCTCTTAATTCCTTAGTGATGCCACAAAGAGGTGGCAAGTTGTGGGCTTCCCGAGGCTCTGTGACCAGCTGCACCTGAAACTGTCTTCCTGGTTCCCCTGCAGAAGGTTTTCTGTCCAGGTGAGAAATCCACCCTTTCTGGGATGTTTGTATACCTGTCATTCATGCCAACTAATGGAAGACTCTGAAGATGGATCCCTGAAAAGAGCTATGGAGCAAAGGGCAGACTGTAGACATGTAGAAAGGGGACAGTCCACTGAGTAAACCTCTGAGGCTGGATCCCAGCAGGGGAGGATCAAATATTTGGAAACCAGGGTTAACTTACTACCAATTTTTTTTTTCAGATTTTTAAAAATTTATTGGAAGACAATTGCTTTTCAATGTTGTGTTGCTTACCATATGACCCAGCAATCTCACTACTGGGGATATACTCTGAGAAGACCATAATTGAAAATAGACACATGTACCCCAGTGTTCATTGCAGCACCATTGATAATAGCCAGGGCATGGAACCAACCTAGATGTCCATCAACAGATGAATGGATAAAGAAGTTATAGTACATATATATAATGGAATATTACTCAGCCATAAAAAGGAATGCATTTGAGTCAGTTCTGGTGAGGTGGATGAATCCAGAGCCTGTTATACAGAGTGAAGTCAGGCAGAAAGAGAAAAACAAATATTGTATATTAACGTACATATAATGAAATCTACTAATTCTGCTTGTAGAAAAAGCAAGAAAATGCTCAGGGCTTACCCTGTCCCATACTTTAGTTCACGTCATTTTCTGCTTCAGATTCTGCACAGCATGAGCTCTTTAGAGATGCTATTAAGACTTCCATGTCTCAATTTTGAGACCCGTGCATGCTGAAATTTGAAAGATGGGGAGAGTGTGTCTAGGGTGGCAGTGAGAGCTAGGGGACACTGAAGACCACCAGGTGTGCGAGTCACTGGCCCGGGACGGAGCCCGGGGTCTGTCACCCATGTCTCTACATTCCGTTGGCCTGAGTCTGCACCTGGAGCAGGGCCCAGGCCTGATGCTGAGCTGCCTGTGTGCTGAGCAGGTTGGGGGAAGGGAGAGACAAGCTGAGATCCTGGGCTGGGAGCACAGAATTCCTCCCCTTCTGAGAGGTGGCAGCCAGTCCTCAGCTCCAGCCAACTGCCATCTTGAAAAAAATACTCCCTGGGTTGCCAGATCTTTCCAATTTTCACAAGAAGCCAGAAATCTGGGTTTTTACATGATATCTGATTTTCAAAATTGGCTCAACTATTTCAAACAGCATCTTGGCCAATGACACCTGCCTCTGGCCCCCAGGTGCCAGTCCTGACTTTCATCTGTGTATTTCTTCCTCCCCCAACCCCCTCAGTCTGAGGGCAGAAGCCAAAAGCTCTTCACCAGCTCTGTGCTTTGGCGAGGCGGAAACACTCTATTTTTTGCAGGCACCCTGTGTGCCACACCTCTGAGCTTTCACTCATGCTGTGTCTGTACAAGATGCTCGACTTTCTTTCCTCCTCTGCAAATTTTATTCACTTTTTGGGGCCAACCTGAGTGCCCCTCTCCCACAAAGCCCTTCCCAGACAGATACATCTCCCTCCTTGGAACTGACTGTGTGTGTACTTAAATCTCTAACAGTGCTTATCCCTTGAGGTTTGACTTTCAAACTATCTCATCTCTTTTCTTCTCATTGTCGACACGGTGACAGGGCCGAGAAAGTGCCTTGAACATAGTAGATCTTGGATAAATGTATGGACTGAATATAGCTTCCCTCATAGCCCAGTCGGTAAAGAATCTGCCTGCAATGCTGGAGACCTGGGTTTGATTCCTGGGGTCGGGAAGATCTCCTGGAGAAGAAAATGGCAATCCATTCCAGTATTCTTGCCTGGGAAATCCGATGGACAGAGGAGTCTGGTGGGCTACAGTCCATGGGGTTGCAAGAGTCGGACACAACTTAGCGACTAAACCACCACCACTATGAACTGAATATAGTCACGAACTAAAGAAAACTCGAGACTTTTCTTAAGCAAAGGGATGTGGCTCTGCAGAGGGGAATTACAGAGGATGAGGCTGGTTTCCAGATAGGTCAGCTCTAGCATGAGTGGGACCCGTGGGAGGAGGGGCACGTCTTATCAGCCATGCAGGGCAGTGTTGTGCCAGTGGGGTGGTGAACAAAGCAGGGGGAGTCTTGGGTGGAGGTGACCAATTAGAAACCATGGAAGCATTTTATCACCTGCCCACGCTCTGGTGGTTTCCTTTCCCCCAGTCTAGAGCCCGCATGTGACCTAAACACCTGCATTCTTCTCAGCTGCAAGCCAGAAACACATGCGGGAGCTTTGCAAAAAGAAATGAAAACAAACTCTGCCTTTTGCCTTTACATCAGAAAGAAGATACAGTAGAAAGGAACAGGGGTCATGCTTTCTCTAGTTCTGAAAATAGGGGACAGGCCCATGTCACATGAAACTTCGGACCGAAGGCCAAGGTCACACTGGGTCTCTAGCCCATTGAAAGGATCAGGTCTGACGAGGGGAGTGATTGAGAACATAGGCTGGACGCAGGCAGAGCTGGTGTGGACCCTGGTTATGCCACTTAGTAGCCATGAGGGCATGGCCGAGGCATTTGCCCTTCTAAGCCTGTTCCCTCACTGCTGTTTAGTCGCTAAATCGAGTCTGACTCTTCTGTGACCTCGCGGGCCCCTCTGTCCATGGGGTTCTCCAGGCAAGAATACTGGGAGTGGGTTGCCATTTCCTTCTCCAGGGGATCTTCCTGACTCAGGGATCGAACCCACGTCTCCTGCATTGCAGGCGGATTCTTTACCACCTGAACCACCAGGGAAGCTTGCTTCCTCGTTAGTAACACATAAACGATAATACTTATAGGCTATTAGGAGTATTAAGTGACATCAAGTACATAGGGTACCTGGCATAGCATAAAACTGTAAGCCTCAGCTATCTTTATCATAATCGTTACCTAGGTTATGCAGATTTTACTTTTGGCCTTAAATTGGGCACTAGGTAATTCAGATCAACCATCCTAATGAAGACAGCTTGAAAAAAGTGAGGAGATAATATGAAAAATCCTCTTGAGGGTATCAAAAGTTAAAAGATAGTAAAGAATTACCAGGTCAAAATAGAAAAGTGGAAAAGGGGCAACTTCCCTGGTGGTCTAGTGGTTAGGAATCTGCCTTGCAATGCCAGGGGTGCAGGTTCGATCCCTGGTTAGGGAACTAAGATCCCACATGCTATGGAGCCACTGAGTCTGCCTGCCACAGTGAAAAGGTCCCACATGACGTGATGAAGATCTTGTATGCCACAACTAAGGCCTGGTGCAGCCAAATAAAATTTAAAAAGAAGACAAAGAAAAGGAAAATGGAGAAGAAATTCACCAAGAGAGGCCTGAATTTTGAGGTTGCTTTCTTCTGGGCATTTGCTGACCTAAAACAGGAATGGGAGGCTACATTGTGTTTTTTCAGCTTCTATGGGTGAGGGGACTTGAGAGCTCGTCAAGGGAGAAACCATGAAAACCATCCTCCAGTTTGGGTTGGGATCTTACTGGCTGCATGGGAAAGTAAGGATTAACTGGAAGAGAACCTACCCTTGTACAGGCCTGAGCTAGGTTTTAAGTCATCATGGTGGGCAAGAACATCTCAAAGCCTGAAATTAGGTTTATGTGCGCTTGTGAGGCTGGCAGAGAGAAGTGAAATCCTCTCTGAAAGTACAGAACATCTTTATAGGCCTTTGATTATTTCTACCAATATTTAAAAAAACACAATGTCCAACACACAATCAAAGATAACCAGGAATGCAGGAGACAGGCAAGAGAAACAAGAACAAAACAGCCAATTCCTGCTTCCTTCCTAATAGGATGAGGATGTCTGGTCACAAATCTCAAAGCCACTTGCTTTCAAAATGTCACATGACTAAACAGTAAGAGAAAACCAAATTTAATCATCCTAAGATCGAAGTCATGTAGAAAAACACTGACCTTCGCAAACGTATAAAGTATTCCCGAAGGCGTCTGTGAGGCAGTGGAAATTTCAGACTAAAGCAGAACATGACAAAGACTTTGGCCCTGGTGATCATGAGCGGATTTACCTGGATTACTGTTTTACTTTGGTCATATCAGTGTTGCCATTGTCACAGTTATCACCACAAGAGCACAAGACACACCAGCAGGAAACCCCAGGAGAAAGCGTGCTTTGTAATCTGAGATACAGAGATTTATCCAAGAGAAAGACAGCAAAGAACCTAATCCAAGAGACTACTGAGTTTCTCCTCGGTGGACTTCTTTTCATGAGCTGGGTTTGTCAAGGGGCTCTCAGGGAGAAGTGGGGCGCATATGCACGAAGAATGTTTAGAAGCAAAACACTTCCTTTCCAGACAACTTCTGTTCACAGGCCATCACTTGTACCAAGTCTCAGCGAGTGTCCTTGGAGGCACTGCTTCCTGTGGACATCCACTGAACCTTCTTAAAGCAGAGCTGGTGGGTGCTGGGGAGGGGGCGCAGCAGAGCAGAGGACCCGCGCCGCGGTTAGGGGAGCTTCAGCAAGACGCTGCCCATTGAGGGGCCCGAGCAAAGTGGGGAGGGAGCTGGCTGAGGTGTGAATGAAGGCAGATCCTGCCTGCCCTCAACCCGGTGAAAGCCCACTAATAGGGTCTCAGGCCCCCTCACGTTCTGCACTCCCTTGCCCCAGCCCTACAGCTCATGTACTTATCACAAATTCTCATCTCCCTCCGCCAAGCAACTCACACTCCTGTTTTGACTCTTTCCCTCCTTCCACACTCCCAGCAACCGGAAGGAAGAACAAAAACAGGAAAAGGGATGCAGAAAATTCCTCCTGCTTGAGAGAAAGCATTGGGCGGAGTGCTTGAGAGCCCAGGCCGGGATGCGGAGGAGCACAAGGAACTTCAGCACCATCGGTCCTGTTCTTGTAGCTTTTACTTTTTTTTTTTTTTTAATGTGGGCCATTTAAAAACTAATTTAAAATTTTATTTGTTTATTTTTGGCTGTGCTGGGTGTTTGCTGCTTCCTGCGGGCTTTTCTCTAGTTGGGGAGCGCACGGGCGGCTGTCTAGTCGGGGTGCGAAGGCTTCTTTCTCATTCTAGCGGCTTCTCTTGTGCAGCGAGGCCTCACGGGCATGCAGTGCAGGCTTTAGTGACTGCAGCACGTGGGCTCACTGGCGGCTCCCAGGCTCAATAGCTGTGGTGCCCCCGCTTAGTTGCTCTGCGGCATGTGGGATCTTCCCCGACCGGGGATCGAACCCATGTCTCTTGCATTGGCAGGCGGATCCTTCACCACTGAGGCACCAGGGAACCCCTGATGTGGACCATTTATAAAAAGTCTTTGTTGGATTTGTTACAGTTTTGCTTCTGTTTTATGTTTTGTGTTTTCGGCCACAAGGCATGTGGGATCTTAGCTTCTCTGCTAGGGATTGGACCCACACTGCCTGCACTGGAAGGTGAAGTCTTATAACCACTGGATTGGCTCCAGAAAATCCCCTAATATTTTATTACTGTTATTGCTATTATTCATGGTTCTACAGTTGATGTATGTATTTATAAAAAATTACAAAATCACAAAAATAGGATTTAAGTTTTAACAAAATTTTTAAAAATAATAAGAAATTATTATTATTAGGGTAGGAAGGAGTCTTTCTTCTCTGAAAGAGAAGATTCAGTCTCTAACTGAATCTCTGTGTTCCATGATTTAGTTCCGTGTCCCTCTCTACAGTCGAAAGCAACATTAGGAATGGTCTGAATTCCACAATCCCTTGCTTCTGATACCCAGATAACACCTCCCGGGTGGCGCTAGTGGTAAAGAACCTGCCTGCCAATGCAGGAGACGTAAGAGATGTGGGTTTGATCCCTGGGTGGGGAAAATCCCCTGGAGGAGGGCATGGCAACCCACTCCAGTGTTTTTTCCTGGAGAATCCCATGGACAGAAGAGCCTGGGGGGATTCGGTCCACAGGTTTGCAAAGAGTCGGACACGAATGAAACGACTTAACAGACACAACGCCTCAGTAATGGGCCAGTGGAGCTGACCCTTGAAACCAGCAGAGCAGGAATGTGTGTGACCAGCTCCTGGTGCTCTGCCCTAAGGCCTCGTCAAGAACTGGACAACCCAGGTGGTGCTGAGGAAATGTAACGGGTGACTGATGAGAAGTGAAAAAGTGCCACAGTGGCTACAGCAGATATTCATCAGCTTGACACCAACAGCACCAGAGACCCTCGGAATTCAGAAGCAGGCCTCACCGATGAGCAGTCGTCTTTTTGAATTTTCCTAGATATATATGGAAAGTAAAATGAGATGGCTTCCTATCTTTAATCCCTCGACACCGTGTTTTATTTATACTGTCTCTGGGACTTGTGCATTAACAAGGGTATTTCGATTTCAAAAACTGCCTGTTGGAAAGGACTTATTTCACCTAAATGCCCTTAAAAAGCATTAACAGAGCCACACAGTATTTATTCCATCTTATAATAACCTCTTTGTCTTAAAGCCCATGGACGGTGTGACCCGTTCCCTTTAAAGGAAGCCCCAGGAAAAGAAACATTAGTATTATCAGTGCCCGCTCATGAGAGCTTGGATCCCATTTTCAAAAACTGCAAAGTTACAGGGGTTTGTCTGTTTAAAACACAAGATGACTTCTTGCTTTTCTCCGACTGCAGGAAATGCCACAAGTTGCCTACGCTGGATTTATTAATTCTCTATAAATTCTCTCTGCTCCACTTGGGTGTAGCAGTGAGCTCATTTATTTACTCGCATAGCAACAATATAATGAAAACTGAGTCTGGCCTTAGAAATACACCCTCCTGGGCCGTGTCCATGGTTAACTCTTCCTAATGCTTCTCCCGTGTGCATCGAGAGCTCTCCCCCTGTATTTGGGGAGGTGATTGACTTTCCTTCAAGGACATTTGGATGTCTGGTTTTAGGCTAGAACAAAACCTTTTGCTAGCCACGTGAAAATCACGGCCGGGTCCTTTTTCCAAATGAGAAAAAGTCACTGAAACTCGGGAGGTGGAACGGCGCTCCTGGGTCCTGCTCCTTTGACATGGCGTTTGGACGGCAAACAACTATGTGCAAACAGTGGCCCGATTGTTAGACCCCAGCACGTCTCCCCGCTGCTTTCAGGAAGTGCTTTGTGTAGCAAGTGCTAAAGCAATATTTAGTTATGGAGTGACCAAGTGCCAGAGAGCAGCTAGGAGCATTGAAACGTGAAAGAGCACGATGGGAAATGACGTCCGGCTTTTACAAGTGTTTGAGGTCTTTCTCTGGACGGGGCTGAATACAGCCCACAGCAGAGCTGGGCACAGCACAGCCATTTTAAAAAATATATATATCCTGAGGCCTGAAATGTTCTTTGAGTAAAAACTATAAAAGGTGCAAGCATGTTGGTTCTTTTCTTGTCCAAATAAATTCAACAACCCACGAAGCATGAGATCTAGATTTTTGACTTGGATTTTTCAGAGAGGTGCTCACAGACTGCCTGAAAGGGATGTGATGATGGGAAGAGGGAAGGGTGAGAATTTCTGCACCCAGATGCCTCTGGGTACCATTTCTTCCTAAATAGGATGAGGGAAGATGCTGTGACTTAACTGGGAGAAAAAGGTGATGGCAGGTGGAGGCTGCTCACACGGCAGAACCTGGTGGCGGTTCTGAAAGGCGCTGACCCAGGGCTGCGGCAGGGCTGCCGCTTCAAGAGGCACCAGACCCATCAAGGGCCCCTGCTGAGCCCAGAGGATTGAATGGAAAATGGGCAGAACATGAGTCCCAGGATGACACTCTCTGAGCTCTTGGTAACAAGGCAGGCATGAGATGCTCCTGGAAAGTGTTCTCTGTATGGGACTAACTCCGCTGCCCCCCGGCTCCCATCCTGCCCCCTATCCCCGTGCTCCTGTCTACTCCTTGCTCTTTAAGACATGGTTCTGCCTTCTAAGGGAGACTGGTTTCCAGATAAGAAGGTGGGTGGGATCCTAAAGGAAGGGTGTAAGAAGGACCTGCCCAAACGGAGGGGTCAACTGAAACTGACATCAATGCCCAGCTGTCTTTTCTTCTTTCTTAACAATCTTAAGGCCAGGTCATATAATTAAACTTTTCAAGAGACTCTGGGCAAAGAATCAGATGAGGATATCTGGGTCATAAAATTTTCGCTAAGACCATTAAGTGACAACCCAACCCTACTCCCCGTTTCACAGCTGAGGGGACTAAAGTTCAGAGGTTATTCAGCTGGGTGATGACAGGGGCATGCCCCACGCCCCCACCAGGCCATGGAGACTGCAGTGTTCACAGGCTTCACAGCGAACAAATGAGACATTACCTCTCTAACTTCGGGGTTCCCAGGTGGCTCAGCGGTCAAGAATCCGCCTGCCAATGCAGGAAACGTGGTTCGATCCCTGGGTCTGGAAGATCCCCTGGAGGAGGAAATGGCAACCCACTCCAGTATTTTTGTCTGGGAAACCTCCATAGACAGAGGAGCCTGGTGGGCTACAGTCCATGGGGGTTGCAAAAGAGTTGGACACGACTTAGCTATTAAACAACAACAATAGCACCTCCCTAATTTCACAAATAAATACTCCTAAAAGAAAGTTACTTTCTTGTTCGAGAAGCAAAATTTGAGATCTGGGGAGCTTATGTTTTGGGGGTGCCCCTTTCACTGGCAAGCCGGTTCTGGGAGATTTGACTGCATTTGCTTAAATGAATTTATCCACCTGGAGTTTTTAAAGTCATTAGAAAAGATGGTGTTTCCACTGGCAGAGAAAGACATCATGGCAGTGATCTCGGCGGTACCAGGGTCATCACAGCATCCGGATCACCTGCTCGGAGCTTCTAAGGGTCAGCCTGCCCTGGAGCAGAAGATCCTGGGTCCCTGACTCCGACTCCCTCAGCCTCCAGGCCATGCTCTGGATCCAAGGTGGCAGCCTTTGGAAATGACTTTCATTCTTTCTGGCCAACAGGATGCTTTTTAGCACCCAGGGCTCTGGTGAGCTGGAATTGCTCAGGAGTGTTTAAATATGCCTCTCACTTTAGGGCTTGGCAGCATCAGCCATTAGCTGGGATGTGAAAGTCATTAGCTTCAGAGTCAGACAGACGTGGGCTCAAATATGAACCCGACATCTTCCTAGAACTACGTCCATCAGCGAGGTCATGTCTCAGGCCTCAGAGCCCACCCCTGGAAGGTGGAGGTGGTGAGGAACGCCTTAGGAGGCCATTGGGGATACTGCATGAGATTATGTATGTAACATCCCTAACATGCAACCGAGCTCCGAGGGGTCCCCGGGTTACCCCCACTTTAGATCTGAAATGATCTTTAAAACAATGAGTAACTTAATAACATGCTCAAGGTTAATTGGTGGTAAATGTGAAAACAAAAAACTGTTCTAAGAAATAGCTGGTTTAAGTGTGCCATGCTGTAAGGAAACCAAGTACCATAAAAATGATTCAAATAAACCAGATGTGAGTATGGCCTTGCTAAGGGATTCTTTGTTCCAAAAGTTGATCTACTGTGGGATGCCTTTAAGGGGAGACTCCTTGTGCTCTTCACACGTTGCTGGAGTCACAACTTTGAAGGAAGACTTTCCATCCTGAGTCACACCTGGGCAGTGAGTCACACTTAGATAGGAGCAGCCTGCCTCTCTGGATGGGGGCCTGGACCACGAGGTTTATGGCACAGCTATTCAGAACCAAGTGCATTTCTTTCTTTTTCTCCTATTTTTTGGCCACCCCTGTGTGGCATACAGAATTTTAGCTCCCCACCAGGGATCATACCTGTGCCCCCTGCAATGGAAGAGCAGAGTCTTAACCACTGGACTGCCAGGAAAGTTGCCCAGGTGCATTTCTGACTACACCTACCTCTGTAAGCACAATGTACACAAACGAGTCTGCCTTTAAAGATGTGTTCAACCAATAGTGTCTCAATTTTACCATCAAATCACAAAATTCTTTCCTCTACCTCACAAATAAAGCATTGTCTACTGGGCTGGACAATACACTACCTATGATGCTGACCCGTTTCTCCGATAAGCAGTCACGTAGCATGAAGTCATTCTAGAAGGACGAACACTACCTCTCTGTGCTTTGGTGTGAGTCTGTAAGGAGTGACTAAATCATTCCTAGAAATATGCGTTATCTCTGAGCTTTGTAACCAGTTGCAACCGAGTTTGAAGGCTTTGGCACTGACCAAACAAAAAAGACCTTTGTTTGAAAGAGGTGTTACAATTTGCTCACCTCACTGGCGTGGGTGACTTGACAGTGAAGAAATACTTTTTTTTTAAAGTGATGTCACAGAGTCCTTGAAATGCTCAAGGACCTCCAATTTTGTGTAAGATTTAAATTAAAAAAAAAATTATTTGGTTGCATCAGATCTTAGTTGGGGCATATGGGATGTAGTTCCCTGACTAGGGATTTAATCTGAGCCCCCTGCATTGGGAATGCAGAGCCTTAATCACTGGACCACCAGGGAAGTCCCTAAAGATGTAAATTTTATCTTGACTTTGAAGGTAGAGATTTTAGGTGAAAGTCCACTTTTTTGCATACCCCAAAGAGCCATGTATTGAGGGGGAAAATTCATTAAATTAGAACTATCTTTATCTAGAAATGCACAATTGTGGAACAGGGTCATATTTTATTGAATTTATAAGTGAAGAAACTGAAGGTACTCTCTACCTCGTGAAACTCTGATTCTCCCAATATTATTCAGGGTGTATGTATGGTGTTGTGTGTGTGTGTGTGTGTGTAAAGATCCCCTGGAGGAAGGCATGGCAACCCACTCCAGTATTCTTGCCTGGAGAATCCCATGGACAGAGGATCCTGGCTGGGCTACAGACCACGGGGTTGGTCTCAAAGAGTTGGATATGACTGAAGCGACTTAGCACACATGCATGAGCTCCCTTAAGATTAGGTGAAATTTACAACATATTTTGGGAGCCTTGAGAAGGGAGAAATTGCTGGGGTGCAGAGAAAGCTTCCCAGAGGAGATGAACATTGAAATGGGTTTTAAAGTATGAATAGGAGTTCACGGGTAGCACAGAGAAGGGAAGGTGGTAAATAGCAGCATATGCAAAGGAGGCTCTGTTCCTCAGTAGGAACAGTTTGGTTCTCCTCTTTCGAGACTATATGAGTGTTAACTTATCCTGTTGTCTAAATTCTCCAAAATGCATACAAGTTATGCCTTCAGAAAAGCTGAATGTGACCTCAGTCATGCTTCAGATGCTCACTGGTTGTGAACAGATAGTTATGATTACAGGAGACAGATGGTGACATTCTCCAAGACCTTCCTGGGGGAAAAGGACTGTGTATTATCTGACATGTGTCGTAACAGACTAACACACTGCAGGCAGGATCTGACTTGTGTGTGCTGGTGAAGGGGTGACAAGATCAGAGCCACTCTTCAGCTGATTTAAAGGTCAACTCAAATTAAATGCCTCCTTCCTTGCTTCTGCCTGTGCATCCACTCACTGGCTGTTATCTACGTGCTGATGGTTTGCTAGGAGCTTGGCCTACCGCTGTACAGAGGCAGCCACGTCAGCCTGGATGGGAGGGCAGTCTGGGGGAGGATGGATACATGCATACGCATGGCTGAGTCCCTTCGCTGTTCACCTGAAACTATCACTGGATTGTTAATCAGTTATACCCCCATACAAAATAAAATGTTAAAAAAAATAAAAGAGAGCCAGCTGTGGCCTCTGCCTGCCTTAGCGGAATTTATAATTTAGCCCAAAACTGATTTGAGAAAGATGCAAAGGAAATCTAAATCCACCAGTTAGAATAAAAGCGATATGTTCAAAGAATCAGAGAAACACACATAATTCCCTGTGAAGATCAGGCAGAAAATGGGTGAACTCAGGTGGCAGGTTTTGAGCTCTGAGGCAGAGAAATCTACCTCTTAGACCTTTTTAGACCTTGTGCTTTTAAAGTGTGGGTCTAAATCATCCCCTCTAAATCATAGAGCCCCATGTTAAGGACAATTTTGCCTTGAAAAAATCGAGGACACTTTTTAAAACTATAATTCAGCTTTTCAAAAGCTTGGACTATGAGTAATTCATTTAATTTAGAAATGCCTGTGAGTTCTTGGCAATCACAGAGCATATTTAGAAGTCTTTGCAAAGTGAGAAGAATCTAACCTACAGATTGCTTCACATGTAATGAAAGTTATGACACCTAAATGGAACAATTAATGAGGTTGACATTGTGTTGTTTCCGGCATATTTGTCTAAATGTTTACTAATTTCTATTAATTTCTGTTTTGCACTTTTTGTATTTTGGAGCCAAAATTTTTTATTCAGTGCTCCAAGATTCCCGTAGACACTGGGCATTCTGCCCACAGTGCCTAATGGATATAGCGGCCCTGCACACAAAACCCAACATGAAAGAGACCAGTGAAATTAAGTCAAGGTGTCAATGTGTATGGTTTCCAGATAATCAGGGGAGTTCTTTCCACTCTGTGCAAAATTTCTGGAGAACCAAAGAAAGAGCCACACAATCAATGGGAACAGCATATACACTAGCAATAAAGTATTTGCATATTCAGTGCAGAGTATAAACTCAGAGAAAGGGAAGAAAAATGCCAGGGAGAGGCACTGGTTTTTTAAGGCCCTGCTCTGCAAATCCCTTGCCCGGCCCTCTCCCTGCTGTGTGTCATTTCATTCTCACAGTAGCCCTTGCAGGGCCTTACGATTATTCCCATTTGACAGATGAGGAAACTAAAATCTAAAGAAGTTCAGTCATTTGTCAAGAGATTTATAGCTACAGAGAAACAGAACCAGGAGTTGACCTCCCCCCGGAGCCCAGGCTCTTTTCACAACACTCATGCTGTCTTCTTTCAGCAAAGGGTGGGGATGATATGATTTTCTTTCTTTCTCTAACCACTGATTTAATAAGTGATGAATTTCATTTTCTGTGGATGGGATGCAGGAAGCGGGGTGGGGGCTGGAGTTTCCCAGAGAGCAAGGCTGAATTGATACAAGGCAGAATTCACTCTTTTTTTTTTTTTCTGGATGATTCATTAGTAGAAAAAACTGTGGTGGATAAAAACTTCTGAAGCCCACAGGCTGTAGCAGCGTCAAGGGAATCTTTAACTGTGGAAAGTCCCAAATCACAGGTTGGAACACATCCAGCCTCCTTTGTGGCCCGTCACAGCTCGTCTCCAAGTACAGTCCTGGACCACCTTCCTCGGCTATCCCAGGAGCTTCCCAAAATTCCCAGCTTCCCCCGGGCCTGGGAACCTGCATTTCAACTCACCTTCCCTTTCTTCCTTGCTGAGAGGTAAATTTTAAACCACACTTCAGTGGTTTCAGACTTTAGAACTACACTTCAAGTGGTTCAGAGCCAGATTCCACTGCCTCTTCTTTCTCTCCTTTAAGAGATTGTAAGGACTAGAGCTTAAGCTACCAGGAATGGCCATTTCTGGATTCACCACCGTTTTGCAGCCAGGAAATTAAAAGAGAAAACTGGATATGGGGCTATTTAGTTAAGTCAGGAAATAAGAACTATCCAATGAGAACTCAAACAAACAAAACCCCGGCAGGGGGTTTATCTCCGTACATCCTTCCAGGTACCGAGATAAGCTCTTGGGCCCTTGGCTGAAGTCATCAGTATGCTTCTCACCCAGTGAGAAGCTCCTGAGTCAGAGGAGATTTTTTTTTTTTTTAACAAGCACAAAAAAACGTTTTGCTTTATTCTTCTAAATCCCAAAGTGACAAAGATACTATCAATTAGCTTCAGGGTAGCATATAAGTATGCCAGTATTTTTCTCACACTGAAAATTTGAAGGAAGAATGAGTATTTGTTTTTTTCTACTAGCTTCAAAAATTGAAGAAAAATCTGTAGCCAAAGCTCAAACCAGATGGGTGTATATGTTTTTAACAAAATAAGTTAAATAAAGAGTTAATATGTGTGTGCTACGAAAAAAAAAAAATAAAAATCATACCTCTTTACCTCATGTGTCAGGAATTAATTCAATGATTTTAAATTTTTCCACAAAAGATTATCTTCTCACTTTAACATGAGAAAGCTGAGTGTAAGCAAAATTGTATTTCATGTTTCATTCTTTGAAATAATCAATCATAAAGTTACTTTTCAACTAGATACAGTAACAGACCATCACAGACAAGGATTCTGTAACTGAGGGAGATGCTGGTGGAAGTTTTTAAAAAATTATTATTCTTATTTGATTTGTTTTTATTTTCTGTCTATGCTACACAGCATATGGGATCTTAGTTCCCTGACCAGGGATCGAACTCTCGCCCCCTGCACTGCAAGGTGGACCACTGGACCATCAGCGAAGTCCTGATGGGAGTTTTTAAAGCAGCTGTTGGTACTCAGAAGATTAAAATGACCTGTTAGCAGTCAGCCCTCTCCACTACAATGAAGGAAGAAAGGAGGGAAGAAAAAAGGGGCGAGAGAGAGAAAGAGCAGGAGGCATGGAGGGAGGGACAAGAAAGACAAGAGGACAAGCCCACTCCCGTGGGGTACGAGCAAGCGGTCCGGTGGGCAGCATGGAGGTGGCAGCCCAGAGCCAGTGGCCTAAGACGACTCGAGGTGAGGCCAGGGGTCTCACCAGGCGTGTGGCTGAGAAGAGCCCGGGCTACGCCTCCCGCCTCCCCACGTGAACAGCCTCAGACTGGACGGCTCGAAGCTCCACCCTCGGGGGTCTGTCTGCCCCTGTGCTCTGGAAATCTCCCCCAGGTCTGCAGCATCCTCCACGAAGGGCTGGCAGAGCACGTACCCTTCCAGAATCCGACTTCCTCCTACGGAATCACACGCCTCTTGCTTAACCACTGATTTCAGAATTAAAACAAGTGCCCAAGGGTAACCACAGCACCCCAACCTCCATCCAAGGGAATGTGCGTCAAAATCTCTCCCCTTTAAGTGGACAGACGGTTCAGGAGTCAAGCTGCGGAACAGTTACAAAACAGGAAGAAGTCCCAAGTTTCAGACTTTTCAGGCTTGGGCCTAAAAAGGTTTGAGTCTGAAAATGAAAACACCTTCCTGCCAAAATAAACTGTGATGGATGCTCAGATCCCACCACCTTTCAGCCAAGCATTTCCTGTCCTGCCACAGCACCCCCACCTGCCTCACACCAGCTCTGATGAGGGAGGGCTATTTTTAAGATGCCACAGCCAGGACCAAGAATGAGAGAAGTTATTTATTTATGGTTACACCTTTCGAGCATTCTTTCTCTCCCTTATCTCCAGGAGATACAGGCCTGGCTTGACTCTCCCTTTGAATCTAAAATCCCTGGGATAAGAAGGACTATGAAAGGTCACAGATGCCATCCATGACCTCTAGACTGGGATCGTCATCCTGGACAATATACAAGTTGGAAAACTGTTCACTCCTTGAGGAATTCATCCTACACCAGGCTTGTGTGACACCTGTGCTTACATTCGTGGCTTTGTAACTTAAAAGATTCCAACAGTAAATCCCCCTACTTTTTTTTTTCCAACAGAGGATTCTATTATCATGCAAATATACATTCTATTATCTACCTGGGATTATAAACTCAGACTCTTGTACTGGGTTTTTCGAGGCAGGGCCTATGTACACATCATGTTCTCCGAATCAACAAGCTCTTTCTGGCGTCTAGCTGCATCCTTTCATTCATGACTCAGTGATCTTTTCTCATTCTGTTAAATGAGCCCCTTCTTAATACCAAGACTCCACAGGACCCATTGCAGATCCTTGGAATTTGCCAGTAAACCAAACAGAAATGCCCTCCCTTGTAAAGTGCACAGAAGTTTCATCTTCCAGTTGGCTCCTACCCCCACCCACCTCCACACACACACAAAGTTCACGGCCATTATTTTCTTCACAGCCGTTTCCCCACCTGACATTTGGTGTTGGCTGATGTCTCCCTGGTGGCTTAGATGGTAAAGTGTCTGCCTATAATGCGGGAGACCCGGGTTCAGTCCCTGGGTTGGGAAGAACTCCTGGAGAAGACAATGGCAATTCACTCCAATACTCTTGCCTGGAAAATCCCATGGACGGAGGAGCCTGGTAGGTTACAGTCCATGGGGTCGCTAAGAGTCGGACGTGACTGAGCAACTCATGACTATGATGCCTCTCGCTACAGTCTAAGTGTTGTGGAGGCCACATTAACTCTTGAATTCGTCACGCTATCACAAGCATCGAAAATATGCTAGACGCTTAAAACTCATTCAATGGTCTACTTATCTCAAATTCTTACAGCATTTGGAATTACAGAGAGTGCTGCAGAGGTCCTTCATTTTTTTTTTTTACGATTTTTTTGATGTGGACCATTTTTAAAGCCCTCATTGATTCTGCTACAATCTTGCTTCTGTTTCATGTCTGTTTGTTTGTTTTTTCTTATCTGAGAGGCATGTGGGAATCTTAGTTCCCTGACCAGAGACAGAACCTGCATGCACCCCTTGCATCAGAAGGCGAAGCCTTAACCACTGGGCCACTGGGGAAGTCCCCTCACCTTTTTTTCAGTATGACGCCTTATACCCTAGCTCCACTATTCTGACCCACCGCCTCAGGCACTTATAGGAGCTACTAGCAGGACAAGGGGCTGGCTCTTCTCTGAACTCACTAGTCTGTGTGTTAAGTGAGTCGACCTTGAGGCTGATGGCTCTCCAGAGCACGGCGGCTGGCTTCACCCACTGCCCCTTCCTTGCGGCCTCGACTTCTCGTGGATTCTTTGTGCAGCCAGCCGTGCGGCATCATGGCCGGTGGGGTCATGATTTAGCTTTTAGTGAAAGGAGAGTCCTTGCTGCCTCACTGTGCTTGTGCAAAGCATGGTGCCTTGCACTACTCAAGGGAGAAAGAGATAAGGCTGGACTGTGGAGTGCAGAGCCCACGTGTAAAAGCAGGTCTATCAGAAAGATGGAAACACGCGACGATGCGGTATAACCTGGCACAACTCGGGAACCTGTAAGGGCTATGGATCAACAGTACTTGGCACGGGGTGAGTGTTCAAGAAGGTTTTACTGACCAACGAATGGAAAAATGACGTCCCCTGTCAAAAAAATGTGCAAGCTAGAGTATTCAGATATTCTTACTTGGAACATTTACTTACTTCTTCAACGGCTTCTTGGAAGCTCCAAGTTCTTATTTTAGGAGCGCATAGACACATATTTTGATTGCAATGGAAAAAACTAAATAAGAACAGAAATCCAGCTGTTGTTTACTCACCTTCTTACTTAGGTGGGGGCCGTTAGCGCCCCCAGCGCCTCTCTGCCCTGAGGGTGGCACTTGATACACATCTTGTTCCTGGGTCCCATGGCCGGTGGGGACTTGGTAAATTCCCTGATTTTGGTAGGAAGGCGGCACTTGGTAGATGGTGTCTTGAGGGGCGCCCTGTGGGTTTGGTATTTGATAGAGCTTCTGTTGGCCAAAGGGCGGCGGCCCCAGTCCCGAAGTGGGCAGGTCCTGATTGGAGGAGGTCTCCTGCACTGGGCCAATCAGAAGCTTCACCCGGTTGCCAGGGACAATGCCCTGGCGGCCGTGTAAGGAGCAGAGCCACCATCCCTCCAGTCCTCCCGTGTTCTGCTCGATGACAGTCAGGATGTCTCCCTTGCGGAAAGCCAGCTCCTCGGCACACTCCGGGACATTGTCGTACAAGGCTCGGGCCATAAGATTCTAGGCAGGAAAGAAGAGAGGGGGACGCAGGTTAGCAGATGAGCTGAGTCCCTGAAACACCTAAGCCCATGCTCTTATGGAGAGGCACACTTCCTGGAAAGAGGAGGATCTGAACAATAGGCTGTAAGGAGAAAAACAGATGGTGCAGACAAAAGACAGATCCATACGTACTGTGTCTGCCACCAATGACATCAGACTGCCTCCTCGGAAAAGCTCGGAACACCACCGAGTGCTGTGTTCCAGCAGCAGAGGCTGTGCCAAGGGAATTACGAGGAGCTCGGAGAGGGAGCTGGAGAGCAGTTCACTCTACAAAGCATTTTTCTTCCTTGCTTCAACCCAGCCGAAGGAAGAATAATATATTCCAAGATATTCAAATGGACTGCAACAGACATTTTTTTAAAGTATATTGGAGGTAAAGAGAGTCAAAGAACATCCCACCAAAACAAACAGCACACATGGTGTTTATATCCAGTGTTAAAATGGAAACAGAAGTACACTGATCTCTGCCTTGGCAGGCCTTAACAATTCTTACTCTCAGTTGATCAAGAGGTCCTTGGATACAGGGAGACTCTACAAGCGGGTGACGTTTCCATGATAATCCCGTGCGGAGTGCAGTGATGGTGGTCCACACCTCCAGACCCCAGCGTGCGGAGTTCCAAAGAGGTTACCCCACGTGGGCAGGTAGAGGCCGCCCCGTCCTCTCTGGTGCTTTGTTCCCACCTTCCCTGAGGGCCCCTCCTCACCCCGCCGCTTAATTTCCTCCTCCTTGAATCTCACCATTCACATCGGAAAGGCTCTGCCTTCCCCTTTCATGGGCCCCAGACACTCTCTCTCTTTGTGTGAAGGCCCGTCTGGCACTTTCAGTACTGAGCAGACAGCCAAAGTAGGCATTCGGCGGGGAGCGGGTAGGCAGTACATGCCGACGTTCTTGGAAGTCTTTCAAAGGCTCGGCGATTTCATTTCTTGGCACCAGTCACGTCTCAAGGCATGAGGGTAGCCTTCCCCACCCCAATGCCGGCTCCTTCCCAGCACACACAGAGCCCTGGAACGTTGCAAATTCATCTCCAGCCATTGGAAAACTCAAAGCAGTCTCTTCAGTGCTTTACTAGACAGTCAGGATGCCCTCGATGTTGGGGTGATGATGATGGGCTGTGGGAGAAAAGACTGCCGATTGGATGGAGTGTGCCCTGACGACATACCCATGGAATTTGGGGCTGTTGTTGTCTGGACTTCTGCCCCCGTGTTTTCTTCTCTAAAAATGTGGATTTGATCTTTCAGCCTCCTGCGTTTCAGCCCTTCATCACTGACATGCGCTCAGCATCGCCCCCTGTACTACGCCCCATAACCACACGGTCCTGTGCCGTGGGTCTGTCCCCTGCTCAGTCGTTGGGGAGGTCCCTACTTTTACTCTGTAACCAAGCTCCCCTGAGTACAGTGCAACGGCTTAACCTGAGGAAAGGAGATGAAGCCCTGGAACTCAGCGCCCAGGAAGCCTGGTGATGCTCTTTATGAATAAGACTGAAGTCCTTGTTCTTGACAGTTCTCTGATCCAGGAAGCCTATAATGTAGACTGGAGGGCAGAAAAGGGAAGTTAAAGGATACTGAGGGGTTTGTGTTCCAGGTGAAAGCTGTACTTGGTATTTATATTCTAGGAAGCTTTGGGTTCCTTCTAACAAAAGTTCACACACAAAAAAATAAAAACACACAGCACTGTAACCTTACATGAGGAACAATTTAAGGATGAGTCCTAACCCTAAAATCTCTTACATTTCTCTTCTCCCATCTTGTGGGTGATCTGTCCTTGAAAGAAAATTCATCGAGTTGAAGAAGACAAGACTCTTTTCCTCTGTACCTAAATGATGGGAAGGAAATTCAGTCAGTTTAGTTCAGTTCAGTCACTCAGTCGTGTCCAACTCTTTGTGACCCCATGGACCACAGCACGCCAGGCCTCCCTGTCCATCACCAACTCCCGGAGTTTACTCAGACTCATGTCCATTGAATTGATGATGCCATCCAACCATCTCATCCTCTGTTGTCCCCTTCTCCTCTGGACTTCAATCTTTCCCAGCATCAGGGTCTTTTTAAATGAGTCATTGCTTCGTATCAGGTGGCCAAAGCTTCAACATCAGTCCTTCCAAAGAACATTCAGGACGAATCTCCTTTAGGATGGACTGGCTGGATCTCCTTGCAGTCCAAGGGACTCTCAAGAGTCTTCTCCAACACCACAGTTCAAAAGCATCAATTCTTCGGTGCTCAGCTTTCTTTATAGTCCAGCTCTCACATCCATACATGACCCCACCAAAACTGTCCTGAGGTGACAGAGCAGGGAGACAGCTGACCACTCTGGACTCTGTCCCCTTCTCCGGGGCCCATTCAAGGACTGGGAATGGCTGGCAAGGAGGCCCTAATGCCTCCTGACATCAGGAGTGACAGGGTTGAGACTAGATCTATGGGAGTTGAGGGTCCAGAGCTTGATACTGGTGATCAAGAAGGGAAAGAAAAGAAACAGAACAAGGACTTCCCCAGTGGTCCAGTGGATACGACTCTCCCTCCCAGTGCAGGTGGCCTGGTTTCCATCTCTGACTGGGCAACTAAAGTCCCCTATGTTGCTCGTGGCCAAAAATCAAAAACAGAAACAAAACAGACTGGAAGGGTGAAAGACCACAAACCTCATTTGCATACATGAGCTCCAGGCATCTGGAGTTGGGTCATGGCTGTGGAGCTCTGGGAGGCACTGAAGTGGAGCCACGGACCACAACCAGCTCAAGGCGGATAGCAATCCCTGCATGAAAGCTAGTCTAGATGTTCTTTGCCTCTTGCCCCTGTGACCCTCCACCACCACCAGCTAAGCCACATGTTCAGGTTTCTAGACAGGCCGCCAGAGCTGCTTCTCGTGGAAAACCCAGGGAGCCGCTTGTGGACGCACCATGGGTGTCTTCTGACTAGCTCCTCCCCCGTGCCCACAGAGACTGGGATTCAGGGAGTCCGGTCAGGCTGCTAGAGAGGCACCCTGCCAGCCCGGTGCCTCAACACTGAGAGTTATTCTCAGCCTCGGCCCAACGGGAATAAGTTATTTAATACCTGCACGAGCTACAGGGAGCCAGCAGCCTCCCACACAGAGGGGTTACAGCTCCTTCAGAGGACCTTCAGACGACACTTGGACCTGGCCTCCCTGTTCCACAGATGAGGAAACACATCTGGCGGAAGGGGACAGCTTATCATCTGCCCAAGGCCACACATTGGTGGAGTCAGAGATGGGAACAGAACTGTGGTCTCTTGGCCTAGTTCTCCTTCCGGGACTCCAGGCCACCTTAGCTCTAGTTCATACTGTTCTGCAAACTGGGCTCCTTTCCATTTCACAGTAAAACTTTGAAGACGACGATTCTTTTTGTCATGTCTAGGGAATAAGTCAATTCTTGGGCTTTGGGATCTTGGCTGTGTGACTTGGGCAGATTACTCCCCGCCACCTTTGCACCGGAACTTCCTCATCTGTAAAATGAGAATGAGGGTAACATCCCTATGTCATGGATGTGCAGTGAGGATTAAATGAACTCATTCAAGTCAAGTCCTTGAACACAGTGGGAGACTTGGAAAGCAATGATGACTGTTTAATGCGCTGAGGGTGCTTTGATGGTAAGCCTCCTAGTAGGTTACCTCCTCAGCTCGCAATCAAGGGTTGGTGATGCTATTATATATACTTCTTCATACATCTGATGTTTCTCTTGCTCATAATTACACTTCAAGAGAATTGTATCTTGAAGCAGCATTTCTCTGAATTAAGAATGAGTTCTGGTCACTGCAACCTCTTGTTGAGTATTTGCCTACAAACAACAAAAGTGAAATCATTGGTTGATTCAAGAGACCTTCTGAGACAAAGTAAAACAATAATAATAAAAGTTTCCCAGGTAAAATAATAAAAGTTTCAGTGGTAAAGAACCTGCCTGCCAATGCAAGAGACATGGGTTTAATCCCTGGGTCAGGAAGATCCCCTGGAGAAGGAAACAGTATTCCATTCCAGCATTCTTGCCTGGAAAACCCCACGGACAGAAGAGTCTAGTGGGTTACAGTCCACGGGGTCTCAGAGAGTCAGACACGACTTAGCGACTAAACAACAATGGTATTTCTGGAAAATTTTTATGAGGTTCCAGAAGAGTTTCCCATCAGAAAATGTGGAAAAACATGGGCAAAGAGGAGCTTGACTTTTGAAAACACTTGATATGTTGAGGCAAGAATTTAGTAAGAAGATAATAGCAAAATTAACTTCAACCAGAACAGGAACCATCTCATTCAAAAGTGCACAGGCAACTCACAGACTGGCAGGTGAAGAGTTAATTTCCCTGGCGAGGACAAGCTGGAGGGACCCTTTCTCTCAGTGGTTCCTTAAGGCTACAAAGTCAGAAGGTATCTCTGCATATCTCACAAAAACCCAGGCAAGACAGTTTGCCTGGTCAAGACCTACTGCTTCGCCCACTCTCCCTGGGATATTTATCTCCAGGGCAGGAAAGGTCAACACAGAAACACATCAAGGAAAGATAAGAGAGCTATGTAATTTTATATCCAGCAGGATGGTTAGCCTCCAGAGGCTGGCAGTTAGAAACGCGGCTAGAGCTTGGCAAAGCACCAACACAGTCGGGCCACAGAACTCAAAAGCCAGAAGAACATCAAACAATTACAGTCCAACTTGTTCACTTTACAAATGAGAAAAACGAGGCCCCAGAAGTTAATGATTTGCCAAGTCACCTGGCAAGACGGTCAGAGAGCTGAGCTAAGAATGCGGGCCTCTTGTCTCCAGCTCGAGAATTAGGATGGTATTTAATAAAGTCAGAGGCATGTGCTACAAAAGCTGTGGTTCTAATTAGGATGGGAAATCTGCATTTAGAGTCATAAATCCTATTTGAGGGACTCTAATCGTCTCAGCCTGTGGCGCTGACCCCACCCTGGCCTTACTTGAAACTGTCCTGGGCTTCGATGCTCCCCATCCTGGTTCTCCTTCTTCCCTTGAGCTCAAAACCAGTCATTTTCCTTCTCTTCCACAGGCCATTAAAAAAAATTTATTTTAAGGTTCATTATTAATTTATTTAGCCACATAAATTTATTTAGCAGTGCAACATGCAGGATCTTAGTTCCCCTACCAGGGGTTGAACCTGCACCCCATGCAGAGGACGTGCAGAGCCTTACCCCTCGACCGCCAGGCAAGCCCCTATTTTTTTCCCCCTATCCTTTTAGCGGTCATGTTCCAAAAGGATCTCTCTTCTTTCTGAGCTCGCTCTCTGCAGGACATCTCATTCATGCCGATGGCATCTAAACACCCAGGTGGCACTCAGATCCACAGCTCCAGCCTCGATATTCCCGCTGCTCTGCAGTCCTGTACTTCCCATCATCTAGCGAGTATCTACTTCACAGCCAAGTGCCAAAGCCCCCTTCTCCTGGTCTCTCTCAGTGAACAGCAGGCACACAGCTGCCCAAGACTGGAGCCTCAGAGGTTTGCTGAGTCACTCCACAACCCGAACCCCAATCAGCTGGGACCTGCTCATCCTCCTCACTGCCGCTCCCCGCTCAGGCCACCAGTGACTTTTTTTTTTTTTTGGTGGAAAGGGAGGAGAGGGCACGTATTGCAACTATTTCCCAACTGGTTTTCTTGCATTCAACTTCTTCCCACCTCCAAACCCATCTTCCACATCCCAAGAAGAGTTCTCTTCCCAAAGTTGTTTCCCTTTCTAGTTCTTGGTGACAGCGTTTCTTGAGATCAAACCAGTCAATCCTAAAGGAAACCAACCCTGAATACTTACTGGAAGGACTGGTGCTGAAGCTGAAGCTCCAATACTTTGGGCACCTGATTCAAAGAGCCAAGTCATTGGAAAAGACCCTGATGGTGGGAAATGGGAGACTGAAGGCAGGAGGAGAAGGGGGCGACAGAGGGTGAGATGGTTGGTTGGCATCATCGACTCAACGGGCATGAGCTTGAGCAAACTCCAGGAGATAACGGAGGACAGGGGAGCCTGGCCTGCTGCAGTCCACGGGGTCACAAAGAATCAGACACGACTCAGTGACTGAACAGACTCGTACCATCCCATTCAAGACCAAGAAATCCTTAAGTTCAGGGAGGCTGTTCTTCCTTGGGCATTTTCAGAACCAGCGTCTGAAGCAAAATACACACTCACTGTGTTTGCTAACTTGAAATGGACTGGTTCTCTACAGAGAGGGTGAAATGGTTTTCTAGAGATGTCTTCAAGGTATGTGGTGGAGATTATAGACGTGGGGGGATGAACTAACAGGACCAGAAAGATAAACGGTGTGTCCAAGTCACTAAGCCTCGGGGCCAGAGAACGTGGGAGGCGGCCGGCAGGAAAGCGCCCGCCCCGCCCTCTTAAAACAGGATGGGGCGCCTGCGTCTACGCAGAAGCACTGAAAAAACAGGAAGGCCAAGGGGGCCGGCCGTCCCCATCTGGTTAAATACAATGGTTTCTGGGAGAGCCTTTCTCTCCCATCAGTGCAGCAGCCAAGGGCTGCCGGTGGGTGACTGAGCACCATTCAGGCTTTGCCAGAATGCTTGGCTCCTGTGATCCCCGCGTTCCCAGGCTGTGCCTGAGGACTGGAGGAAAATGCCCGGCGTTACAGCAAGCACACAGCGCTCCGGCCCACACTGGGTTTCCAGGCCCGCTCTTGCCTGCCCTGCTACCAAAACGTCGATTGCACGTTACTCCTACTGCCAGGGAAATGATCTTCCAAATACGGAGAGGTGTGACTTATAATTTCCATGACCATTTATGCCGTTCTCTGAAGAGAAGTGAGACACAATGACTGGTGTGGCATCCTCCCTTCCCTCCCCCTACCCCGCCTGGACGGATAGCATCATCAATGGCCCAGCTTCCTCTTATTATTCGGCTTCGTTCTATATTTACCACTCAGGAGCTCCTGCCAAGGCCTCGGGACCGCCACATTCTCAACAACGTGACTTTCCTGTGCCCAAACCCAGCCCCGCCACCACAAACTTTAGCCCTGGACTCCGGCAGGGACATGCACACAGGGCAAAGGAGGAAACGGTCATGGTCATGGAGGAAATCGGTCCCCAAGGAAGTAGCTGGGGGATGAGCGTGAGCGAGGTCAGTCTCGGGACACACGGGAGAAGAGCAAGAGGAGCTGGTGTCTTTAGTCTGCCGACAGAAATCAGCTTAGGTCTTTTCCATTACAGTTTATTATAAGCTTTTGAATACGATGTCTTGTAATAACCTATGAAGGTGAAGTCACTCAGTCGTGTCCGACTCTTTGCGACCCCGTGGACTGTAACCTACTAGGCTTCTCTGTCCATGGGAATCTCCAGGCAAGAATACTGGAGTGGATTGCCATTTCCTTCTCCAGGGCATCTTCCCAACCCAGGGATCGAACCCAGGTCTCCCGCATTAGAGGCAGACGCTTTAATCTCTAAGCCACCAGGGAAGTTGCTCTGTAATAACCTATAATGGAAAAGAATTTTAAAAAGAATACAGATACACACACCTATGTGTGTATGTCCATGGGATTCTCCAGGCAAGAATACTGGAGTGGGTAGCCATTCCCTTCTCCAGGGGATCTTCCTGACCAACCTAAGTCTCCAGCATTGCAGGCAGATTCTTTACCATCTGAGCCACCAGGGAAGCCGTGTATGATCCCGTGTATACATACAGCTTCCCAGGTGGTGCTGGTGGGAAAGAACTCGTCTGCCAGCAGGAGACTCAAGAGATGCCGGTTCGACCCCTAGGTTGGGAAGATCCCCTGGAGGAGGAAAGGGCAACCCACTCCAGTATCTGTGCCTGGAGAATTCCATGGACAGAGGAGTCTGGCAGGCTACAGTCCATAGGGTCGCAGAGTCGGACACGACTGAAGCAAGTTAGCAAGCACGCAAGCATGCAGATATATATATATCTCCAAATCACTTTGCTGTAGAGCTGAAACCTAACACAATGTCGTAAATCAACTCTACTTCAGCTAAAAAACAATCAGCTCCAGTCTGAGAGCCATCAAACCACTTTGGCTTTCTCCTGCTCCCATCTTTAGGATATAGTGGGATGTGAGATTTCCCCAAAGAAGGACACAGTCACGGTCCAAAATCCTGGATATCTGCAAGTGTCTGGGTTTTGATTCTTGGAATACTTGGTTTACACCTGGATTCTTTCATCAGATGACATCTGGAATGTGGAATTTTTTAAAGAGCTAAATCCTCTGGAGATTAAGTAGTAGATACAAGGCTTTCAGGTTTAGGAGTCAGAAGATACGATGCAGAGGGCATCTGAGGTTTTTTTCTCAGTAATATTTTTCCATTGCGACCTGACACACTTTTCACTAGGTGCCCTGAACCAGCTGCAGAAGGGCAGTGTGACATCCCGCGAGGTGGCTAGAAATACTAGTCCCTAGTCGTGTTTCCTGACCTCTGGGGAGAGTGTCTGGGGAGATCCTCTGCACCGGGACCGAATTTCAGTCAATGATTTACATATCCTGGAAAGTGCTTCTGAACACCTATGATGATCACAAAGCTCACACCAGTGTCTTGGACTTTCTCTGAATATTCATGTCATCTACTTGCCTCCAAGTTCTCGCATCCTCTAAGATGTTCATTCCTGAATGGAAGGTGCTTTTAAAAAATGTGGCGTCGGGCACTCGTCTCCCAAAGGTGCTCTTTGACCTGCAGTGACCCTGACAGGCACGGTGTGGCTGTGCCCCGGGCATGGTGGCCCAGGAGGCGCCCAGGTTTGGCTCCTTCCACGTTGGCCTGCTCCAGTTTGGTCAGGGATGGTTCAGAACCCAGCATGACTTTGTGGTGCACAGACCAGAGGGGCATTAGTTCTTGAGAGCCAGTGAGAAGACAGATCTGATGCTCACTGCAAACCTGGATATTTTTAATTATTTTATTAATTTTTGGCTGCCCTGGCTCTTTGTTGCTGCACGTGGGCTTTCTCTAGCTGCAGAGAGCGGGGGCTACTCTTGGTGGCCGTGCTGGGGCTTCTCATTGTGGTGGCTTCTTTAGTTTTGGGGCACAGGTTCTAGGCTCATGGGCTTCAGTAGTTGCAGCATGCAGGCTCAGTAGCTGCAGCTCTCAGGCTTAGCTGTTCTGAGGCCTGTGGAATCTTCCCAGACCAGGGATCGAACCTGTGTTCCCTGCATTGGTGGGCGGATTCTTATCCACTGTGCCACCAGGGAAATCCCAACAAATCTGGGTATTTGGATGTCAGAAGAATTTTTCTATGTAACTAGATTTTGTAACATGACATGGAGAGCATAGTTGAGATTAAAGAAGTGGTTCTTCAAGTGCTGGCTTTCTGCCTGCCCTAGAACAAATGCTATATATTTACCCCTGATTTTTGAGGTCATTGCAGGACAGAAATATCCACATGCTGGGACCTGTTTACCAAGAAACCAATGGTGGCTGGGAGCAAACCCTCTGCTTCAAATAAGAAAAATGGCAAACAGGTTGTCAGGTGGTGTGGGTGTGTGCGTGCAAGTAAGTGTGTGACTTCACAGCCAACTTCTATTACTTCATGGCTGGCTGTGGAGGATGGATTTGATTGCTGACATTAATTGAGAAAAATAAATCAGCTTTTGCTCACAAGTTCGATGATATACATGTGTCTTTATGAGCTCAATTCTCTGCTCTTTTGTGGTTTGGGGATTTTTTTGGGGCAGCTCCTGAGGGTCTGAAAGAAGGTGGGACAACACCCAGGTTTCTGTAGGTACTCAGGACCAGTAGTCACCCATGGCTTGACCAGACCCACCAGGCTAGAATTTTAGACTAAGAAGGGATCCCAGAGACCATTCGAGCCCCAGCTTCTTGTTTTACAGCCCAGAGGGTCTCCTATTAGATAAGCCGCAGAGCAGATCTGGCGTCTGGCTCCCTCTTAATCTCGGATTTTCTTTCCTGCTGGACTACGGTGTGCTTCCTGAGAACCTTCTCCATCTTGGAGTTGAGTACCATTGCTATTAAGCCCCAGAATCTGTTAAGCATTTGTCCCAGGTTGCCTGGTTTTGATAGATTTAAGCACAGTGTATTGGCAAAGGATCAAAACCACGGGGCAGGCACAAATGCTTTTCAGGGTCTGTCCCTAGATAAATCTGACAGGCACCATATAATGATGATGGCCTGACACCCACTCACCCAAAAGACAGGTTTTATTAACAGCAAAACAACCATCTGGATTTCAGCCAACATTACAGTGTTGGCACCGAATGACTTCTATTTGCCTGTCTAGACAAATCCCTCTAACATTCAGGTACTTGGGGAAGTGAAATGAGAATTAAGTCATAAAGGAGTAGGGGACTCTAGTCCACAAATATTACAGTGTAATCCCCCCCCAACTGTATTATTTCCCAATAGTCAAAACACCCAAATTTTAACATCTAATAAAGCATATTTTAAAGAAAGGATAGATCTTCCTATTTTCACTTGCCCATCTATCTTATCTTCCTGCATCAAGGTATGCAGTCCCCAAGGTATGAAGTTGTATCTAAATCCATGAATGCGTACATGTACATATGCTGTCAGTCTTTGCCTCCCAGCCAGAACACAGCTGATGCAACTTGGGTGGCACCCCTCATTGGAACTCTTAGATGACTCCTGACCTAGGTTTGATGCCCGATTGTTATTCTCCTACTTAATTTCTGAAGTCCCCAAAGAGTTTAAAAACAAAATGGATTTGTACACTTGGCTGAGCGGGTATATACAGAGACTGTCAGCACTGCATTTGCAGAGTTGCCTCAAGAAAGAATCTTTAGATGCTGAGAAGCTAATCTTAGCTTCTCAGTTAGAAGAGAAAGGAGAGATGGCAGGAGCAAATGGAGGTGAAGAAGACCTCCAAACAAAACTGATGAAGCTGTTCAGTGGCTGGGGACACAGACAAGCTCCTATGTGTATAAAGGATGCACTGGTTTATGAGCATAAAATAGTTTTCTTCAAGGTCCATTATTCATGAAGCATGCATTTAGAACTGGGCCTGGAAGAAAGCTATTGTACGCATTTTTATGTTATATATAAACAATATAATCTTCTACAGGGCTTCCCTGGTGGCTCAGAGGTTAAAGCGTTTGCCTCTAATGTGGGAGACCCGGGTTCGATCCCTGGGTCGGGAAGATCCCCTGGAGAAGGAAACGGCAATCCACTCCAGTATTCTTGCCTGGAGAATCCCATGGACGGAGAAGCCTAGTAGGTTACAGTCCATGGAGTCGCAAAGAGTCGGACACACTGAGCGACTGAACTGAACTAAACTGAATCTTCTACAATAGGAAGATTATTAGGAAAATGAAGCCAACAGAAGACTTGAGAGAGCTTGGCTGGCCTGAGAGATGGTCTGATGGTTCTACGCGTGACCTTATGAGGCCCCACGCTTCTTAGTTCCTTGTGGTATTCGCTTGAACAAACTGGGGCTAAGTACGTAAGAGGAAGCTTCCTTTTGGTTACGAACTGTTACACGAAGCCCAACTTCAGTCATGATAAAATGATGGCAAACCATCATTTTTTATGGTTGTATTTTTGTGCTTCTATCACATAAAACCATTGAGGCAATTATTGTTAAGCAGAAGGAAGCAGGGGAGATTCTAGCAGTGCTTTTTCACTAGCGGGGATTTTGTTCCCCAGGTGATATGTGGCCATGTTCAGAGGCATTTTCGGTCGTCACGTTGTGTGTACGCATGTGCGGATGTTACTGGTAGCTACTGGTCAGAGGCCAAGGATGCTGCAATGCACAGAACAGTCCCCACAAGAAGGAATTATCCACCCTAAATGTCAGTAGGGCTGCGGGGGGGAAACCCGGACAGAAGGATGCACGCAACATTACTGAATCGACAGAGTCTAATCTCTGTCTCTTATACACAAACGCATGTGCGGATGTTACTGGTAGCTACTGGTCAGAGGCCAAGGATGCTGCAATGCACAGAACAGTCCCCACAAGAAGGAATTATCCACCCTAAATGTCAGTAGGGCTGCGGGGGGGAAACCCGGACAGAAGGAGGCACGCAACATTACTGAATCGACAGAGTCTAATCTCAGTCCTCATCTAGTCAGACTAATGACAATGAGTCACTGCCTTTTGTGCCTCTGTTTCCCTATTTGCAAAACGGGGATAATGAACACGTTCTTTATAATAACATCAAGAGGAGCCATGAAATTATACATGCAAAACACTCTGACTTCTTCAGAAGAAAAGGTCTCTATAAAATCAAAGCACAGTTATGATTACTGCACTATTATGAGCTCATGAAATTGCATCTTAAGAACTGCACTCCTCCCCCTCAAAAAAAAAAAGAAAAAAATTCCTCCGGGGAAAGAAAACAAACCAGAATGATCTCATCATGATTACACCTGCCACACCAAAAAAACAGACACAGTTCAGAGAAGCTAAATTCTTTCCCTCCAGCAACGAAGTAAGCTGCGTCTGTAATTAAGATCTTAATAAGGGAGGGCGGGAGGCTGGATGCAGGTGCCTCAGGCTCTGGAGCGCAGAGCCATCCCACCACGTTTCAACAAGAACAATGAAAACACAGCCCCACTCACTGCTTCCTGCTCTCTCAGGTGTTCTCTGCACGGTCTGTATTTCAAAGCGGTCTTGCCTTCATTGCTTCACTTCCACAAGGAGAAAGAAAAGGACCATCTTATTATTTACAAGTAAATGTGTGTGTGCTCGGTTGCCAAGTCGTGTTGACTCTTCGTGACCCCAAGGACTGCAGCACTCCAGGCTTCCCTGTCCCTCACCATCTCCTGGAGTAAAATGTGATGTTGTAGATATTATTGAGAAGTAAATTATGAAAGGTGTGCCACAATCCACTTTAGAAAAAAAAAGCCCCTAGGCAATTTTCTGATACAAAGCTGGAAAAAGTCAGATAGAAAGCTGACCTAAGGCAAAAGGGATAATACCCTGGACAGCTCATTGATCTTGGGAGCAGCTTGTGTTTAGTGTCCGGAACAACCACGTGTAAACTTCTCAAGATGGTCCCCGTTTCAAATATCATTCCCGAGGTTAGACCATCTGTCCCATGTTGGGGTCTGTGAAACATGGATACGTACCCACAGAAGGGAAATAAATTTTAAACTAAAAGTAAAAGATAGACATCTAAGTATGTATCTTGTTAATGGATCTGACTTGGTTGAATTCAGGATATAGGAGAAAAAAAGACAGGTACTGATAAGAGTTGGATTTAGTCAACGGACTTGTTCTCTCATTGGCAAGGAATCGAGATCTGTTCCAAGGGCACCCGGGCCTCTGTGGGACTGTCTAGCCGTCCAACTTCACTGTGGACGCCCCTGGGCTGTGTCCTTATCATCCCTTTCCCGGTGCTCACTGCACTTAGCAGCTCTGAGTGGGAAAGGATGGAGAATCAGAGAAGAACAAGGAAGTTCCATCCCAGAGGAGCACTCAAGGGAAAAGGGACTCCGAGATGGTTTCCTGCCAGTGCTGTTTTGATGGTCCTGAGGCACTGCTGGTCCTCTCAGCCACATTTCCTGCTGACTCTGAGTCACGCAATGAATGACAAGCAACAACAAGCAAACAAACAAAAACACCAGTGACAACAACAGACTCATCGACAGATCTCTGCACGTCCTGTGAGGAGGCTGCAGAGCCTAGAAGGCCACTTTCCTGCCTCCGCAGTGCGCTGGCTTGGCTGGTTATGGCTGTTCGGGGGCTCAGAGAGGGAAGTCCAGCTCATTCTTTCAGTAGAGTGCAGAGCCTGGGAACAGAGAAGCCTGAGGCCTGAGTCAGCCCCATCTTCTGTGGGAGTGAGGTGCTGAGTTCCGGGTAACACGCCAACTACCACAAGTCAGTGAGACTACGGCTAATTCATACAAGAGACAGCACTGGGTTTCCACATAACTAGAAGAAGAAGAAGTTAGGAAAAATGCTGTCTAAATACACATTGCTTTACTTAAATAGAAAGATCTGGTTCAAATCTTAGCTGTATATGCCATTCGGGGATCACAACTTAAGAGTTCCACAAATAATCCCCCCTCCCCAACACACACAACTAAGGGTAAAGAAAGGAATGAAACTTAAATTAAAAAGATGCTATTAAGCATTTTTCTGCTATGCTTGCTTGCACTTTCACGTATTCAGCGTTGCTCAATCTTTACTTCTGGTAAGTATAAACATCAACATTCCACATAAGGAACAACTTTGGTAACATCTTATAACTATTACCTTGACATATTAGAAATATCAGGAGGAATTCTCATCTGTAATGTACATACCAAGATCTACAAAGAAATAAGATGTCTTCAAATCAGTAAACCCAGCCTTTGAGTAGGGATCATGAACCACCTACCTAAATACCATTTAGCACAACTCATGTACTAAATTAATTGGGGAAGAGGCTGAGAGAAGGGACTAGTCTTTTTTTTGTTTGTTTTAAAAAAGAATAAACTGGAATTTAGTGGTCCATGATGTCTGTGTGTGTTCTCAGCTGCTCAGTCGTGTCTGATTCTTTGTGGCCCCATTGACTGTAGTCCACCAAGCTCCTCTGTGCATGGGATTTCCCAGGCAAGAATAATGGAGTGGGTTGCCATTTCCTACCCCAGGAAATCTTCCTGACCCAGGGATTGAACCCTGGTCCCTTGTGTTTCCTGCACTGGCAGGCAAATTCTTTACCATTGAGCTACCTGGGAATCCCAGTCCCTGATGAGAACTAAGCATATGTATTTAAAAACACTCCACTGGCAGCTTTATTGGATTGGCCCAAAAGTTCATTATATATGGAAGATATATGGAAAAACTCAAATGAACTTTTGGCCAACCCAATATTATCTCTATGATTAGCTGCCCCTCCCCACCCCCCACCTCAACCATGAAAAATCACAGTCACATGCCATCACTGCTTATATTTTCTGGGCAGTCTGTTCCTCCTTCCTCAAAGTGCATGCCTGAATTCACCTAGATCACACTATCTGCCTTTTGAAAGAAGGCACTGCTCTTTCCAGTGCAGAGTGGAAAAGGTTACCAACGAAGCATTTATATTAAAACGAAAATTCCTCAGGAAGACAGTAATGAGTGAGAGTGAAAAGCTGGATTAAAACTCAACATTCAAAAACCTAAGTTCATGGCATCCAGTACCATCACTTCATGGAAAATTGAAGGGGAAACAATAGAAACAGTGACAGCCTTTATTGTGGGGGGGGGTCCAAAATCACTGTAGATGGTGACTGCAGCCATGAAATTAAAAGACGATTGCTCCTTGGAAGAAAAGCTAGGACCAACCTAGGCAGGATATTAAAAAGCAAAGACATGACTTCGCTGACAAAGGTGTAGTCAAAGCTATGATTCTTCCAGTAGTCATGTATGGATGTGAGAGTTGGACTACAAAGAAAGCTGAGCACAGAGGAATTGATGCTTTTGAACTGTGGTGTTGGAGAAGACTCTTGAGAGTCCCTTGGACTGCAAGGAGATCCAACCAGTCCATCCTAGAGGAAATCTATCAGTCCTGAATATTCATTGGAAGGACTGATGCTGAAGCTGAAACTCCAATACTCTGGCCACCTGATGCGAAGAACTGATGCACTGAAAAAGATCCTGATGCTGGGAAAGATTGAAGGCAGGAGGAGAAGGGGGCGACAGAGGATGAGATAGCTGAATGGCATCACTGACTCAATGGACACGAGTCTGAGCAAGCTCTGGGAGTTGGTGATGGACAGGGAAGCCTGGCATGCTGCAGTCCATGGGGTGGTAAAGAGTTGGACATGACTGAGCGACTGAACTGAACTGTAATGTTCTCCAGGAGTGTGGAGTCCTCCTTTACTAGTAAGAAATCCCGCAGGGAGATAACTGGAATGTTCAAAATACATAAGAGTGAGGCAGGGTTGTTGACAAAGTATAAACGGTTTTTTTTTTTTTTCTTTTTTTTTTAGGGGGACCCCTTTTCCATGCCCACGTTCTTTGCAATTATCCATTGCCTAGGTAACTGGTAGCTATTTTCTGCATTTTAAATTAAAAAGAGAGTATTTCTTCCCAGTGGCTCCATTTTGTTTATCTTGGCAAGGAGGCTTGGTAATTAAGTCTATACATTACTGGAGGGCTGGGATACCAGGGGCTGGGATTTCAAACCAATTTGTTTAGGTTCCTTTCTAGCCCTAAAGTGATCTGAAAGCAGATCATCAGCACCTCTACCTTTATACCTCTGTCACTCTGACTCCACTAGGATAAGGGATGTGGTTTACCCCGAGCCCTACTCGCCTCCTGTATCAAATCCACCTTTGATTCTTTAGTCATGACTTTTCTCTTTTTTTCAGTTATATTTTTGTTATGGGAAAACAATTCTAGTGAAGGTTTTCTCTTACATTTTAACCTATATAGTGCGTCTATCAATATACCTATATATGAGTATATTCTGAATATTTTATATATCTTATAAATGCATCGTACCATAGCTGCCATTTTAAAATGCCTACTATGTGCTAGAAACTGATGATTTTCAAATATTATATCCTTACAACTATCTAATGAGACAGATATTATTACTCCCATTTATAAATGAGGAAATGGAGGCTTGCCTAAAATTATACTGTTAAAAAGCAACAAAAGTGAGATTTAAAACAAAATCTATGTTCTTTCCAATAGGCCATATGGGGAAAACTCTTTTAATAGCTATTTGTGTATTTCATGTAATCCAACATTCAATTCAATATTTGTTGAGTACCTACTATGAGCAAGGGCCTACAACCTCAGGAATATCAAATCTTATTAATAATAATGAAGATACCAAAGCACTAATATATTAGCAAGTGGGGACACAGGTGTGTTGGTACACCCCTATGTCTGGCGTCCGCATTTCTACAAGACACAGCCAGGCCCACGGAATATTTAATAGTACTCGATTATCTTAACATAGTAAATAGGGTTTTGATATAATCCAAGTTTTGAGTCCACGCTATCTTTTCAACGTCTGTTGGGCATATACTTATATAAGGAGAGCTGGGGCCTGCTAGAATTGTCTATTTCCAGTGGAGCCATGGTAAACATCTCTCCATGGAAAACATCTCGCTTTGGCTTTAGAACAATCCACGAGGCCAGATTAACTCTAGTTTGGTGGTGGTGCTCACTCCCTCAGTCGTGTCCGACTCTTTGCGACTCTATGGACTGTAGCCCGCCAGGCTCCTCTGTCCATGGGATTTCCCAGCAAGAATACCGGAGTGGGTTGCCATTTCCTCCTCCAGGAATCTTCCCAACCCAGGGACTGAACCTGAGTCTCCTGCATTTCAGGCAGATGCTTTACCGCTGAGCCACCCTACAGATAAGAAAGCTGAGGCTCACAGAGCCTAACTTGCCCAAGGTTACAGAGCATTGAGTCACAGGAAACAGAAATGCCTTTCCCCAAACCCCATGCTCTACCTCGCCTCTACTGCAAGAACACCTAAGACCAAGTCCCCGTCCAGGCCCCAACACACAACAGATCCTGGATCATACTTTTTATTCAAGGGCTTGTCTATCAAGCTGCCTCTACATACAGATAAAGGGTGAGTCTCTCATATTGAGTGGGCTTACTTAAAGCTGGACAGCCCCAGTGGGCAACCTTGGTGAGTTCCAGGTAGCATTTAGATAGTGATTTGATTGAAAGGGGTTAATAAGTAAGACAGTGCTAACAGAGTAGGACAGGGGTGGAAAACAGAAAGCCTATTGTAGAGATGATAGGAGACAATGGTTCAGGCTTCTGATTGTTGTATAGAGTGGATGGATGAGGAGACTTGACTTCTAGCAAGTACAGACGAACCAAGTCATGCAGGCACAAAGAGACAGGAGCCAATGAATGGGAGCAGCAAGGGACCACGATTTTCCATAGCAGACTCAGAGGAGAGGAGGAAGACAGGGGTTACAGAGAGCGCTTTGAGTGTGTCACGCCTGTGTGGGTGGGGGGAGGCCAGCCCTGTAGAAGGCTGGTACTAGAGAAGTATAATGGATGCGTGAATGAAAAAAATGAGACGATGAGGTCATAAGGGCACAAAAGGGGAGTGAATTGGCAAAGAGGCTTGAAAAGTAGAGAGGAAGTTTCTTTAGAAGTGGGGGGCAGGGGTGCAGACAGGAAGCCGCCGCTGATGAGTTCTTAGAAGAGGACTGATGTACATCCCAGCAAAGAAGGGGTGCTTACGGAATCTTTGTTACGTGCATCTTGCACACTTGGTGCTCTCAGAACACCTTCAGTCCTGTAAAGACTTTGATCTCCAAGTAGCTAAGTCATTTAGCTCTGAAAATGGGTTTGCTCAATCAGTGAAACAACACGTAAGAAAACTGTTAGTTTTTTTCAAAGCATCTTTTGTTGCTTTGAAATCTCAGATGGGATTTAAAAAAGAGGCAGGGAGCAGGGTGTGCAACACACCGTTCAGAAGCGTATAAAATATTTTAAACCAAAATGGCAAAGCCAGGAAAGAATCAGGAATTACACATAGGCTGTAAGTAAACAGGCTGATTAAATGGAAGACACTCGGATCTCATCTTCTCCAGTCACTCTGAGAAAATAAAAACATTTCCAAAGTCCCCTTGAAAGCTTTTCTTTAGTATACACTTTCTGCTTTCCCTAACCTACCTTACCCACATTCAGTCAGAACCCAAGAATCTGGACTTCAGAGTGTAGTTTTCTTATTTGTAGTCTAAGTTTCATCTGTAATTTTCTTCAATCAAAACATTCAAGAATGAATTTGTTGAATGGCAGACTAGATAAATAATTTAGAGTTTCAATGTACGCACACAGGATACAGAAATTTGGCCAAGCCACAAAAGCTGCTCAGCTATTAAGAGATCAAACAGGCCAGGCCTGTGGGGCACTTACCAGGCCTGGGCCTGCACAAAGTGGGCGGGGCCTCTGCTCAAACACAGCTGTGCATCCACCTCTCAATTACCCTCCTGGCAGAAAGTAGCAACAACCCACCCCCAGACCCTCAGGAGGGAGGCCTTCACTGAGCGCCATGGCCACTGAGGCATAGTCCCCTCACCAACCTCCAGTATTGCAGAACATGCTGTGTATATTCAAAGGAGCTTGGGGAAAATTCTTAATAAATGAAGCCCTCCATAATTTACTGATTAGAGAACTCCAGACGACGGCATCCTTTAAAGAACAATGGAACAGTTAAGTGCATATGAGAGTAACTGCTCCCTTCTTATGAACAAATAAAAACACATACAATGTAACCAAAATAGACCTCATATAGGCTAACCACCCCCAAAATTCACCAAAGTAATAGCTTGTAATAGTTTGCATTCCACCGTGCTCAAGATGACTATAAATGCATAGCTGGCTGACTTGGAACTATATGTAAGTTCAAAATGAATGGAGGCTTGGTTGTTCTCTAGTTATGATCCCTGAAGTAGCCAAACCAGATAATCTGGTTAAAAAAAAAAAAAAAATCTTATAGTGACAGGATTATAAATCTCTCAGTGAGCATTTTTAAGTCTTAACTGAGCTAAATTTATATTGGTTAGAGCAACAGAATATCTAAAAGGTAATTCCCAACTCCAGGGTTTTACAATCTAATAATTATCTGGTTTTACTACCTAAGTGGCTTCAATGAAATAACTGTCAGACATTCATTTCACTTTGCTTTGCAGAGGCACTGTTTAAAAAAAAAAAAAAAACCTATTCTGCAGGGATACTTTGAATGACATAGAGTCTTGAGCTACATGGGAGAAGAAAAAGCAGTCACACAGGACATTTTAGGAGGTCACAGATAGTTCTTTCTTTAATAGTTGTTTAAAGTCACAAGTTCTGGAGCCAGATCACCTTGGTTCAAATTCCAGCTCTGCTACTTTCCAGCTGTGTGGTTTGGGATAAATTACCTACCCTCTCTGAGCCACAATTTCCACATCTGAAAATGAGTATTAAGTATTAACACTACCTCATGGAGCTAATTGGGAAAGCTAAATATGACAACCCTGTATTGTCATGGTGAGTCTTAAAAACTGTTATTTATCATTCCTCTACCTTTGTGTCATCTCCTCTACTTAAAATAACAAAATCTCCTCCTGAAATAGTCCATTATTAAAAGAGAGAAAATAGATTTTGTAAGAAAGGGAAAGTAGATTGCTTCAGCTATTGGTTCCGTTTATAGTCACCAGTCACCACAAGGTGTCAATCTGTCATTTGGTTGCTTGGGGAAGTCAGTTTTGCTGGTGAAGATGCCCACAAGCTAATAAAAATCATATCTTTACAGCACTTGGCAGTGTGTTTGACGCTGGGAAGATCCAGCAGGGAGGCAGGGTTTCCCCATGAATGCCAACCACAGTTCACATCATCAGCTGCCATGATGTTTTCTTTCCACAAAATAAAACTAAACACGATGAGGTCACTGAATAAAAGTGACTTTAGACTTTTTGTCACTTTCCAGACTGCAGTACTCTATGTTCAAAACAGCCATTTATACTTTCCAACAATAAATGCAGGAATAAATTTTCTCTTCCACCCCACCCCCGACCTCCCCCAAGGTTTTTATGAATCTAAAGGGATTACAGTAGGAAGAGGAGGGCAAAGATTCACTGAAGGCTAAATAATATGTGGGGACTTAACATTAGTGATATCCTATCACTGTTCTAAATAAAGGAACTGCGTAAATACCAGTGAACCATTTCACGAATGAGAGCTTTCCTGCCAGGTAGAAGGATCTGCCTCTGGTTGTATCCTAATGTCAAAAATACTAAGAATCTTCAGGATTATCCATCTCTCTGATCTTTCCTATTGAGGCAGAAAATGGAAAGCTGATAGTTGTGATAACTGATACCCCTGCCTTCAGAGGGTTCTAACCTTTTCAAGGAGAACTATAACTCATGCATCACAATAGATACTTTCAACAGTTAGATTTAGAGCTATTGAATATGATTTATAGCTTTTGAATAAAAGGCTTATCACGGAGGTTAGCCAGTGGCTATCAGCCAGGACTGAGGATTTACAACCTCACATTTTAAAAAAAGGATGAGCCAGAAGCTAGATGATTCAGAAAGAAGGCAAAGTAGCTCTCAGCTGGTACAATCCTGCAGGTCAGACAGGTAATTCAAATTGCCAATCCCAGAGCATAAATACCTTGCCAAAACGCATTTCAAGAGCCGCGTGTTTGTTTAAACGTGCTAATGTAACAATAATGCTCAGTCTCTTTTTCAGTCCTGTGGGACCCTTTGCGACCCTTTGGACTGCAGCCCTCCAGGCTCCTCTGTCCATGGGATCTTCCCATCCCAGGGATCGACCCTGTGTCTCTAGGACTGTGTCTATCTCAGAACAGAAATAAGTGTCCATCCTCCAAGGAAAATTCACCTTCGATTCCGTGCAGTCAGCTCTGAATAGGGGTCTCTGGAAGCTGCTAGCCTGGTTAGATGGAGGCAACTTAGAAAAAATAGTATATTCTAAATAAGTTATAATCCTTTTTCCAGGAATAAACACACAAATACATGGGAAAACAGGCTGCTGAGCGTCCTGACACTCTTTTGAGTTTCGGAGACAATAAACTGGCTGGAGCCTTCAGACCCTCCGTCAATTCAAACGCCATTAAAGTATTTCCAAGAAATAGCATATATTCAGTTGGTTCTGAATCCAGCATCCTTTATGGATATCAAAATCCTCCATCATCAGCTGTATAATAGTACCTGGATACTTTAAGTTCTCCCACTAAAATTATATATGGCAAACTGCTTCCCAAAGCGAACGCTTTAATGCAAAGGATGAAAATTGCTTGAAAATAGCCAGCCTGAGAGACTCGGCACTTTTGATTCTTCTCTTACTACGGCTCCGGGGGGTGGGGGCAGTGGAGGCTAGGCCCCGGGAGCCGGGAGTCCTGAGCCCAGGCGCGCTCCCCGTGGAGTTAGACGCCCTCCGATCTGCAGTGACTGCCACACCCCGGCGCCAAGACCAAGCCCGACGCCGGGGAACCTGCAGCGGGGGTGGACCGGGCGCGCTGCGAGCTCTCGGCGTAGGTCTCAGAGGCTGGATCTCTGCCTGCCTGCTTGTCTGGCAACCCGGTGGCCCATCTCAGAGCCCCTCTGGGGGCACAGCAGAGGAGCTGTCACAGTGGTGGACACACACATACACAGAGAAACCTTCTGCATAAGTCACTCTCTTACCTTATACTTCATCTCGGCAGCGGTGAACTGAGCCGTCTTCCTGCACTAGTGAGAATGCATTAGGCACCGGCGAGCCCGCCCCTCCATCGAGCGCTGGGCTTAAGTGCAAGCGAGGACCGCCGAGCCTCGGGCCGCTTCTCCGCGCAGCGCCGACCTCCGGCGCCGCTCAGCCCGCCCAGCCTCTGAGCTCACTGTTTTCGTCCCGGCCGGCAGAGCACGGAGCTCGTTTGCATACCGCCTCGCCATTGGCTCGCGGGCCAAGGTAACGCGGACGCCCCGCCCACCCCGAACTCCTGGAAACTGACAAAGAACTTGTAATGCGATCATTTATTTTTACATTGTCGGAGAGGGTGGAAAACAAACTCGGGAACCTTCCCGGAACCCTACCAAACCTTATACTTCATCTACCCCGAACCTCTACCAAAACCCTGGGAAGAGGAGATGAACACTTAAAAAAAAATTTTTTTTTTTAGTTTTAAAGATTAATCCGAATTTTAAAGAAATGGAATTCACAAAGCAGTCTGACAGCCGTGCGTCCGGTGACCTAGCAACTCCTTCATAAATCCATTTCATTCCAAAGCCATTCACCTCACAAGCTCTACATGAAACGAACTCAGGGAACAAAAGGTTTTCTGTCTCCAGAGGCCCCTTTTTACTAACTACCCCTGCTGATATCTCTCTCTCTCCCTTTCTCTCCTCCCTCCCCTCCCTTTTCTTGTGGCTGTTTGCTTTTTTTGTGTGTGTTCTTTTCAGTGTTCAAAGTACTTGCAGTGTCAGTCTGCAAGGCGACAGAATACAATTCTCCCTCAGTGAAAAGGAACTCTGGAGCTGGGCACCAGGGATTCCCTAGTTGGCTTCTCACCGGGGCCTCGGGTAGCTGGGGGGTCAGCCGCATTCAGAGACCTCTTCTGGCTTTGCAGAGGATAAAGCTTAGCTGTGACCTCTCCGATGGGGCTGGCCAGTGTGCCCGCCCCATACATCATCACTGTTCACCGAGTACTGCGTTCTTTGATGGCTGGCATTTCTAGCTCCAGCTTTGAACACTGCAGTTTTTCCTTCTGACCTCTCTCCTGAAGATGACCCATTAACCCACCAACACTTATTATCTGGGGAACAACGACAAAAAAATGCCTGCTGTTTGAGAAAGCTGGTTAAAAAGACCAGTCTTCTCTCAGTGACGCAGGGAACATTTGGTTCAGCTTCATGCTTTCTATAGAGAGAAAGATCACCCAGGAGAGGACAGAAATGGCCACCTTCAGCAACTCTTCTGAGGCGTGGAGCGGTGAGGGGAAAATTCCTTTTCATGGGACCTCAGGATTGAGACTTGGTGAATACAGACAATGGCTGTCCCTGAAAGGGATGGACTCCAACCAGACTATATGACTCTGATGGAAAAACTCAGCCCTTAGTTTTTTTTTTTTTTTTTCCCCTGACCAGGTTGGATCAGAATCAGTTTGATTTTTTTTTCCTTCCCAATTCCCAGTGGATAAAAATTCTACTTTTATGAGCTAAGCAAAAAAGTACAGGAGAGCAGCTGTCCTACAAAAGGGGTTTCTGGACACAGGGCTCACAGTTGAGACCACAGTTTAAATAAGAGGACCCCCCGCCGTGGACAGGACCCCCCAGAGCGCCACCCTCCACCCCAGCCCAGGTGATCATGGCGAGGCTGACTCACCGTTTTGGATCTCCACTAGGCCTCTTTCCCTCATTTAGGTTTAGAGGGAAAATGAGCCGGAGTGATTTTGCAAGGTCCTTCTGAACACACATTAAGCATGCGACATATGACGCTGCCATGGACAGGAGCCTGGTGGGCTAAGCAGTCCGTGAGGTCGTAAAGAGTCGGACACGACCGAGAGACTAAGCAACAGCGTGATCAGCACACTGTGGGGGCCTTCCTACCAGTCCTACAGACTCCTGGGACAGTCGCTAGCTTGCGGGAAATTTTTCTTTTGGTGTCTGCCTGGATATGTCACAGGCCTTCTCATCTGGAAGATGATGAGTCTTTGGCCTCCAGGAAATCTAGATAACATTCCTTTGGCTTCCTCAGCAGTAAAGCTGAATCACCTTCTCTTTCGTTTAATGAGCATCATTGAATAGTGAACACGATCTCACCTCGTTTTAATGCTTTCAAACAGTTTCCCAAAGCATAGCTAGGGCTTTTTCATTCTCTAGGTAAAAAAGCTTAACTCCCCCCAAGTGGCTCTCCTGCTTTCCTGTTTCTGTTCTATACAGAATATACCTGAAAACCTACCTGAAGTTCATTTCAAGGTGGTCTGGGTCGCTGCCTTGTTAGTTACATATATAAATATAAAAGCACAAAGGTGTTACAGTCAGGTAAATGTGTGTTAGAATCTCAACAAATTTCTGACTTGCTAATTTTGGTGTTCTGAAATGTAAAATAGAGAATAATACCAATCTGCTAGGGCTATAATGAGGATTAAATGACATCATGTGGATAAAAGTGAATAGTATTTGGCACATAGTAAAACATTAGTTTTACTCTGAAATTAAAAGATGCTTGCTCCTTGGAAGAACAACTATGACAAACCTAGAGAGCGTATTAAAAAAACAGAGACATCACTTTGCCTACCAAGTTCTGTCTAGTCAAAGCTATGGTTTTTCCAGTAGTCATGTATGGATGTGAGAGTTGGACCATAAAGAAGGCTGAGTGCCGAAGAACTGATACTTTCAAACTGTGGTGTTGGAGAAGACTCTTGAGAGTCCCTTGGACTACAAGGAGATCCAACCAGTCAATTCTAATAGAAATCAGTCCTGAATATTCATTGGAGGGACTGATGCTGAAGCTGAAACTCCAATACTTTGGCCACTTGATGCGGAGAACTGACTCACTGAAAAAGACCCTGATGTTGGGAAAGATTGAAGGCATGAGGAAAAGGGGACGACAGAGGATGAGATGGTTGGATGGCATCACTGACTCAATGGCATGAATTTGAGCAAACTCGAGGAGACAGTGAAAGAGAGGGAAGCCTGGCATGCTGCAGCCCACAGGGTTGCAAAGAGTCAGACATGACTTAGCGACTGAACAATAACAACAAAACCTTAGGAAATGGTTGCGTATTAGTATTATTTCCATTATTATTCTTCTAATATTAAATTTATTTTGTATTATTTTATGACTATATCATATAACATTGTAACATCATATATCATTATAATATCAGTATTCGTATTATATGATATAAATTAATTTAAAATGATTAATTATAACTATTATCACTATTAGACTATTATCGATATTGTTAAGTGTGGTGGGCACTCAGAAGAAGCTGGAGGAATGTCCCCACCTCTGTGGCACCCCATCCCTGGGCAGCTTTCTAATTTAACAAACATCAATTCAGCACCTACACGTGCCAGGGGCTGTTCTGGGAAGGGAGGATACAGCAGCCCAGATAAAGATCTTGCTCTCACAGAGCTCACAGTCAGGTAGGAGTGGAGGCCAATAGTTTAAAGAATATATTATACAATTTTGAAGTGGTGGATGCCATGAAGAAAAATATTGAGCAGGGAAAAACCACTAGAAGGTGGGTTCTCACAGGTTCCACCCTCATAGACCAGGGTGGGTGAGGGGTGTTTCATGTTAGAGATAATGGTCATGCAAGCCCCTCTAGGGAGTGGATATGGAAGCACGAACCTGAATATTATGAGGGATCCACTCCGAGATCTGGGGAAAGAACCTTCCGGACAGAGGCAGTGACCCACGGAAAGGGCCTGAGATACCAGTGAGCTGGGCGTGTTCAAGAGCAAGCAGGTTAGTATGCTCAGAAGGGAGGACCCACGGGGGATGGAGAGAGGGTGGTGGCAGGGTTTGGATTTTCTCCTGAGTGTGACAGGAAGTCACCGGAGTGTCCTGAGCAGGGAAGCAAAGGGTCTAGTCCTCTCTGTTTTCACCCTTGGTTTGTGTAAGTACTCACGCACAGCAGACGACTGAAATATTGAGCCTTTGCTTCATGCAACTTACAAAGTGCTGAAACTGTTACTTTGTTAGTGTTATCTGCTATGCTCCCTTCAAAACCCTTTGGAGAAACACAAATTCTCTCAATGAAAGCAGAAACAGCTCCCTCCCCATCTACTAAGTGAGCTTTTGGATGCAGAAATAACTGTTTAAACTGTGCTGTATAAACACTGGCGATTGGTTTATGCAGCCACCCTCATGCTCCCTTGGATGGCTCCCAAAGTGGGCCAGGCCCCTGGGCCTCGGACACTAACCTGTCTCTCAGCCTGTTGGTCTTGCCACCTGGCTGCCACCTCTGCCAAGGAATGTGCAGGACCTAAAGGCTGTCTCTTATACACATCTAGATGTGTATAAGAGACAGCCAGAAGCTCATGCAGGCCGGAAACGACACAGAGGCCGTCCAAACCATTTTCCAGCTGCCACTGGGCACTGGCGTGGATGCAACCAAAAGTCAGAGAGAATGCTGGCGGGAAGAGGTTCTTCCGTCCACACCTGGGAGGAGCTCACGTGGCTTCTAAGAGGGAAGGGCAAAGTCAGAGCCTGTGAGGGCAGGGGCAACCTAGTGAGCCACCCCGTCTAGCCTGGGGAAAGGAAGACGAAGCTGCCGCTCTGGGGGCGCCCTGCTCAGCGCTTTGGTTTGGTCTGCTGTATCTCCCGTCTGATTTAGTCCAGCCACAACTTTCAGTTTCCCTGCCTGAAATCTCTCCCTGCTCCGGTCTATATTCCACATCGCCACTTGCTTAATTTCTAGAATACAGAGTCAATCACGTTACTACTATATGTAAAAGCCTTTAAAAATACTCCAGTGCCTTAAGAATAGAATCCACACGCCTCGGCATGGACTATGATCCGAGCCCAGCCTCCCTTTCTGGCCTCACCTCCCATCGACATCCTCCACACCTTGGGGCAGAGTGGGGGAGGGGGGCAGATTCACTGAATCTGAGCCGCTTGTACTGTCCTGACTTTACACAGACAGTTCCCTCCGCCCAGAATGTCCTCCCTTGCCTCTTCTGCTCTCCAACCCAGTCCCAACACTAACTCTTTTGTCTCGCGTCACCTACACCCCGACCCTGCCCACCTCGCCTTTTCAGAACGAATTTCTCCCTCCTTTCATTATGCCCCTATTGTGCTTGGACCGTGGCCCTGGCAGCCGGCCCCTCCCCGCGGTGTCCTGATGACTGGGTGATGTCTGGGTCCCCCGCTCCCAGGTGACCTGAGTTCCTTGCAGGCTCATACCTTACAGGAGCTGAAATGCCTTCTGAATGAATAAGAGGACCAAGGCTTCTTAGAAGAATGTTGTTGACTTGAGGTTCTGCCTATTGTTTAGGAGAGGGAGGGAAACTCTTGTTTGAAGGTGGGACTGCTCTTTCCATTTATTACATGCAGAGCTTCAGACCAGCCCAAGGCCTGCTGCCTGTCCTGGCTCTTGGACGCAGGGCAGTTGGATAACTACAGCTTTTTATATGACCTATGAGCTAAGAATAGATTATATACTTTTAAATGATTAGAATAAAATCTAAATAAGGATGATATTTCATAAGACATGAAACAATTACATGAAATTCAAATTGCAGTGTCTATAAATAAAGTTTTATTGGAACAGACACATCCCTTTGTTTACACGTTGACTTTCAGCTGCAATAACAGACTTGAGCAAGTGTGAGCAGAGGTGGTGAAAAGGGCAAAGCTGGAAAAATGTATTATCTGGCCCTCCAGAGAAAAAGTTTGATGACCCATGCTCTAGAGCAGTGCAAGATACACACATCGCAGAGTTCAGATTAATGTATAGATTCTTCCACATCTCCTGAGACACAGTCTAGAAATACTCACTCTGGAGCCACGTTTTACCATTTCTAGTTTGATACCAGTTTGGTTTTTTCTTTTTTTTTTTTGAGAGTCTACATTATGCCAGAGTTATTTCAAAAAAATAATTGGCGGCAGCAACTTATCAATTCCCTAAGTCTCCAGAAACTTCTCCAAACAAAGATGGGTCATTGGGAATTTTCTGCTACAGCCCACTGACCCCGGCTCATTCAGGGGTTGGTACCTGGAAACTGTCCCAGGTTCTAGGCCCTGTCCTGGGCAAGTCACAAACATTATTTCACTTAATATTCACCTAACGAGTCCTAATGAGGTGCGTCACAATATTCTAGGTTTACATGTAACAAAACGGAGACTTGGAGAGCTTGTTCAACTTACATAAAGGTCCAGGCAAGTAGGGGCAGGTCCGGCATGTGAGCCCAGGCTTTTTGGCTCCTGGGTTTGTGTGCTACATGCTACCAGGAGCCATCTGTGCGCTTTGGGTATTTGAGTCCCATTTGTGAGTTCAATAAATTAGCATCTCCATCCTAGTGGGACTAAGCCTAACTGAGGAACAAGTACCGTTCTCCGGTTGTGAATAAAGCCACTAGTGTGCACAAAAACACACACATCTTACTAACTCATACTTTCAAGTCTGTGTGTGTGTGTGTGTGTGTGTGTGTGGTCCCTCTTGCCCAGACTGCCTTCCTGTCATCCTCTGCTTACCTAAATCCTGTCTTCCCTCCAGTTTCCACCCCATCTTCCTCATGGAACCTTTCCTACAAAGTCTCTCCTCTGTTGATCCCTCCAGTTCCCCGTGTCTCTCATCACCTATGATCTGGGTCAGTGCTTCTCAATCTGACCTCCCTTAAAAGCCAGTTGCGACATTTCCATATTTACGTCAACAAAAGAAATTTGCAAGGCATACTAGCATACCCTCTTGATGTTCAGTAATTGCAGTAAAACATGAAATGCCACGTTGGTTAAGTGCCATCATGCATAACGCAGTGTGTCATCTGGAAAGAAACTTGGAGAAACTGGCAGTTTAAGACCCAAATGGGAAACCCAAGGACTCGTTAGTAGTTAAAAACAAATCACAGCATCCTCTGTTTTCAAAATGACCAGTGTACCTTTGCAGCGCAAAGTCCAGTCTGATGCAGCAGCTCTGTGCCCGGCCCCTTTCACAGGACATTTCACTCAGCTTTCTATGCACGTGAAAGAAAAATAAATGTGGAAATTTCATCCTTGTGGGGAAAAAAAAAAAAAAACAGTTGTGGATGCTTTGGCTTCTCCCCTCTAAGTTGGACTCAGCAGGCCTGATGGGAGACCTTGGTACCTACATGTGAACAGAGATCCTCAGAGGATTCTACACACAGTGTTGCGTGTGGGGCATATCATTTAGTGCTCAGTTACTGCCTGGTCCTGTTTCACCCTTGAGAATGCCTTCTCCACAGTGAGATTTTTAAGCAACTTGTAGAAAAGGATCCTTTTCTACAGCTGTGTAGGTTGTGGCATCGCATTCTATGTCTTCTCAAAGCCCTATGTCTTATCCGTGCACCAAGCCTTCACTGATGTCAATTTGGAAAAAAATAAGCTACTGTTCAGCAGGCAGGGGCAAGAACACCTCCCACTCTAAGCAATCACTGCCCCTCCCTCCCTTTTTTGTCTGGTTAGGGCTTCCCAGGTGGTGCGGTGGTCAAGGATCTGCATTATTCCAACCCAGGAATTGAACTTGTGTCTCCTGCATTGGCAGGCGGATTCTTTACCACCGAGCCATCTTGGAAGCCCTAGGCCCCTCTGAGTCCTTGATAAATCTTCCAAGAATACATGTAACACAATGTCACTAACATGCTACAAAGACTCTTGTAAATGGGTGATGGTTAATACCTTGACTTGATTTTTGAAAAACGTGTGCAACTGCAAAATTTCTATACATACAGAATACTGCTATTATAACTTGGCAATAGTTAATTACTATCTTTCCCCTGGCAAAGAACTGAAAAAAAAAAAAAAAAAAGTAACAGAATAAATTATATGTTAAGTAAATCCACTTAACTCTAGTGAAATATGACAAGAATTTGTGAGGCTCCATCTTAACATTTAGTATGTTCTTTATACGAAAGGATTTGGGGGAGTTAACTCAGGAGTGAAATGATAAGCAAAGTTAGAAACACATAATAAAGATTTAGGTTTATTTATCGTCGTAAATGTGCAAAGGCTTAGATTTCTACTATTTGTATGTGTCCAGCTGGGCAGAGGAATGAAGTTCAGTGGGACAGAAGGAGTTTTTCACAGTAAAACTGTGTAGACTCCTGCCAAGGGCTCCCTCCTGTTTCCCCAGCCTTGAGGTGTTCTGTTCGTGCACGCTTTAGTTTGCCCAAATAAACGATTTGTTATATGAAACTGTCATGGAAATCTCTTCTGCTGGTAGAAATTTGGACTGTGGGCTTTTACAGAGGTCAAGGTGATCTGCCAAGACCAAATAAACAGACGCGCTGTGACTGGACGGAGGATGGCCTCTGCTCTTTGTGAAGGCAGGATCCAACACAGGGATACTGCTCCATGGTGTGTGTTCAACTGGTGGTGTTTAATCACTCAGTCGTGTCCAACTCTTTGCAGACTCACAGACTGTAGCCCACCAGGCTCCTCTGTCCGTGGGCTTCTCCAGGCAAGAACACCGGAGTGAGTTGCCATTCCTTCTCCAGGGAATCTTCTTGACCCCAGGATCGAACCTGAGTCTCCTACATTGACAGATTCTTTACCACTGGGCCACCGGGGAAGCCTAAGAAGGGACAAAGGCCCCATGGTTCCTTCCTGGTAGCTTCTGTTCTTCCTTTGTATACTCTCAATTTGAAAACACTTCCTGCCCCCTCCTTGCATCCGCAGCATCACTGTCTCTGTGCCCGGACACGAGAACATGGCGTGTTGTGCGAGAGCTCTGGCTGCCCCTTCTTACTTTCCCCACGTTGCTCCCATCCAGGTGCGATGGGCAGAGGCTGGTGGACGGCCTGCCCTACATTCTCGGATGGGGCGGGATGCTCTGTTTCCGGTCGACTCCTGAGGTTTACCAATCTCTGGACGTATGCATGGGTGGCTAAAAGTCACATTTCCCATCTGGCATCCAGCGAGGCTCAGGGTGGAGGTGGGCGGAGAAGAATGGAGGGAGCAGGGCAATGAGGGGGTTGGCACAGTGTTTCAAGCACTGAACAGTCACTTAACTGGAGGTCCCGGATAGATCATTTCAGGAGAGGCCAGTGAATGTCCAGCAGGCCCTGTCCCCAGGCATCTGGCCCATCTGAGCAGACCCTGGCGGCCGCCAGCTGGCGCTGAGGAGCGGACCGAAGGAATCCTGTCTCTTATACACATCTAGATGTGTATAAGAGACAGATGGGGGGTGGGGAGGAGGAGGGTTTGAGGGGGGGGAATGGAGGAATGCGCTGTTGAATCCAAGCTTTTGAAGAGTTTGATTCATTTTAGAGAGCAAACAAAGCGCTCCAGCTATCAGCGATCTTTTATTTTGTCTGCTGGAGGAATGCCTCTCCAGCGTGGGCCGGAGCCTGGGCGGCGGTGGAGACTCCGGCGTCCACCCTCGACGGGCTGGGCGAGTGTGGCCGGCACACTCTTTCCTGGCCACTGAGGCTGGAAAGAAACAGCAAGCAGCTCTCTTCTCCGTCAGGAAAGCCAGGAGGAGCCCAGTGAACTGGCATGTGCAGGACCTAAAGGTTCACTCACAGCCCTGAGGTTTACGGATGCTAAGTAGCCCTTCCCTTAGCTTAAGACCTGGCACCCTGAGATTTAGACCAGAAGGTGTAGACAAGGGAGGGGAGGTTTGCGAGCGTTTTCCAGCTTTGATGGCCTGCGATTCTCACGATTCAGGCTCTAACCAGCCTGGGAAGCTCCTGGTCTTCGAAAGGGTGGAGGGTTGGGAGAAGCAGCCAGGCCGTGGCCCTCCTGTCCATAGAAGCTGGAGGCCATGCGCTCCCCACCTTGAGATTTTCCCATCTCAAGGTTGCTCTCTGTCTTCAAAAGCCAAACCCCAGGCAGTCAGGTCACCAGGAAATAAAATCCTCCCACTTGAAGTCTTCCCTCGTGGCTCAGATGGTAAAGCGTCTGCCCGTAATGCAGGAGAGCTGGGTTTGATCCCTGGGTCAGGACAATTCCCTGGAGAAGGAAATGGCAACCCCCTCTAGTACCCTTGCCTGGAAAATCCCATGGATGGAGGAGCCTGGTAGGCTACAGTCCATGGGGTCGCAAAGAGTCGGACACAACTGAGCGACCTCACAGTACCTGACAGCTCTGTGCTTTCCATCCTCCCCATCGAGGAGGGGAGGACTCCGCCCCAGGACTCAGGTCCCCACCTCTCCGTGCTCCCATTCCCACCCCTGGTCTTTTGAGTCCCCTTCTCTACAAGGATGTTCACGCCTTCCTCATCCTCAACACAGATATACGGTTCCTTGTTCAAAAACCTGGAGGCCAGACGAGCTGTGGAATTCTGAGTATTTCAGCTTTTCAGGACTGATTTCACGTCTATTCAGCATGCAACAAAACTCCCAGTGGGACCCGGCCAGCACACCGCACGCAGATTCATTCATATTTCGGCAGATGTGTGAATGTACCAAGGTGGGTGAATGAGGAATATGCACCACTTTGAACCAATCCAGGCAGGTTTTGCTGCCAAATAAGTCATGAAAGAATGCTAAATATTTATCCTTATAATTATGGGTGAACGAACCTGGACCACCGACACACTCCCCAGCTTCTTGGACTCTCCTAGGCCACCTCTCCTGTCCCCGACTCCACGCACGCGCGCTGCTCTCTCTGTCGCTTGCTGCCACCAGACACTCAACCGCCCAGTCCCGGCCCCCTCCCCCTGGCCTCTGCCCCTGACACCCTCTCCACCCACCTGTATCCAGGCCGGTGTACCCCACGCACATGCTCCCTACTGTAAAATCGCGCCCTTTTCCATTCTCAAGCCATCAGGCTATGCTTAAAAATACATTACTAGAAAGACAGAATGAGAAAGACTTAGGAAATACAAGTCTTGCTTGTTGTTACTATTATGTTGTTGTTCAGTCGATAAGTCGTGTCCGACTCTTTGCGATCCCAAGGACTGCAGCACACCAGGCTTCCCTGTCCATCACTGTCTCTCAGTTCATGTCCATTGAGTTGGTGATGCCATCCAACCATCTCATCCTCTGCCACCCTCTTCTCCTTTTGCCTTCAATCTTTCCCAGCTTCAGGGTCTTTTCCAATGAGTCATCGGTTTGCATCAGGTGGCCAAAGTATTGGAGCTTGAGTATCAGTCAATCCAATGAATTTTTAGGGTTGATTTCCTTAAGGATTGACTGGTTGGATCTCCTTGATGTCCAAGGGACTCTCAAGAGTCTTCTCCAGCACCACATTTGGAAAGCATCAATTCTTCGGCACTCAGCCTTCTTTATGGTCCAACTCTCTTATTATTACGAATGACTCCTAATGGCTGTCAGACTGTGAAGGGCTCACTCTCAGCTTCACTCTTGCTGTGGGCCTGGGTGCTGTGTGGACTGGGTCTGCAGATGGCATGGCGTGATTGGTCATCTGCGTCCCTCTGCTCCTGACCTTCTCCTCCACTTGCTGTCTTGAATGGCCTCCTCCTTCAGCCTCTATGGTGGTGGGCTCTTCCTACTCTTCTCTCACTGATGGGTACAGTTGGCACCTGGTCCTTGGTATCCAGGGTTCTGATCCACAGATTCAACCAATCGCAGATGGTGTAGATTTTTCTATCCAGCGCGGGTTGAATCTGTGGATGTGGAGCCCGTGGATAGAGCATCCTCGGATTCTGGTATCCATGGGAGATCCTGGCGCTCATCCAGTTGGGGATACCAAGGGAACCTGCATTTCTGTCTTCTTTTTCAGGAAGGCTTTCCCCAAGGGTGCATCCTTTAGGTCTTTTTCTTCCATATTTTCTCCTTTATCTGTCTTATCTTCTCCAATGACTTCTACTCTCTTTTCTGCGTTGATGACAATCACATACCCTGGCCCGTGTTCTGAATTCCAAACTCTCATTTCCTCCTGCACCCAAGTATTCCAGAGGCTTCTTATCAATTCCTCCTATTCACATATTGTGATGGTTCATTTTGTTTTTTATTTTTTTTGTAAATTGGAGGGTAGTTGCTTTACAATATTGTGCTGGTTTCTGCCATTGATCAACATGAAGCAGCCATAGGCATACATTTGTCCCCTCCCACCTTCTACTCCCTCCCACCCCAACCGTCACAGAGCACCAGGTTTCAGCTCCCTGCGTGTGACAGTTCATTTTCCGTGCTAACCTGGCTAGGCCCCAGTATCCAGTTATTTGGTCAAATTCTAACCTAGATGTGTTGTTAAGATACGTTTTAGATGAGAATGATATTTAAATCAGTAGACTTTGAGTAAAGCAGATAAGGCTGCATCATGTAGATGGACCTACCTAATCAGTTGAAGGCCTTAAGAATAAAAAGACCAGTGTCCCCCGGGAAGAAGGAATGTTCTTCCAGATGGCCTTTGGACTGAGCTCCACTGTCAGCTCTTCTCTGGGGTCTACAGCCTGCCAGCCTCCCCTGCAGTTTGGACTGGTCAGCCTCTACAGTCATGTGAGAAATTCCTTAATCAGTCTCTCTGCACACACACACACACACACACACACACACACACACACACACCCTTTTGGTCTACTGGTTCTGTTTCTTGGGAAGACCATGGCTACACACCCAAGAATCAAAGATAAGTGAAGTGGAGGGATGATGGGAACTCTGATCCTGCTGCCTGCGCCGCTGCATGCAGCCATGCCTGAACTCTGATCTTAACCTGAATGCTCAAGCAATAAATACACTTTTCTGCCTAACCTAGCTGGGGCTGAGCTTTTTTCACCTGCACCTACAGTGTCCTGACTAACCCTCTGCCAGAGAGTATTCTCCTGAAGCGCACAGATGATGCCTTCTGCATTTGGCCCCCACGTGGCACTGCATTTAGAATCTTCTCAGTCTGCATGTTGCCTTAATCCCCAACTTGCCCTTGAGCTACCAGCTACCTTGCGATATTGTGTCTGAATGAGAGGAGAGAGACAGAAATGACAGAAAGGAGCATTTTCCCTTGGTTCCTAACAAGGCAGAAATAAAAAGGAGACTTACGTGTTAGGAAAATTCCACTGGGGATTTGGTGACCCAAATGAGAAGCAGATCTACCCTTTTCTTTCAGATCCATTGATTTAGACACACAGATTCACCAGTGAAAGGGAGAGCAAGGCAGAATTTTATTGTCAAATGTGGGGTAGCAGTATCTTGTCTACCTGGAGATCCATATAAATGTTTACATCACATTTCCTTTGCCAATTAACTTGTACTTGTTAATCACGTCTGAGATCTCATTCATCCGTCCACTAGGACTTAACTAATTACCCAACAGAATGCCAGGCTCGGTGGAAATTACAAAGATGTATAAATACGCACAGGCTGCTCTCACTTCTTAAATACCTATTACGGTAGCTGCCAAGGGGACTTCATGAAGATAAACGTGCAGAAAAAAAAAATCACACCGTAAAGTTATGTAAGTTTCTATTTTAAAATCATCTGGTTCTAATTTACTAAATTTAATGCTTTAGAGTCAATGCCAAAGTGCTCCATTTGATTTATGGAAATACTTCAGCACATTTTTCCATCGCGCTCTTGTACAATTTATTTACCGCCCTTTTGTTATGGTTAGAAAGATTATGGACCTTAGAAAAAGCCCTCTTTACGAGCTTGCTGATATTTTATTATAAAATGCCATAAGACAGAGTAAGAAGTCTAGTAAACAATAATACTCACTTAGGAGCATTCCACATGCTTTAGCTTTTTTTTTTTTTTTGGTATATACATATATAAATTTAACAGAGAGGTCCATCTGGAAAATGGATGCTTAAAAACTTTCACTTTATGCCAAACCACTTCTTTTCATGGCAGACAAGTACTTTGGGATGGGGGAGAGAAATTTAAATAGCAGTCATATTACGCTATGCTGCCAGCAAAATAATAACAACGTTAATACCAAAGGATAAAAAGATGCCAGAGACACAGACTTCCATTACCCCAAAGGGGGAACCTGTAAAATATCCCAGTGAAGTGGAATATAAGAATACGACATCTGTACCTCTGTGCGGCTTTCCAGGCCCTGGGCTCGACCAACTTACCTGGCACCGTAGTTTGGCGACTACCCTATGGCATTTTACAGAAAAACCAAGGCCTCGTGCCAGCCTCTTCATTGAAACCTCCCAGATGTGCTGTGGTTTAGCCAACAAAGTCCGCCCTGAACTTTCAAAGTGGTATTTAGGCCCATGCGTACTCATTTCGCTTCTGCTGTACCTCGGTTATGCTCAGCTTACAAAACGAGAGGTTTTTCACTTCACACCCACATAAAATAAGATGTTGGCCTAGGAATTTCCCCTGCGCCTTGCAGCACTGTGCTTCTTTCAAACAAAGAAACCTCATCTTCTTCAGAGTTTAGACAGCTCTTAACAACGAACAATTGCAGAGACCAGGCCCGTCGACATGTTTTTGTTCCAACAGACCATCTTCACGGCAGGTCAGAGGAGCCAGGATACAGGTATTCAGAAAGGCATGGGAAAGAGTGTTGTGAGACCACCAGGTTCCAGGGCCCCGGATGACTACACCCTGCATCCCTCGCATCAAGATGAGGCCAGGATATCATCAGAGTGGACTTGTCTGCTCTGCCTTGTTCTGCCTGGATTTGCTTTCCCAACTCCTCTGCCCTGGAGACCAGTCTTCCCACCTCCCCTTGAGAACTCTGTAATAAGAAACGAAATTAAAAAGGCAATGACCACATAGTAAATACTATGATCTCTTACTCCTTCTAGGTTCTTCTTTGGAATGTCTCTTTTTGCACCTCTTCAAGTTCATCCAACTCCTCCCTCATCCCCAGCTGAAGTCTCTCCTTCTCCCTGAAACGTCCTCCAGTCTCTATGGATGAGTCCTTTTCGTGAATTCGTGCCAGGCTCACTTCTGGGCCACCTCCTGTAACACTGGCGTCCTGGCACCACTGTGTATGACTTGCGACCCTCCAACTGTGCCTTGTGTGTGGCGAGTGACCCTCGTTTGCACAACAGCCAGTCTTGGAAGCAAGCAATCCCTTATCTGACCCAGGCAATTTACTGAGACACAATTCACATACCCACAGCTCACCATTTTAGAATGGACTATTCGGTGGCTTTTAGTATATTTGCAGAATTATACCACCATCATCACTATCCCACTCCAGAACATTTCCATCACCCTGAAAAGAAGCTCCACGTCCATCAGCAGTCATTCTCCACCCCTCCTCCCCCCAACCCCAAATCCCTGACAACCATAACCACCGTTCCAGTTTCTCTCTAGCAGTAACAATTTATCACTGACTTCATGCCTTTCTTTCTAGGTGCAATTCCAAAGGCTAACACAAAAAGAGACGAGCTATGCAGTTTTTTGTACGCATCTAGAAAGATGGTGTCAGTTGTATGAACTGAGTGCTTGTGAGAGAATAAAGAATGATAACAACCAATAAATGGTAATTCAATTTATAAAGGAAAAGCAGAAGTTGGGGGGTATTGGGAAGTGAAGTCTTTAGAGAGAGAGGAGAAGTAAGTTCTCCCAGAGACAGGGAGATTGTTGTTTGTATTGACCATAAAGAGGTCTTACCACGTGCCTGATACAGTTAATGTGTTTGTGTGTTCTCACTTGCTCAGTTGTGTCTTGCTCTTTGCGACTCCATGGACTTGTAGCCCACCAGGCTTCTCTGTCCATGGGATTTTTTTTGGCAAGGATGATGGAGTGGATTGCCATCTAAGTGAATCATCTAATCTCTGTAACAACCAGATATGGGTTAGGAATTCCATACCAGAGATGAGGAGCCTGATCCTCAGAGAGGTAAATGCCTTGCCCAGGGTCACACAGCAAGGGTTTCATTAAGAGTCAGCAGGTTTCAAATCTCATGGATAGGGCTGAGGACAAAGTGCTGAGTACCTAGAATGACATTCATTCAGTTTTTTAAATTAATCACCCAATATGTCAGTCAGTCACTCGACAAACATGTATTGAGTCCTATTGAAGGTTAAGTTTGACTGAAAATGATAGAAAAACCCTAGAGGGGTGGGCTTAAAAAAGGTAGAAGTTAAATCTCTTCTTGTTTATTAGAAGTCCAGAGGAAAGCAATCCAGGGCTGTTTGAGGGCTTCATAAAGTCTGCAGAGATTTAAGTTCCTCCTATTGTGTGCTTTGCTATCCTCAATACAACGTCCAAGGCAGCTCAGATTCAAGCCATCACAGCCTCCTTCCAGCCAGCAAGAAGAGAGGGGTGAAAAAAAAGGTGCCTCTTCCCTGAAAGGTGCCCAAGGACCATTTGCGGATATTCTATCAGCCAGAATCGGTCACATGGCCACAGTTAGCTGCAAGGGAAGCTGGGAAATGTAGTCTTTATTCTGGGGAAGAGGAGAATGGGCATCAGAGGATGACAGTGTGAGCCACTAGTACCTACTAGGTAAACAGTGTAACTGTGCATAGAACCTGTGTGACAACTGCTGAATGTACACACATCAGGCTTTGTCCGCCTGTTAGGATAGCCCTCTGCTTGTGGCAGATACTCATGACGGCCCGGAGGCTGTATACGGCACGACGCTCCTGCTGTGTGGAGGCTGCGCTCTGTCTGCTGGAGTGGGCTTCCTCCCAGCCTCTGCTGCTGGTCTGCCCTCCTGGGGCACGCTGACACAAGTGTAGAGGCCCACGTGAAGGGGCTCCTGCCAGGACCCGGTCTTTCCCAGTCTTCTCCAACCCACAGAGGTGTGTGGACTACGCGCCCTCCCTCTTCCTGTGATTCCGCAGGAAGAGCTGCGCACGTGGATGGGTATGGCCAGAGCAGAGCCAGACCCCCGCCCCTGCGTGTGACTGAGAGAGTGGGAGGGCGAGAAGAGCTGCGACTGGGAGGGGAAAGGGTCCCTGCTGCTCCTTCTGCCAACTGGCCATTGTCCTTAGAGGTCAAAGACAGCGCAACGTCATAATACTGGTGAGATGCTGGCTCTGGATGAGTTAGAGCCCCTGACAAGCACAGTAGCTGAAGCCTACATTTAACTAGACATGCCATGAAGGTGAGACAATCGTACGCTAGCCTTGCTGGAATCCCCATTTGTCACCCTTTATTAGTTACCTCCTCAGGATAGCTTCCAGAATCTCTGCTTTTCCTCTGCGTCACAGATGGGGAAGCATCCCTGGGCATCCTTAACCACCAAAGAGGACAGAGATGATGTGGTACCCAGAATCTGTTCCGAATCTACAAGGAGGCTTTAGCTGGCGGTTCTGCCACCCACCACCTCCCACATGCTTCATCCAGTCCTTCCTCCCCAGATCCCAGAAAGACGCGTTAGCTGAGTCCAGTGACAGTCTTTGAGCCTGACTACAATTGTTCCCTTGGGATAAAGGAATAAAGGTGTTGGCGAAACGTGCTGAGATTCCGGAAGTAGGCGCAGCAACACCCTCCCATTCCTCCAAGCGTCGAGGCTCCTTTAAACTTCACCCTCTGCCTCGGGTTCAAAGTTCTCATTTGCAAATCAATTTAATAAGGCCCCAGGTGGAAATCCCTGACTAAGTATTAAAATGGTTCTTCTGACTAGATTGGGGAATAAAACCACACACCTGCAAATTCCTTACTACCTTTAATTGTAATCTTTAACTGCCTGTCAGTGCACCATATTTTAATTTCTCTAGGTATTGTGCCTGGATTTTCCACCTGTGGAGACAGAATTTTGCTCCTATAACAGGGCTTAAGGAGACAATGGAGTATGGGATAAGGCACTGTTTGAGTTTCAAAGAAATATAACATTTGATGGAAAGAATAAATGCAATCCTATAAAAAAATTAAAGCCCTATAAAAAACTGGTGGCCTAGTATTTCTTTCTCTGGCTCTTAAGTCTCTCAACATGGAAATGTCAGTTCAAGCATAACTAACATGGCTTATATTTCAGGGAAGATAAGGGTCTGGGGTGACAATGAGGATGTTACATGGTTGTGGTTGCTTTGTTTAAATCACCTTCCCGGGTCTCTTGTCTTCTAGTCATGGGACACCTATGATGGGGCCATCTCAGGGAGGTTGGTATTAAACAGAGGGCAGGAGGATCTTAGAGGCTGGGCAGTCAGGTAAGGAGCTCAGATCCACAGGGTAGCGGAAAACACCAGCTTTGCAGTGGAGAAGCTGTGTCCGGAAGCACCAGCTCCCATGGTTCTCTCTCCCCTTTCACGTGGTAAGGCTGCATATTAGGATCCTGGTGGCTCAGATGATAAAGATTCCGCCTGCAATGCAGGAGACCCCGGGTTTGATCCCTGGGTTGGGAAGATCCCCTGGAGAAGAAATGGCAACCCACTCCAGTATTCTTGCCTGGAGAAGTCCACGGATAGAGGAGCCTGGTGGACTACAGGCCATGGGGTTGCACTGAGTCGGGCAGACTGAGAGACTAACACTCAACGCTCTGGTGGGAAAATGCTGAGCCTGCTCATCTGCGGTGGAAGCGGCCCACACAGGCGTCCCCCATCGGATCCAGGTCCCCCACCGGATCCAGGTCCCCCACTGATGGGTTTGTGACCCACGGAAGTCTCAGAGACACGCTAGGGTGTTAGGAATGGAGCTAAAAGGGGAAAACAAAGCAAAATGGGGGCTTGGCCTGGTTTTGCTGAAGAATGTGGTTCTTTCCCGGTGTTTCTACAAAGAAGTAACTCTCATGCTCCATTGCCTCAGTCTGACTAATTTTTCTGTGGGTCCATCCCAGGGTGTGTTTGCTGTGGGCACTGTGTTGTTATACACCTCAGCCTGAGTCTCTGTGTGTGTGCACGTGTGCATGTGTGTGTGTGCGTGGAGTGGAGGGTGAAGGGCAGACTTCTCCCCTTTCCTCCTGCTTTTACTTCATGTAAACAGCTCCCCACGAACCCGCGTTCTTTGCTCTGGCCCAGGGTGAGGCTGTGTTATCTGACCTGTGAGTCACGGGCTGAACGTGTGAGTTAGAGCCTGATCCTCGGGCCTCGGTGTGGCAGCTCCACCCCCGCGAGGTCCTCAGATTTGTCTTCGGGTTCTTAGCTGCAGCAGCGGAAGCCTCTCCAGAAACAATGGCGCTGTCACTTTTTACCAGCCTGAGTGTGTTATGCACTTCTTGGCCCACGGGCCGCTGAGAATATAGACAAATACAAAAATCGGAAAAGGGCTTTGGAGGGTCTAAGGAGGTGCCCATCAAGTGAGAGAGCAGCAGGTTCCCACTGAATAACAAAACCGGCTCTGGCTTCTCCACCTCGCGGTAACTCATTTATCTCTGTTCGCTTTGTAAACCGTGTGCTAACATACCTCTCTTTGGGGCCTTTCCTTCCCTTTAAATGGAGCAGAATAAATTAACACATGCACACAGGCAGCCCCCACGCCTCCGCACCACACACACACACACACACACACACACAGAGATACAGACTAAAACACGATTCAGTGCAGATTGGCTTTAAAGACCCTGGAAGTTATGCTTGACCTTTCCCAGGCCTCCTGGAAGCACCCATTTCCATGGTCAAAGAAACACCCCAGCGATCAGAAAGGAGCTGCTGGGAAGTCAACATCTTTGTTCCATGTCCCTTCTACAATCTGATTCTACAGAGCCTTCCGCACAGGCAAAGCATTGCTATCTTAATGTGCAAAGTCAGAAATGGAGAGAAGTCAGAGAGACACGCATTCCTGGCCTGGCATAGTTCTATTTGCCTTAAAAAAGTTCTGCCTCTCAAATGCATGGCTTGTTTTGTGTGTAAATTGGTTTTGTATCCTGGGGTCCAACATAACCGTTAAAAAAAAAAAAAAGAAGAAGAAATAAAAATTAAATAGAGAACGACGATAGGAATGTACCCCCCACCCCCCTCTATTTCAACACAGAAATCATTCTTTTGGAAAATTGAGCTTGGGCAAGATGTTTTTGATGCTTCCTGATGGTCGCCTAGGAACAAAACATTATCGTCTGAGGCAACTGTAGGGACAGAAGAATGTCTAAGTTTGCCTTAACAATCTGAGATTCTTGCAAACAGCCGAGTCCCAAGGAGGCTGGGACATATCTCGCAAGAACCTCTAGGACAAGGATCAGATTATGGTCCAAAGAAAATGCGGAGAATTCAGTCCTAATAGGTTCTCAAGGCAACATCCTATGTTGGTTTTGCTGCGTTCACATGTGCACACGGTCCCTTAACTCAAAAACACTTGTCAAATCAAACGGAGTTTTAATTCTTGTTAATAATAATAATAAAGTTTCACCTTGCAGGATTGTAAGGGAAGGAAAAGACATGAGGAAATTAAACAAAGCCTCCCCAGTCGTGAGCATCTGGCCTCCTCAGTCAAGGTCACTGGGAGTAAGTGTCAAGCAGCAGACAGTGTTTCTGAAGGGAAGATGTGATCAGAGCCTCTGCCTCATTCTTCACTTTTATTTCCTCCTCTTTGAAAAGCCGTATGTCTCCAGGAATGTTGCAGGAGAATTTATGCCTTTTTTTTTTTCCCGCACAACCCCATTTGATTGTGAATTAAATTCTGAACTTTTCGGTTTCACATATTTAAAATGTTCAAAATGAAGTTCTGCTTTTCCATTCTTTCATGTATAATTGTATGTGTGGGAAACCATTATCTCTAAATCTGTAAGAAGATATAAAGACTATGAACAAAGTTCACTGCTTTCTTCTGAACACAATAGGCAGCAAGACAGCTAGGCATCTAGGGCACGTGTGACGTCAGCACCCTCCAAACGGCTTCTCACACACAGAAAACTAGACCCACACCTGCCCTCTAGGATGGCGATGATTCAGGTGGTGACGCAACAGCCACACAGACAAGCCAGTAAACACCGGGAAGGAATTACATTCACGTGGCCATTCTGTTGGCATTCGTGTGTCCGTGTGTCTGTGTTTGTTATTTGGAGCTACCGATAAATATCACAGCATCGTCAACTAGAGGGCAGAAGGATGGGGTTAAGGTTGTTAGATGAAATACAGAATAAGCTCCATTTGAAGTTCAGGTAAATAAAAATAATTTTTTTTTTTAATATAAGTATATCCCATGAGATATTTGGGACTTATTTCTACAAGAAAATATTTGTTGATCTGAAATTCAAATTTAGCTGGGAGTCCCCTACTTTTACTTCCTAAAGCTGACAACCTTGCTACTGCTAAGTCACTTCAGTCGTGTCCGACTCTGTGTGACCCCATAGACAGCAGCCCACCAGGCTCCCCCATCCCTGGGATTCTCCAGGCAAGAACACTGGAGTGGGTTGCCATTTCCTTCTCCAATGCATGAAAGTGAAAAGTGGAAGTGAAGTCGCTCAGTCGTGTCCGACTCTTCAAGACCCTATGGACTGCAGCCCACCAGGCTCCTCCGTCCATGGGATTTGCCAGGCAAGCATACTAGAGTGGGGTGCCATTACCTGCAGAGAAATAGTGTTCCTGCCCTGACAGCCATCTGGAACAAGAGGAGAAATCCCAAAGATGATCATAGCTTATTTTTAATTAGAAGATGCTCACAATATCCCTAATTTCTCTCTCTCTGTGAAGAAAGCACCTCTTCCCTCTACATTCTAGATCCTATCTCAGGAGCTCAACTGGGTAGAATGTCACTGGTGTGTGTTATCTGAGAGTGACTAATTGAAATTTTTTCCCTAACGCTGGGCCTTTAACAAGTGGCATTTTAGATCAACAAATATTTATTAAGGACAAACAGCTTTGCAGAAGAGTATGCTAGGCTGAGTCTCTTTTCTCCAGAGTTTAGAATTCAAAGGGGGAGACTAACATGCCTAGGATGGATGCTAATTAAACTGCATATTTGATAATTCAATATATGTTTTACATATTTAATTTAATAATTAATTTAAACTTAATTTAATTTAAATTTAATAATTACATTGAAAGGTACAAATAAAGAGCTCTAGAATCACACAGAGAGACAGATACGTTTTGTAAGCATGGGAAAATGAGAGTAGAGTTCACACAGGAAAGAGTGGGTGTGATTCCCTGGAGGTCCAGTGGTTACAACTCCATGCTCCCAATGCATGAGGCACGGGTGTGATTCCTGGTTAAGGAACTTAGATCTTGCATGCTGCATAGCCTGCCAACAGTTGGACAGAAAATTCTAACAGGAACCACTAAAGAGACAAATAAGAAGGTGTGGTCAAGGAGAGCATTCTACCAGGAGGGAATGATTTATTTGCTTGTTTGTTCAGTAGGTGTTTATTGAACACCCATGCACACGTCAATGCAGAACTGCGATTGTGTAAAGAGCTACAAAGAAGAGGTAAGTGGTGCCATGATGCAGTGAGGAAGGTGGGACAGGATTTTATGAGGGAGGCAATGACTGAGCTGAGCTCTCAAGGGAGAACAGACTGAACCAGGGGCCGGGAGGAGGAGAACATTGAGGCAACTGAAATGGTATGTGCAAAGGTCCTGTGGCAGAAATAAGCAGGAAGCCTTCAAAGAACTGAAAGGAAGCCAGTGTATGTGGAGCCCAGAAAACGTAGTTGAGAGGCAGGATACAGCATGATCCATGCAAGGCCTTGTGGGATCTGTTAACTAATTCCATCTTGATCTGCAGAGCAAAAAGGAGCCAGTCTACGCATTTATGTAGGAATGTAGCATAATTAGCTTTGAGTTTGAAAGAATCATCCTGACTGTGCTGGTGAGAAAATTGGAGGGGAACCAGACAGCTGTGAGGAGACCAGCAAGAAGGTAACTTCAGTAACCTGAGCAAGAACCGAGGGACACCTGTATTCTCCATCTTTCCTGATGATTTTTTTTTTCCACTATATTTTCAGAGGGATCTGGGAAGAGCATCACTAGGCCTCTGATCACACCACAGAGCATCGGGGTCTTGATGACCAGCCAAGTGAGAGGAATTTCACAACTCACTGTGTGTGGTTATTGCTGAAGGTGGTCTCAGACCTGTTCAACAGCGTGCCTGGGGCTGGCCGGGGCCTCAGGAGTGGCGGGATGCAGCAGACTGACACGCATACTGGTCATGGGGGTTTGGAACCTCCTTTCTTACACCAAGCAGCTGACGAAACACAGCTCCCACCGCTCCAGCAGGAGTCTTCCTGCAGGCGCTAACATTTTCCCTCTCCCATCGGTCCCTTCTCTGCCAGGTGTATTGGTGGCAGAGGGCAGAATGGTTCTATAACTCTTGGCAAACTCTTGGAACCTCTCCAACCCCCTCTAAAACCACAGGAGCACCTCTGCTCCTGTTGGCTGCACTCACCAAACAATTGCCAGGAAGAGTAGCTGGCATCTGTTTCAGGGTGTTCTTTGATATTTAATTTTTACATGATGTATATAATGGTCCCACGGGGTCACAAAGAGTCGGACACATCTGAGCAACTGCTGCTGCTGCTGCTAAGTCGCTTCAGTCGTGTCCGACTCTGTGTGACCCCAGCTGAACAATATACAATTGCTACAAATTGTGGATTCAAAAGGGCCTTTGCAGGCGCCTTGGAGGATCAGTGATTATGAGTGGATGTAGGTGAATCACATTGTGCAGACTCAGAATGGCCCCCATGGGGATGGCATATTTGCTGAATGGGGATGGCTTATTTGCTGACGGGTCCACTTTCACGCACCTTCCAATTTTGCTGCAGGCTGAACCTCCCTTTGAGTAGCAGTGGTCAACCTCTGCGTATGTGGGACAGGAGTTCATGGATGCCAGGAAACAAGGCAAAACTTCAAAGTATAATGGGTCATGTTGCCTCTTAGACCCCAGTAAAAATGCAAAGGGTGGTCACTGGACTCCTGGCTCCAGACCAATCCTCTTTCAAGGGGCCATAAACCACATGGATCTTAGACGACCCTGCAAACAAGGCAGTCCAGAGTTTTTCCCCACTACCACTGTGGACATTCTAGGTGGGATGGCCCTCTGTGGTGGGCTGTCCTGTGTATTACAGGATGCTGAGTGGCATCTCTGGCCTCTACACGTTGGATGTCAGAACACCCCTCTCTCCAGTTCTGACAACCAAAAATGTCTCTAGACATTGACAAATACCCACTGAGGGGGCAGACTGACCCTGGTAGAGAACCTCCGGTGGATTCCATGTTCCTCATTTATCTAATAAAGCAGAACCTGGGCAAGGAATAATGCCTCCTGATGGCCCACGATTCCAGGGGATGACGTGGAACAGCCCTAGGGTCTCTGGACTCCTGATCTGGCTCAGTCTCCTAAACAGACCAATTTTCTCAGCTGTGCTTTTTTCTGTCACTCTTTCCTCTAGACGCTGCTCTTTACTCTTCCCTTCTGTTCTAGTGTCTCCATTTTTTAGGTCCTCTAGCTCTTGAGGTCTGTCGGGAAGCACTAAGAGATTTGCAAGGTCAAGTTCCAAGCCAACAGAAGAGCTGGTGTCAGGCACAACTCTCCACAGGATGAGAACTGAGGCTTTTCATTTCTGCCTTCCCCCAGTGCACAGAGCGCTAGGCACAATGCAGATGCTTGGTGGGTGTGTGCTTTCATTGAGGAGCATAAAAAGATTTCTTTTCAGTCCCTTGTCTAGTGTTCCAGTGATTAGTCAGTCTCTGAAGGCAGGAGGAGAAGGGGATGACAGAGGATGAGATGGTTGGATGGCATCACCAACTCAATGGACACGAGTTTGAGCAAGCTCTGGGAGATAGTGAAGGACAGGGAAGCCTGGCATGCTGCAGTCCATGAGGTTGCAGAGAGTCGGACACGACTGAGCGACTGATCAACAACACAGACAAGTGTCCTATGTCCATCTGTTGCTTTTAAAATGGAATCTTGCAGCCTTTATTCACTCTGAGATATGAATAACTGATAATAACCACAAAGAAGAAGTTTCCGCAGAGCTGGCATATCCTGAGAGAGACCAAGGCCGGCGGGAAGAGGCTCGGCGGCCGCTGCGCCACTGGCAGCACTTCTGTTGCACCTCAGGATGGGCCTTTTTCTACATGAATCATCGAAAACCAAAGTCCACAGCAAGTGCAGATGAACTCAGGCTTCACCTCAGCATCTTGTAGCACGCACAGCAATTTCCTGGCATAACTGCATGTGTACAAGACTGGGACCATTCAGCTGTGAAATGCTCTGAGGCCAGCACGTGCCCGCCAGCGAGGCTCAGGGGCTTCATCCAGCCCCCCACGGCCTGCACATCAGCATTTTGTCACAAGAGAACAAGATGAGAGCGGAGCTCCAGCACCCCGATGGGTTTTGCTGTAGAAGGTGTGAATGCTCTTCTCTGAACTTTGCTTACTTAATGATTTAACATGGCTGCTATCAAGAATTTGAAGGGAAGTGGTTTTGTGGGTTTGAATACATTTTTCACATTTAACTTTTGGGTCACTCGTTTATTGGTCTAAAGCCCCATTTAAAAACTTTTTTTTTTTTGGCTGTTTGATCAGCTGTGAAAGCCAGCTTGCCATCTACACCCTTTCCCTGGCATCTGGACCAAAGGTCGCAGGTTCTGAACCATCCAAAGCCACGTAAGTGGTGACAGCCCACGGGTGATGGTGCCCACACTTCCCCTCTAGAGAGCATGTGAAGCTGAGTGAGGTCATGACACCCTCCGAAGGGGTGATGTCGATCTGGGTGGAAGGGCACAAAGTCATCAACTGATCAGGGCTGATTGTGTCTCAAAGCACAATAAGGCTGCTGAGTGTCTGGGAAAAAGGTTATTTATTACTTCATAGGCTTCTGGCATTGCAGATGTCCCTCTGTTGTAAGCGGAGCTGCAGTGTGAAACCAGAAAACACACCCATCATGTCTCCCTGCTGGCACCCTAGGGCTGCTGCTGTTTCTCTTGGGGGTCCCGGGAGTCTCTTTGTGCAGGACTGCAGGGGACCTGGAAACATGACCCAGCTCTGGGCAGTTCATGCGATGGACCCAGATGTGGCTTCTAGGTTAAGAGGGACACATGTGTGGCCTTTGTGCTCCTCCAAGTGGGTGTCCCTGCCTCTCTTCACCCAGTGACCCCAGGTCAGCTGAGAAGCCTTGTAAAATAAGGCCCTCTGGCAGGATGAGGGCGTCTCCCCTCGCCTGGCTCTGACAGCCTTAGAGGGAGAATTGTGTCTGTCAGCGAAGGTGTTCCCGGGCGGCACTCCCTGCCTAGAACTTGGGTATTCAGAAGCATTTTCCAGTTAATCTAAGCTTAAAGGCCCTCTGCCTTCAAAGGCCACCTTGAAAGAAGGACAAAAATGGCGAAGTCCAAGTTTTTTTAAAAGGCAAGTCATTGTTTAGATTGCTAATCATTATGTGATCATATCCTTGAAAAGAGCAGGACCCTAAGAAACTTGATGTAAAAGGTGGATTTTGAAAGTATTAGTCCTCTTCCCTGAAATCAGGCACCAAAGGGGTGTCTCTGCAAATGATTTTATGAGCATGTATAATCATCCAATCTTAGAGCTCTAGGCATACGGTATTATTAGCAAAATTGACGGCTTATATAGTGGAGTTCTGTTTGTATGCTCTTATTCAAAGCAAAAAAATGACACCTTGCAAAAATAATGCACAAACATGCGCAGTCTGAAACGTACTCTCTCCCCTTCACTGGGGTTAGAAAAACAAGTCAGATCTTTAGCATATTGTTTTAAGATAGACATTAAGCTGTGGAAAATTCTGAAAGAGATGGGAATACCAGACCACCTGATCTGCCTCTTGAGAAACCTATATGCAGGTCAGGAAGCAACAGTTAGAACTGGACTTGGAACAACAGACTGGTTCCAAATAGGAAAAGGAGTCCGTCAAGGCTGTATATTGTCACCCTGCTTATTTAACTTATATGCGGAGTACATCATAAGAAATGCTGGGCTGGAAGAAGCACAAGCCGGAATCAAGATTGCCGGGAGAAATATCAATAACCTCAGATATGCAGATGACACCACCCTTATGGCAGAAAGTGAAGAAGAACTAAAAAGCCTCTTGATGAAAGTGAAAGAGGAGAGTGAAAAAGTTGGCTTAAAGCTCAACATTGAGAAAACGAAGATCATGGCATCCGGTCCCATCACTCCATGGGAAATAGATGGGGAAACAGTGGAAACAGTGTCAGACTTTATTTTATGGGGCTCCAAAATCACTGCAGATGGTGACTGCAGCCATGAAATTAAAAGATGCTTACTCCTTGGAAGGAAAGTTGTGACCAACCTAGATAGCATATTGAAAAGCAGAGACATTACTTTGCCAACAAAGGTCCAGAAGAGTTGACTCACTGGAAAAGACTCTGATGCTGGGAGGGATTGGGGGCAGGAGGAGAAGGGGATGACCGAGGATGAGATGGCTGGATGGCATCACTGACTTGATGGACGTGAGTCTGAGTGAACTCTGGGAGTTGGTGATGGACAGGGAGGCCTGGCGTGCTGCGATTCATGGGGTCGCAAAGAGTCAGACACGACTGAGCGACTGAACTGAACTGAACTGAACTGACCAACTATTGGGGATTCCCAGGTGGCTCAGGGGTAAAAAATCCGCCCATCAATGCAGGAGATGCAAGAGACACAAGTTTGATCCCTGGATCAGAAAGGTCCTCTGCAGGAGGAAAAGGCAACCCATTCCAGTATCCTTGCCTGGGAAATCCCATGGACAGAGGAGCCTGGAGGGCTACAGTCTGTGGGGTCTCAGAGAGTTGGATATGACTGAGCAACTGAGTATGCACAATGAAATATTAAAGTCAGCAACTAGCCATCTTTACATCAAGGATAAAGGCATTGAGAGTCACATCAATAAGATTGGAACTACGAGGGAAAAGAGCAGTTGGTGGACTGGATGGTATGGTGTTAGCAGTTCAGTGACTGCTGCTTTACAGCAAACACACACACACACACACACACACACACACACACACACCATATTTATCTTGCTTTTCATCAGCTTAGTCATTTTTCAGTTTATTCATTCATTCAACTTATACAGAGTCCTTTTTATTCGCCATGTGTCAGATAGAAAGGCAGTAGAAATCCAGGGATGAATCCACTACAGTCATTGCCCTCAAGGAGCAGTTAAACTGCGCCCTGTCTTTTAGAAACTGCACCCAGTTTATAATTTTAATTTTCCTAGTTAAAAATGGAGACATACTACCTGTCAGGTATGACTATCTTTGTGGGAACAACTGGAGAGATGACAGGAACGCAGGTGATAGGAAATCCAGGATGTATGGGGGTTGTTCATAACCTACGCCTTGTTTTTATTTCATTTTCTCTGCTTCCCCTTATTCTTGCTCCACTAAAATCCCAAAGGAGTGAAGCCTGGGCAGTGAAGGATCATGCAGGCCCAGTGGTGAAGCTTGCAGACCACCACACAATCGTTGCTGGGATATGTTAGACTCTTGTCTTATCCTGAGGATGTCTAATTTGGAACTGACCTCCTTAACCACCTCCCAAATTTCTCAACTTCATCTGACTTTGAAGCATCATCTTTTTAAAGAAATAGACAAAACAAAAGCCTCAAGTATTCTTGAATATTCCCCAATGTGGAAGTTTGGTGCAGGACATGTGTCCAGACTAGATTTACACAGGGCTGTGGTTTGCTGAGGCCTTTTGTCTTGCAGTCCCCTGGTCTGGGTTCTATTTGCTGTGAGTGACTGGTAAAGATGCTCCTACTTTGAGACGGCCCGAAAAGGGCAAGAGGAAATTAATAAGTAACTTTCAAACCGAAAGCGCCAAAGAGGCTTTGCTTTCAAGATTTACTTTCTTTGGCACTTTGAAAAATTCTGGCGGCTCTCTTGGTGACAGGTTTGTGGCAACATTCTCTCAGCCTAGGTAAATGTTTGTTCTTTTTTTTTCCCTTCCAGATTGTGCAATTATGAGTCTCAATTCCCTCCTTGCCCCGAGGTGGAAATATGCCACCTGCCCTCTGAGTGTAGAAGAAGGAACACAGGGACTCTGCTTCCCGGATTCTCTGCTTGAAACAAGTTTAGGAATTTATGTGTGGTTGGAATGGGGAGTTTTGACGATTCTGGAACCTGCATACCACCTCACATTTCCAATTTGGCTTCAATTGTAATCCCAGGATAGGGCTGTTAGAGGAAGGCATTTCCATCCAGAGAGCCCAGAAAACTGAAATAGAAAACTCTGAGTTAAAAACATAATATAGATTTGCTGAAAGGCTAAAATAAGTGAATGCCCAGAAAATATGTTTGTGGAGGAGCAGGGTAGAGAGATAGTTCTGGACTCTTCAGACAGGTGTGGCTTCTTACATCATGACATCTGCCTTTTGTGAAGGTCACAGATAAAATCAGGTGACATTTTAACATACAAAATTATGCTACACATAATTTGTTTATTTACACATAATTAATTTACACATTAATGTGTACACTGTGGGCCTCGTAAAATTAGATGGAAATGGTCCTATAGAAATTAAGTTATTCCATTTTTTTCCATGGTATTTCTATGAAATCTAGGATAGCCAATGTGTTAGCAGAAAATCTAAAGGAAATGAACACTAAGTCCATGGCTGATTTTTAATTCTCACGATATTACACATAATTAATTTACACATTAATGTGTACACTGTGGGCCTCGTAAAATTAGATGGAAATGGTCCTATAGAAATTAAGTTATTCCATTTTTTTCCATGGTATTTCTATGAAATCTAGGATAGCCAATGTGTTAGCAGAAAATCTAAAGGAAATGAACACTAAGTCCATGGCTGATTTTTAATTCTCACGATTTCATAATATGCATGGCAATTGCATTTTTGGTTTTGTTTGAGTCCATTTCAAACCTATTACGCATATTTTCCATGTTGGGTGTATGTATTCTGGGTAAACTATCATTTAAAAGTTTAAAATCATCTAGATCAAATAACCAGGTGGGATTTTGTAGCTTTCTGGGGGTAAACTGGGGTGGATGGGGGTGATTCTGATTAAATGTAAAACAGTTCAAAGAAGTTCAAGAGTCTGGCCTGCACGATTAATAGTCTGCAGTAGATATTAGAAATCCAGACAGACTAAAGGCAAAATGCCTTCCCCTCATAGACAGACTGTATTCTAACCTCCAAGGACTCTGCTTATGTAGTCACTCTCTCAGTTCAACTGTCTCTGCCAGCCCAGACTTCATTGCTTTAGAGAGCAGTGGAAAAACCCCCTCCCAGGGATGACTGTATCAAATTCACCACGTGTTTCATCTGTCTGGCACGCCGAGGGCTCTCAAGTCGTAGAGAATGCGGGCCGAGGAGAGCCGTCTTGGGCTGCCGCGCTTGCCTTCGGAAAGTGAAAGCAAGCTGTTATTTTCTCCTCCTCAGCTCACATTCCTGGCCTTGGATGGCATGAGGTCATCGTTTGGTTGGAGTGGAAGAGTGTGTGTTAAGGTCACACATGGATAAGTGTCATTTTTGTCTGGGACACCGACCCAGGGACTGTGTAACCTCCCGAGGGATGGAGTCCCATCGTTTATACAGAAAGTTCCTGAGTCCTAACTAAAATTCTAATTCACGGTTCATTAAGCCTAAACCTTTGCAATCCTAGATCAAGATGACGGACGGTTTTGTTTTCCTCCCAGTAATTCCTGTAGAGCATCTCCCAGTCCTTCTGGGCTCAGGTTCAGACTTACCCGCTTCCTAGCTGTGTGACCTGAGCCAATTCCTTACCTCTTCTGGGTCTCAGTTTGGGACACTGTGAGGCCTTCTTTTTCCCCCCTCAATTTTTGATTCTTTTCTTTTTTAGCAGTCACAGTATTTAATGCATTGCTTAGAAATGCGTGCGTGCTAAGTCACTTCAGTCGTGCTGGACTCTTTGTGACCCTGTGCTTAGCAACAGAAGACTCAGTTAATATTTGTGAAGCGAGTGAATAAGTGTATGAATGAACAAGTCAATGAATAAACCAATTAATGGGGGAAAAAGCAGGGACTCTAACAGCACCTTTCTCCTAGGGCTGTTATAAAGATGGAACAAGACAACCTCTATAAACAGCTTAAAGCACTGCCAAGTACACAGGAAGCACTCCTTTAATTATTCTTATGATTAAATTCCATATCCTGATGTTTCACTGTTTTTGCTACTCCCTTAGGCATCCTTTTTTCCCCTGAGCCCCGAGCACGCTAATAGAATTCTCAAGACATCCCCTTTATCAACAGTTGTTCACTGAATACCTCTATGGGTAGGATATCTGCTTTGAGAGGTTTTTTGACAGAATCTAAAAAGATAATTCTTCATACAGTCTGGACTTTTCATGTGCTAAGAGGAAAAATGCAGTCAAAATTCAGTGGGGAGATGGTGAGAATGAACTGAGTGATACTGGAAGAAGCTGAAAGAGAGGGATGCACTTAACCCCAGAATGTCATCATGGAATCAAGGATAATTAATCTTTGGTTATTTCATATGTATGATTTTGGAATGAGTGGAGATATTATGAGTATATAAGAAGACCTCTTTGGTACCCGCTAGAGACAGATTTTGAAGCTAAAGCTCCAATACTTTGCCCACCTGATGTGAAGAGCTGACTCATTGGAAAAGACCTTGATGCCGGGAAAGATTAAGGGCAGGAGGAGAAGGGGGCGACAGAGGAGGAGATGGTTGGATGGCATCACTGACTCAATGGATATGAGTTTGAGCAAACTCTGGGAGATAGTAAAGGACAGGGAAGCCTGGCGTGCTTCAGTCCATGGGGTTGGAAAGAGTCGGACATGACTTAGCAACTAAAGAGCAATAATAATAAAGTGCTTGAGGAACTAGGAGAACAAGGTGGCCCAGAGGGTGGAACTCATTGCAGATCTTAAGTGGGAAAATTAAGCAGAGAGAAGAGAGGAGGAGAGAGTAATGGTAGTTTATTCAAGGAGAGGGCAGGGAGTGATGGCTCTGTGCATTCTGGATCCAATGGGAAGAGAACTGGAAGAAGTGAAAGAGAAGCCAGCAGAGATCCCTGCATGTGGACGGAGGACAGTGGAGACGAAGGAGGGTCTGCTCCAGGCCTTGTGATGGGGGGTGGAGGGATTCTGAGCCCAGCACAGGCTACAGAAGCGGGAAGAGACTCGCTTGAGCTGGTAGTCCACCACCTCCACCTTCTGATGGGCAGCAAAGGCCTTCAGATGATTGGAGCCGGCAGGTGCGGCCTCACTAAGGGATGCCCCAGAGATGAGAAACCAGGAAGCTCCATGGAGCCCACAGCACCCAGGGTCCAGTAGGCTCAGAGGTCTCTGGGAGCCGGCTGTCAACTCTAGCAACAATCCTGGAGTGGAGTCTATGAGCTCAAGGGAAGAAACGGTCGCCTGAAAATTGACTCTCCAGCCAAGTTGTCCTCAGTATGAAAACAGCAGACAGCTATCATCAAGGTTTCAAAAGCTCAAGAAATACAGTCTCAGTGGGTTCTTTTGGCAAGTAAAAGCTGTCTTGAAAAACAATCCAGCCACGAATAAATGAGATACATACATCTCACATATGTGTATACACACACACAGACACACAATGGAATATTACTCAGCCGTAAAAAGAATGAAATAAGGCCATTTGCAGCTACATGGATAGATCTAGAGATCATGCTAAGCGAAGTAAGTCAGAAAAAGAAAGACAAATGCCATATGAAAGTGAAAGTTGCTCAGTTGTGTCTGACTCTTTGCGACCCCATTAGTCCATGGAATTCTCTAGGCCAGAATACTGGAGTGAGTAGCCTTTTCCTTCTCCAGGGGATCTTCCCAACCCAGGGATTGAACCCAGGTCTCCCACATTGCAGGCGGAGTCTTTACCAGCTGAGCCACAAGGGAAGCCCAAGAATACTGGAGGAGGTAGCCTATCCCTTCTCCAGGGGATCTCCCCAACCCAGGAACTGAACCATGGTCTCCTGCATTGCCGGTGGATTCTTTACCAACTGAGCTATCAGGGAAGCAAATGCCATATGATGCTGCTTATATGTGGAGTCTAAAATACAACACAAACGGACATACCTGTCGAAAAACAGACTCACAGACATAGAGAATAGACCTGTGGCTGCAAAGGCAGGTATGGTGGTGGCTGGGGCGGTTAGCAGGTGCCAACTAGTGTACACAGGATGGATAAACAAGCAGGCCCTACCACACGGCACAGGGAACCACGTTCAGTGTTCTGAGATAAACTATAACGGAAAATAAAAATATGAAAAATAACATACATGAATAGCTGAAGCACTTAACTGTACAGCAGAAATTAACACAATGCTGTAAATCAACTACACTTTGATTGAAAAAGTCAAAAATTTTCAAAATGAGTTAAAGAATTCAGGAACCAAGAGGCTGTGGATTCATTTAAAATGGAACTGAGAGCAAATAACTATAGGAAGTATGGCTGAGGAAGAGAACTTAAAGGTCATATGTAAATATTATAGTTAATCAAATTGGGGATGGTAAGAACAGGGGTAGGAGAAAACTATAAGTTAACCAACTTCCTCATCTTTCCTGTTAGGGAGTTAGTGCACGCCATTCAATGTTGAAAGAGACAGTTTTAAATTAACAATAATTCTAGCTCTTAAAATTTTGCCTAAAGATTTTCTTAATTTAGGGAGAACTTTTAAGAACCAAGCTCTCTAGTGGTGAAGAAACATTTGTTTGAAATGCATTGATTTCTTCAGTTTTCTGTGTCTTTCTCATGAGAAAGTTAAATATAATTCTTGTCATTTAAAACTGCATAGGCGTAATCTTTTTTCTTTTGTAAATTTCAGCAGGGAATCATGGGATTCATTCATCTGGGGAAGATGAACTTCAGTACAGAGTCAGGCTTTATATCTGGTCTGTGTTCACGAAGACTGTCTGGAAGAATACTCACCAAAGATCAGTAATAGTTATTTCTGCATGGTGAGGTTTGGGGTGATTTTTCAATGTTAGTTTAAGGGTGTCCCTGGTGACTCAGCGGTAAAAACTACACCTGCCAAAGCAGGAGACGCGGGTTGGCTTCCTGGTCTAGGAAGATCCCACACGCCATGGAGCAGCTAAGCCCGTGCACCACAACCATTGAGCCCACGTGCCCGCCACAGCCACTGGAGCTCGCGTGCCCTCGGGCCTGTGCTCCGCAACGCAGGAGCCCTCTGCAGTGAGAAGCCCGCGCACCACAGAGAGACGGTAGCCGCTGCTCGCCGCACCGAGAGAAAAGCCCATGCGGCGGCGAGACCCAGCGCAGCCAACGATACATTCAAAAATTGTTTCCAAAAAAATGTCTCTATCACTTGAATTTTTGGAGAGTACACGTTGGGCTTTAACCTGTTCTTTCGGTGAATCTACATTTAGAGTTTTCAATTGTAGTTTTCCCGGATGTGTGAATGGAAACACTTTCTCTAAGAACTTTGTCCTGGGATAACAACTGAATAGATGCATGTATTATTCTTAACCAGTAACACGGGTGGGAAAGTCCTAGAAACAAAAGTTGGTCATGTTTTACAGAACGAGAGGCAATTCTTTTGTAGGGCTTGGGAGTGAGGAGTTGGGAGAGAGGTGTCATGGGTACAGATGAAATGTGCTTATTAAAGAATGGCCTAAACCAGCAGTTTTCAACTGGGGGTGATGGTGCATCCCCCCCACCCTCCCCACCCCCGCCTTAGGGGACATTTGAGTATTTCTTCCGGGGACATTTTTGTCGCAACTAGGGTGGGGAAAGTGCTAGTGGCATCTAGTGGGTGGGGTCCAAGGATGTTGCTTAACATATTAAACACACAGATGGCACTGATAATAAAGAGCTATCTGGCCCCAAATGTTAACAGTGCCAGAATTGAGAAACCCTGCCCTAAAGTCTTAGAAAAGTAGCTTCTATAGAGACAACGAATTCACTCACAAGAGGGAGTCTGGAGGCAGAGGATTCTGTTTTGGAGATAAAAGAAGTTGGGTTAGTCTCTCTGGCCACCGGGGCTTTTAGCCAAATATGTCTTTAAAAACAAAGTTTCTGCTTTTTATTGGTCTGTAATTAGTCTTCAGCTATGGGATTGATTCATTTGTCACTGAGGAATGAAAAACTGCCGGTGAAATCAGTGGTCTAACCAAGGGCAGATGTAGTTTCCAGCAGTACCTTGACTGAGTACAGTGGTACTCTTGATGAGGATGAAACAGGAGAGTGAAAAAACTGGCTTGAAATTCCACATTAAAAACCCAAGATCATGTCATCCAGTATTCACAGTAAATAGAAGGGAAAAAGTGAAAGCAGTGACAGATTTTATTGTCTTGGGCTCCAAAATGACTGCAGACAGTGACTGCAGCCGTGAAATTAAAAGATGCTTGCTCCTTGGGAGGAAAGCTGTGACAAACATATTTAAAAGCAGAGGCATCATTTTGCCAACAAAGCTATGATTCTTCCAGTAGTCATGTATGGATGTGAGAGTTGGACCATAAAGAAGGCTGAGCGCCGAAGAATTGATGCTTTCTAACTGTGGTGCTGGAGAAAACTCTTGAGAGTTCCTTGGACTGCAGGGAGATCAAACCAGTCAATCCTAAAGGAAACCAACCTTGAATACTCATTGGAAGGACTGATGCTGAAACTGAAGTTCCAATATTTTGGCCACCAGATGCGAAGAACTGACTCATTGGAAAAGACCCTGATGTTGGGAAAGACTGAAGGCAAAAATAAGGGGGCAATGGAGAATGAGATGGTTAGAGAGCATCACTGACTTAATGGACGTGAATGTAAACAAACTCCAGGAGATAGTGGGGGACAGAGGAGCCTGGCGTGCTGCAGTCCATAGGGTCACAAAGAGTTGAACACAACTTAGTGACTAAACAACCTTGACTGAGCAGGCCTCTGATCTCATTCCTACAAGCCCAATCAGACCATCTGAAGTCTCTGAAAAGCCAGGCGACGGCCCAGATCAGTCGCATTAAGCAGGAAGTTAGTGCAGGAAGATTGGGCCATCTTGGTATGGAATGAACCACCTTCTCCTCCCTCACTGTAAGGACCGTCCATCACTGTGGATCAAGAGCATCAAGAGAGGAGTTGGGAGAGAGGTGTCATGGGTACAGATGAAATGTGCTTATTAAAGAATGGCCTAAACCAGCAGTTTTCAACTGGGGGTGATGGTGCATCCCCCCCACCATCCCCACCCCCGCCTTAGGGGACATTTGAGTATTTCTTCCGGGGACATTTTTGTCGCAACTAGGGTGGGGAAAGTGCTAGTGGCATCTAGTGGGTGGGGTCCAAGGATGTTGCTTAACATATTAAACACACAGATGGCACTGATAATAAAGAGCTATCTGGCCCCAAATGTTAACAGTGCCAGAATTGAGAAACCCTGCCCTAAAGTCTTAGAAAAGTAGCTTCTATAGAGACAACGAATTCACTCACAAGAGGGAGTCTGGAGGCAGAGGATTCTATTTTGGAGATAAAAGAAGTTGGGTTAGTCTCTCTGGCCACCGGGGCTTTTAGCCAAATATGTCTTTAAAAACAAAGTTTCTGCTTTTTATTGGTCTGTAATTAGTCTTCAGCTATGGGATTGATTCATTTGTCACTGAGGAATGAAAAACTGCCGGTGAAATCAGTGGTCTAACCAAGGGCAGATGTAGTTTCCAGCAGTACCTTGACTGAGTACAGTGGTACTCTTGATGAGGATGAAACAGGAGAGTGAAAAAACTGGCTTGAAATTCCACATTAAAAACCCAAGATCATGTCATCCAGTATTCACAGTAAATAGAAGGGAAAAAGTGAAAGCAGTGACAGATTTTATTGTCTTGGGCTCCAAAATGACTGCAGACAGTGACTGCAGCCGTGAAATTAAAAGATGCTTGCTCCTTGGGAGGAAAGCTGTGACAAACATATTTAAAAGCAGAGGCATCATTTTGCCAACAAAGCTATGATTCTTCCAGTAGTCATGTATGGATGTGAGAGTTGGACCATAAAGAAGGCTGAGCGCCGAAGAATTGATGCTTTCTAACTGTGGTGCTGGAGAAAACTCTTGAGAGTTCCTTGGACTGCAGGGAGATCAAACCAGTCAATCCTAAAGGAAACCAACCTTGAATACTCATTGGAAGGACTGATGCTGAAACTGAAGCTCCAATATTTTGGCCACCAGATGCGAAGAACTGACTCATTGGAAAAGACCCTGATGTTGGGAAAGACTGAAGGCAAAAATAAGGGGGCAATGGAGAATGAGATGGTTAGAGAGCATCACTGACTTAATGGACGTGAATGTAAACAAACTCCAGGAGATAGTGGGGGACAGAGGAGCCTGGCGTGCTGCAGTCCATAGGGTCACAAAGAGTTGAACACAACTTAGTGACTAAACAACCTTGACTGAGCAGGCCTCTGATCTCATTCCTACAAGCCCAATCAGACCATCTGAAGTCTCTGAAAAGCCAGGCGACGGCCCAGATCAGTCGCATTAAGCAGGAAGTTAGTGCAGGAAGATTGGGCCATCTTGGTATGGAATGAACCACCTTCTCCTCCCTCACTGTAAGGACCGTCCATCACTGTGGATCAAGAGCATCAAGAGATGGGAGCGGAGATAACTTCCGTGGAGGAGCAATTTTGCTTTCAGCCCAGCAGTGTCTACAGCATTCACACCAAAGAAAATCTGGACGTGCTGGCATTACCTGTCTGTCTCATAATTATAAACAGCCCTCCTACGAAAATCGCAGCATCTGTAGCTGCTGCCTGCAGCGGCTCTTTCTGAAGTCAGTATCCCTTGATGTCAGTTATTTTATTTCAGGCACAGTCATTTCTCTGGCAGTGCTTCCTGAAAACGTGTCTTTTCAAGAAAACTAAAGCTGGAAATGGCTTGTGACATGCCATCCGACTTTATCAGGCCAAGAACAAATGACTCTCGAGTTTATTAGATGCCAGATGAGCTGATGAGCTGAATTCTTGGGCTGAAGCTTTGATGAGGTATGACACCTCTGCAAAAATAAGAAGCTGCCACTTCCTTGGAGGCAGGGGTGTAGCTTCCCAATACCTTTTATAATGAATAATGCCTTGATAGTTGTCCTTTGACTTGACTCTAATGTATATATTTTAAAAATGTAGAACTGGCTTTATATGCGTGTGTGCTCTGTCCCTTCAGTCGTGTTCTCCTCTTTGCGACCCTATGCATTGTAGCCCGCCAGGATCCTCTGTCCAGCGGGATTCTCCAGGCAAGAATACTGGAGTGGGTTGCCATGCCCTCCTCCAGGGGGTCTTCCTGACCCAGGGATCAAACCAGCATCTCCTGCACTGCAGGTGGATTCTTTACAGATGGGCCACTGGGGAAGCCTAAGCTTTATGGTGAAAGAGTTAGTCATTCAGTCGTGTCCGACTCTTTGTGACCTCGTGGTCTGTCCATAGAATTCTCCAGGCAAGAATACTGGAGTGGGTTGCCATTCCCTTCTCCAGCAGATCTTCCCAACTCAGCGATCCAAGCCGGTTCTCCTGCATGGCAGGCAGATTCTTTACCATCTGAGCCACCAGGGAAAACCCATTATGGCTTTATGGTAGCAGAGAATCTTTTGGTACTAGAGAGCAAGTTGGGCATCGAGGGCTGTTAGAGGTACTGGCTTTCAGTGAAGTATGCTGATTGCTGCATATATTGTTAATTTACAACAGAGATCTTGGGGTGGGGAAGAGTATGGGGGTGTGTAGATGTAACACTAATGAGCTAGTGTGAAAAAATAAAACTATTACAGTATCTATTGAGATATGGATCTTATCTGGGGGAGAAAAATTGCCTTTCTTCTATATTCCATAAACTAATTATATTTGAATATTATATCTAAGGCTTATAATAAGGTTTATTTCTAAGCAAATGCCACAACAATAGATTGGATTTAAGTAGAGAGGTGTAAAAAGGGAACCGTTTGACCCCTGAGCCTTCTCCCAACATTGCCTTTGACCACAGCAGGCAGGTCTCAGCAGGTCTGAGGTCAGAAATTTTGCATACAATTTTTAGGAACAAGTTATATTACATATGGGAGAATCTTAGAGCTTACTTAGTTCCAAAATAAAGCCCTTCCTCCCGTGATAGTTCCTCCCATACTTAGAAAGTATGAAAACCACTAGGATAGTGTTCTCTAGTCATATTTCAGAGAAGAAGCTTAAGAAGAGTCCTAGGGCTCAGCGTATGTCCCTTGTCCACGCGTGGACACATTCTTTAGCACCTTTATCTAGACAGACCCCACGTGGTCTATCAGTCTTTTGCAGACCAGACTTTCCCCGTGCAAGCTGCAATGTAATTGCAAATTATTGCAAAATGATATTTCCTTGACAGGGACTTATGTATTTCCTATGTCTCTCAGCACACATTTCAAAAGCACTTCAAAGACTGTTATTTCTGGCTGTGGATAAATCTCTGCAGTTTGTGTTGCTTTTCACTAGATTTTCTAAGGGAATCAATGTTCCTGATTTTATCCGTAATTTGGATTCATTTACCATCATCTTCCGGAGAAGGTGATGGCACCCCACTCCAGTACTCTTGCCTGGAAAATCCCATGGATGGAGGAGCCTGGTGGGCTGTAGTCCATGCAGTCGCTAAGAGTCGGAAACGGCTGAGCGACTTCACTTTCACTTTTCCCTTTCAAGCATTGGAGAAGGAAATGGCAACCCACTCCAATGTTCTTGCCTGGAGAATCCCAGGGACGGGGGAGCCTGGCGGGCTGCCGTCTATGGGGTCACACAGAGTTGGACACGACTGAAGCGACTTAGCAGCAGCAACAGCATCATCATCTTCTATGGCCTAACTCTCCAAGAAGTGTTAATTTAACACTAAAGGTCAAACCAGTCTATCTTAAAGGAAATCAGTCCTGAATAATCATTAGAAGGGCTGATGTTGAAGCTGAAGCTCCAATCCTTTGGAGCAGTTATAATGTTTGGAACCTTAGGTATTTTATATTACCAATAATAGAGATTTCAGTTATCATATTATTGGGTTGGCTATAAATACTCATTATGGAAAAATCCGAATGAAATTGTTGGCCAACCCAAAACATTTGAATGGCACCGCACTGTGCATGAATCATTTTCACAGGCAGGCTATTTTGCCATTTGATTTTCTATTGGGTACAAGGAATCAGGGGAGGAGGGAGAACAATACTCATTATCTCCATCAGCCCTGGTGTGCATACCCAGCTCACACACCTGCCCTGGGATCAGGCAGTCACAGCCTCACTTCTATTCTAGTCTCTTTCCCTGGCCACTGGGGAGAAAGGCAGTCTTACATGACATGTCTGAACCATTCTTGTGAGTCTCTGGAGGACACAGAAGTAAGCATACTTTGAAGTATTCTATATATTGATCTTACAATTTAACTCTCAACTGAAAAGCTTATTTTTCCAATTTCTCAATTATGCTACGGCAGCTTTCAGGAGCTCCCGCGTACTCAAGACATGAGCAGATATGTCAGTTTCCTAATGCCAATTATGGTGCATTTATTCTTTCTCTGTGACTTGTCTGCTGTCTGGGAGACCCCTTTTTCAGAGCAGGACATGTGTGCAACAGGAATAAGTGCGGTATTAGAGAAAATGAACTTGAATTCATATTTGGAGAGATATTTGGCCTTAGGCTTTGAAAAATTTGATGATAAACTCCTGAGTTGACAATACACCCTTCCAGTGTCCCCTTCTGGTTATTATTTGGCTTTCTCCACACGTTTTCTGGTAGGGATGGCATGAAATGCCAGCCTTCTGTTTCTTATGAGAATAGTTCCTCAAGATGAACCAACAGAGGGACTCCGGACTAGGACAGAGTTTCCCACAAGGCCTGAGAACTAGGTGGGTATCACACCCACATGACTGCTTAGTCTGGCCCATTGCATTTTGAATAGATTAGATATTTCAGGGGATACCCTAAGCACATCAGCATTTTGGTTGATGGACACAGATCAACCTTGGACACCCCTGGACACAGATAAGAGTAAGTTTCTGGGATCCCAAAGCAGAGGATGAAGCTCCTAGAAGGACCAACCTGTGGGATGCTGCCTAGCCCTGGCTCCATTGCCTTTCCCACCTCGTCTTCATCTGATCTCTACAGGTTGTACATCAATCTCTTCTGTGTGATCGAGCTGAATCAGCTCCTGAAAGTCTGACTAGTTCTGGCACAAAGAAAAAATGTATTTCTTTATTTTGACTTCTAGGAGCAAATCTTGGAATGTGGTGATACAAGGCAAGTGGTTTAACTGCCTGGCTGGTTTCCCCTTATTAGCAGCTCTGTTTCCTTGACCTCTAGCTGAAACAGACTTCTAATGAAAAAATACAAAAGAAGGTATTAATATTTTCTGGAAAATTAATAACAGTGGAATTAGTTGCTATTCTGTTTGCTGTAACAAAGTAGAAAATGAAAACTGATCTTCAATTAATTTACATTAAATTAATTTCTGATTTGAAAACTATAAGGTAGTGATTTTAATATTGGATGTCTATCAATCAAGGTAAACAATAAAGTCAGTATAGTTATAAAAGGCATTCATTTGTTAACACGAGAGGAATAAAAGAGCAGCTATATAAAATAAGACTGAGTTAGAGTTGTTGACTTTTAATGACGATAAAGAATTTTCCAGTGTTTGGCAAAAAAGGATTATGTTTATTTTTATTTCATCTTAGTTCCTTACCTAGTTTCAGAGATATTTAAATCTGACTGAAATTAGGAGGAAGAATTTTACTTGTTTATAAGAAAGTTCAATAAGGTTAAACATTGAAATTAGAGTTTGTGAACTTAAAGAAAGGGCCCAAATTCTTAAGATTCCTTACCTTGCAAAAGAGCTGTTCTCTTTTAGTTTTAAACTATTTAATGCAAGCCCAGGAGTCTGAATTTAACTGTATTCAGTGAATCTAACCCATGCAGGGCAGATTCACACACTGGTATCTGATGAGGCTTTGGGGCTGGGGGAGAAGTTTGGTGATAGCATTGTGGATATGCTTTCCGGAAGCCCTGCCCCCAGAGTTCCACTCTGTGCTCCGCTTGGTTCGACCATGGGGCATTTTCGTTGCTGGGAACAACTTGAACAACTGATTTCTGACCCTCTCTAAAGCCTTAGGCTATTTAGAGAGCTGGTGAGAGCTTTGGGAAGAAGATTGAGAGACTATCCTGCTTGTTTTGGTTTGTTTTTATTCCCAGGGATACACTCATATGACGATAACAAAATGGATCACTTATTACTGGTATGTGCCAGGCCAAATATGGAGGTGATACTCAGGACAAGTAACTAGACTTTCCCCCCTAAGGATGTTCCTGAGAATAATCTCTTTACTTCCTCAGCTGCAAGCCTGGAGTAAGCTGTAAAAAATAAACAAACACACCCTATTGATAAACAAGGAGAAAATGAGGTAAGAGGTAAGAGGTGTGCCACGGGGCTCCTTCTAGCCTTCTGTCAACTTCAATTAACAAGCAAAGCTCCAGTGCTCATTACCCTGAGGTTACAACCTAGGAGATAGTTATTTAGCTGCTCTTAAGGGGAAGCCATAATTACAGCATCACCAAATGCAGAATACAGGCTTTCTCTCCCTCCCCCTTCAAAAGTGCCAGGGAGGCCAACATATCTTCACGCTGCTCTAATCAAAAAAGTCTCCAGTGATCTCTCCATCCCCTGGCATTTCTTATCCTCCCAGGAATAACAGCAACAAGTTTTCTCCCTAAAATAAGCAAGCAGACACTTTCAGGACAGTTGGAGACCTTGAACTGTCTTGGCCAGTTTATCAGCCTCCAGGAAAGTCTTGAGCACTTCACTTCATCCTGAGCTGCAGCAGCCCTTGCAGTGTCAAGCCTATGTTTCACAAGCTGAAACTCCTGGAGGTTAAGTGGCTACAGATATGCATTAGTGCTGGGTGCCTACCATGGTGACTGGGCTTTCCTGGTGGCTAAGACAGTAAAGAATCCACCTGCAATGCGGGAGACCTAGGTTCAATCCCTGGGTGGGGAAGATCCCTTGGAGAAGGGAATGGCAACCCAGTCCAGTATTCTTGCCTGGAGAATTCCATGGACAGAGGAGTCTGGCAGGGTACAGTCCATGGGGTCACAAAGAGTCAGACACGATTGAGCGACTAACACACGCATACCATGGTGACTGGTTTTGGAAACACGAAGATGAAAAGAACATTGCTCTTGGCCTCCGAAAGGTTTTCCATCTAGTTGGATAGACAAACCCAAAGAGATACTTAGAAATCCAAAAAAGGCAGTCGATTTAAGAGAATCATTTGAGGATTTCAGGGAAGGCTTCTAGGAGGAGGTAATACCTTGGTTGAGTATTGGTGAAAAGAGAAAATATGAGTTAGATGACAGAAGGGAATTGAGAATGGGCGGGGGAGAGAGCCTTCTGAGACCAGAAGCTGGTGATGGCAGAGCCAAGGAAAGCTGTTGAGCAAACAGCAGCTGAGCAGTGCTCGTGGTTGACATATTCCTAAAACGGTAGAATCCTTGACTGATGCCTTTTCTGCACTGTGGAGTCACCGGCCCGGCAGGAAGGCCTATGTGGGGCATGTGGGCCCATCTGGGGTTGCGGTGTGATCTGGTGGCAGAGCTGGATCTGAATCTTAACAATTAGCAGATGAAATCCAAGCTCTCGGGCTTCTGGGGGGAAACTAGTCCCCCAAGAGAAGGGCCCATAGGCGCCTGCAGAAAAAGGGGCCCAGTGTGGAGAGAGGGTCAACACACCCTTGAATGGTAAGAAGTCATGGTAGAAAGTCATCTGATTTATTTCCAGCCCTGTTTTATGTTCATCTGTACTTCTGTGTTTGGAAGGAAAAAGGCAGAGGCAGGACACTTTGACACCGGTCACGTTACGACTGGATCTGGAGCTTCATTCATCAAGGAAGTTGTAGGTCATCTGTTCCAACGCTTTAATTTTCCCTCCATCTTCCTTCCCTCCTCCCCAACCTCACTGAACCAGTCTTTCCAGCTGTCCTTGGAAGGAAATAATAAACACGCGTATAGTTTAAGCATGACAATACCATCCAGAGCTGCGTTTGGGCCTCTGCTGCTGTGTAAACCAGGCCCGTGTATCGTAAAACCGCAACGAGCATCCCTGCCCTTAAAGCCTGTTTCCGTCTGGTTCTCATATTGAGACACTTCGCCACTTTCATCTTAGGTGGCCCACCGCAGAAGGCAGCTGTCCTAGCAAAGGGCAGCCCAGGGAAGACCTGGAGAGCCGGTCAGGACCCGCTCCCCACCCGCTTCCTCCACTGGCCCTGAGCTGGGCACTCAGCTCACCTCCCGCTCTCCAAGCTGAAGACACGGCCTCCCCACATCACACAGTTGACCCCTTCAGCGAATGCAACGAGCCGGATCTGGGCACGCCCTCCATTCTCACCTGTCTACACTGGTCACAATCTGTGACTCCTCCTACCTGCCCAAGCCCCGTGGAAGGAAGTGGGGAGGGGGAGCAGTGGGGTGGAAGGATCACAGCGGGTGGTTGATGTGACATGACCTTTTAACACTCAGCACTTCCCAAAGCTATGATTGTTTTCTCAACACGCGCTCAGTTGCGCAGTCGTGTCTCACTCTGCGACCCCACGGACTGTGGCATCCAGGCTCCTCTGTCCCTGGGATTCTCCAGGCAAGAATACTAGGGCGGTTTGCCATTTCCTCCTCCAAGGAATCTTCCTGACCCAGGGATCGAACACACATCTACCCACATCTCCTACACCTCAGGCAGATTCTTTACCCCTGAGCCACGGGGGAAGTCCCATGGAAGGAATTGGGGGCAGGAGTGATGATATGCCATGACCTTTTAACACTCAGCACTTCCCAAAGCTGTGATTGCTTTTCAATAAATGAAACAAAATGATCACCTCCTGCTTTTCAGATTTCATGCTACAGTTGAGCGCAGGTTGACCTCGATGTGTCTCTGTAGTTTGTAATGTTTTATGTTGATTTTGACTGGAGGCACTGTACACCATGTGGGATCTTAGTTCCCCCACCAGGGATCAAGCCTGTGTTTCCTGCATTGGAAACACGAAGTCTTAACCAGGGGACCACCAGGGAAATCCCTGCAACGTTTTAAATTAAGGTAGGATGTGTGATGGAGCTGAGGCTCCAGTATTTTGGCCACCTGACGCGAATGGCTGACTCCCTGGAAAAGTCCCTGATGTTGGGAAAGATTGAGGGCAGAAGGAAAAGAGGGTGTCGGAGGATGAGATGGCTGGACAGAATCGCTGATGCAACGGACGTGAACCTGGGCAAACTTCGGGAGATGGTGCGGGACAGGGAGGCCTGGCGTGTTGCAGTTCATGGGGTCGCAAAGAGTCGGATAAGACTAGAAGACCGAACATCAACAACAAGGATGTGAGAGCACCAGGTGGAAAAGGAGAACCCCACCGTCTGATGAGGTGGTGTTTACCTCGAGTTCGTGAACTGGGGAAATTCTGTTTTTCACCAATGGCAGAAGGTATGTTTCCTTCCTCCCTCCCAACCCCGGGCTGGGTCTTCGGCTCCTCCTTGCACTGACTGGCCTTGGCTCCCACAGACCCTCGAGATGTGTGACCTAGGTGTAAGAGCCCCAGGAAAGGGGCCTGGGGAGGATGCTCCAAGTGAAGGAGAGAAAAGCTATGCCTGGGAGCTGCAGTGGGAAGCGCTGTTTCTTTCTTTCTAGCCTCACCCTGTTCGCGCTTCATTTCACATCTGTAGCATGCAAAGGAGAGCACTGTTGATCCACACAGATACTGGATTGCTACGCTGCTTATCTGGTCTTCATAACTGTCTGCTTGATTCTCATTTCTCTCCCCTCCTGGTTTGCTTAATCGCTTCTCTCTTGACCCTGAAATTGTTGGTCTGTCCAAGCCAGCAGGCTGACTCCCACAGCCGTGGGGCCTGGGGAATGAATGGATCAGTCACACAGGGCTCTTTGTTTTCTAGGNCGCTGCTTATCTGATCTTCATAACTGTCTGCTTGATTCTCATTTCTCTCCCCTCCTGGTTTGCTTAATCGCTTCTCTCTTGACCCTGAAATTGTTGGTCTGTCCAAGCCAGCAGGCTGACTCCCACAGCCGTGGGGCCTGGGGAATGAATGGATCAGTCACACAGGGCTCTTTGTTTTCTAGGCTTCGTTATTAACAGATCATCAAAAGGACGAATGGCCATGTGCTAGGGCATGGAAAGATAGCCCTGTTGCTTAATTGTTGCCTAATTTAACTCAGCCAAGGATGTGGTTTCTTGACAAGGTGAAGTTTTGTTGACAGGGGTGTCTGAGATGATGATGTTGTACATCGAACAGCCATATGATTACCTATTTACCTTTCCTTACGAGTGTATTTTATAATAGCTATACTCTTGAAAATAGGTATTGATGTTAAAATTTTATTTTATTTATTAAATGTTTTTTATCGGAGTTTGATTGCTTTGTAATGTTGTGTTAGTTTCTATGGTGATATATGTATTATATAGCAAAGTGCATCAGCTCTCTGTTTACATATATCCCCTCTTTTTTGGATTTCCTTCCCATTTAGGTCACCAGAAACGGCTGAGCAGAGTTCCCTGAGCTATACGGTAGGTTCTCATCAGTTGTCAGTTTTATCCGTGCTATCAACGCTGTACATATCTCAGTGGTGTATATAGCGTCAAAAGTGTATATATGAGGTTGGAAAAAAAATTATGGTAACTGCTAGTGCAGAGGTGTTATTTAAGACTCTGGTGAAATTAAAAAGTTGTTAGTAAGTGAATAATTTTTCATTTAGTTTCTATAAAGATAAGTACACCAAAAGTGAAAGTTAGTTGCACAGTCGTATCAGACTCTTTGTGACCCCATGGACTGCAGCCTGCCAGGCTCCTCTGTCCATGGGATTCTCCAGGCGTGACTTGCCATTTCCATCTCCAGGGGATCTTCCTGACCCAGGGATCTAACCTGGGTCTCCTGCATTGCAGGCAGATTCTTTACCAACTGAGCTACTAGGGAAGCCCAGTACACCAAAGGTTGAATTAAAGCAAGGGCAGGCTGCACTGTGCCACGTGTCACACAGAGCCCCCGAGGCTGAGGCATACTCATCTCTGTCTGCTCACGTGGACTGCCCTTGACGTGGTCCCTGCTGGGTGCCAACCCGAGGCTCCTTTTCCTGCTGGCAAATTCCATTCTGCCAGTGACTCAGTATGACGTCATTCGCATCAACGTTATCAAGGCGGGAAGGGTTCTAGGGCTTGTTGCTACAGCTGCAGGCAGGATCAACACCCCGTGACCCGTGGAGTACCTGTCAGCAGTTTTCAGCACGTAGTTCAGTATGGAGTTGTTCCCTGGAAAATGACTGTCCCTCTTGGACAAACTGACCCCTCCACGGATGTGACTCCCAAGTCTGATTAGAAATCTGCATCCAATGGCTTTGACCCCTTGTGCTGGGTCTGTTCCTTCTTTAGTAGCGTTTTCTCAAGTGGGGCCCAGAGAGGACTTGCCTGTACTAATAGCCAATGACACTTCCATATCCAAAGGTGCTTCCTCCCTGCGTAATAACCACTTTCACTTTAAAGTGTCCTTATCTTGACATCATCTCGGGACGACCCCCTAGAGAAGGAAATGGCAACCCACTCCAGTATTCCTGCCTGGAGAATCCCATGGACAGAGGAGCCTTGCGGGCTATAGTCCATGGGGTCGCAAAAGTCGGACACGACTGAAGCAACTTAGCACAGCACACTCTTATCTTGACATCACCTCAAGACAAGTCTTCAGATACTGATGGATACATCTCGAATATATTTGTGGATATGACATGAATTCAAAATTTTAATCAGTGAACTAGATTTGGAGACATCTTTTGGCCATCAGAGTTATGTGTATAAACACAGAAATGAATTAATAAGTATAATAAAAAAAAAAAACAACCCTACCAGTACCAATGAAATGGAAATTACCTGGAGAAAAAACCAGCCTTGACTAAGGGAAATGTCTAAATTATAGAGTTTTAAAATGCAATTCAGTTATTATTATTTATATGCTAATTGACATTCTATTCTGGCCTGCGTTATTAGAAGTGTGAGTGTGATAGGAGTGTGTGTGTGTGTGTGTGTGTGTGTGTGCTGGGTCCTCCCTCCTTCTCTAAAATGTAAGCTCCTTGTTGTTTAGTCTTTGCAACCCCTTGGACTGTGCCCTGCCAGGCTTCTCTGTCCATGGATTTTTCAGGCAAGAAAACCACTGGAGTGGGTTTGCCGTTCCTTTCCCCAGGGATCTTCCTGACTCAGGGACTGAACCCATGTCTCCTCCATTTCAGGTAGGTTCTTTACAGCTGATTACAGGTAAGGATTTATTCAACCCCGGGACCTATGTGTCCATGAGCGCTGCTATTTCTGCTACTAATGCTTCTGGCCAACTTACCCCAAATCAGTGACCAAAATCCTGCCAACTCACACCTCACCAGGCATCTTTTAACTTCAGGCTCCTTTTAGAGGCATTGGCACCACCGCTGTGGTACTTCTGCTTTAGGGCATTTACATTCTGAGAGAGGAACAGGAAGGGTTTTGTCTTCTCTCTTTTTACTCAGGAGAACCGAGTAGTAACATCTGCCAGGCTCTTGAGGGGGAGCGGAGCCAAACAGTGGTATATGCCATATAACAACACAGGGTGTACGCTCAGTGTGCATGTGACAGGCTCCCGAGGGGGAGCAGAGCCAAATAGTGGTATACGCAGTATAATAACACAGTGTGTGCATGCAGTGTGTATGTGATGGAAAGCATGAATCCAAAGGAATTTGAAATGAACATAATGGAGTAATGAGGATGAATAGTTCCATTAAGTCTAGTCGAGGAATATCTAGTTATAAGATCTGGGAAAAAAAAAAAACAAAAAACCAATGATGATGGGAAACGAGGCCAGGGTCATGGCCGGGTCTCCAGAGCAGCCGAGCCTGTGTATCAGCGCCCTCTGAGAACGGCCAGACGTGCCCGGGCGTGAAGCTACAAGTTAATCATTTTCGTTTGCAATGTGGGGCGGTGGCAAAACGCAGGGAGGAAATGTCACGCCACGTGGATGTCTACGGGGAAAGCCACTGTCGCCCTGAGCACCCGCTCTCACCCCTTACACACGGGGGCTTCTGCTTAAGCAGCTCAGAACTCATAGGGAGTGAGATTCCAAGGGCAGTCTTGTAGGTCAAATGCAAACACATCCCAGAACGGCAGCTTAAGTAGAAAGTGGGCGATGGGGAAAGACTACAGTCTTTATTGGATGAAAGGTCAGCATTCACGGGTAAGAAGAAAGAGGTGGTGTCTGGGGGTGGGGAAGTGGTGGAAGAAGACATTCCAAAGTACGCTGCCAGGCCAGGCTCAGGAATGGGTTTCAGTTAGCAAAGGAAGGAAGCCAGGAACTCTTGCTTTCTGAAGCCCAGGGGCAGGGGCTGGGAAGAGGCCCAGGTGAGCGCTTGAGAGATGGGCTTGGCCAGGAGCATGAACTAGTCCATGGGGGCGAGGGGCTTTTTGCTGAGCCCTGAAAGACCCAAGGAGCTTAGGACATTCCAAAAAAAAAAAAAAAATCCAACTGGACTTTTGCTTACTTTTGCTTAAGGCTTCCCTGGTAGCTCAGACGGTAAAGCGTCTGCCTGCATGGCGTGAGACCCAGGTTCGATCCCTGAGTCAGGAAGATGCCCTGGAGAAGGAAATGGCAACCCACTCCAGTACTCTTGCCTGGAAAATTTCATGGATGGAGGAGTCTGGTGGGCTGCAGTCCATGGGGCTGCAAAGAGTCGGACACGACTGAGCGACTTCACTTTCTTTCTCTTTCGCTTACAGCCATTCATAATCATCTTAGTTTGCTGCGAAAGGTCTGTTGGGATTGGCACATTTCTCCCAGGATGAGACTGGTTTGAGGGGCAATTCTGATTCTACAGCTGATGCTAAATGCACGCCGGGGCAACAGGGACTTTCTCCAGCGACGTGCAGTTGGTGTACTCATGAATGACAGCTATGTGTGCTGGTTCTGCTCCGTTGGCCTCCCCACCCACTCAGGTTCCCTCTCCTCCGCTTTCGGCCCAGCTTCGCGCCCTGGGAGGCTGACCGCGAGGGCTGCCTCCCCTTCGCTGGCTGGCTTCTCAGCGGGTTCAGAGGTTGGAAGGAGAGAGAGACCCAGTGTTTCTGCCCTGCCCCCTCCTCGCTCTGTATCTTAGGCAGCCGCCCCATGTCTCTCTCCAGCCTGAGCTTTCACTGGATCCTGGTATCACCTCCGCTGCCCCTGCCTTTACAGACTAGACTGGGAACACCTTCCCACCGTTGCCAGTCTCTGGGAGCCACGACACCCCTGGTTTGCTCGCTTAGCCCTGCCCACACCTCCGGCTCAACACCTTGACCAAACCCCGAACTGCGAACACTGACTCTGCTGAGTGCTGTTTTGTGCCAGGCTCTATTCTCAGTCCTCTGTGCGCACTGACCCACTTCAGCCTTCCAAACTTTATTCACGAGGCCAAGGCACAGAAAGGTTAAGACGTTTGCCCAAGGCCGCCCAGTAAGTGGCAGAGTCAAGTCCAGACCCAGGTATCTGAACTCTCGGCTCCCGAGTACTTAACCACCGATTCATCCTAGCTCTTTCCCTAGCTTGAGTCACTTCCTTGGAGCACAGCTAAAAAAATGAGAGCATGAACTCAAAGGCCTCTAAAAATACATGCCCCAGAGATTCATATACTAAAGCTTACTCATAGGAAAATCTCTCAGATCACAATTCACTCTTGTTTTATGCCTAATTATGACAGGCTATCAAATTTCCCATCACAGTGGTTCTCAGCCTTGGTTGTACAAGAGAATCATCTGGGGAGTTTTAATCCGTCCCTATGCCCAGGCCGTACCCTCGACTGAATGCTTCCACAACGCTGCAGATGGAGCCCAGGCATGGATAATTTATTAAGCTCCCAGGAGATTTCAGCATGCCGCCAAAATCTGAGAACCACCGTCCTGACCCACAGTGGCAGTTACTGGAAGGCAGGGCTATGAGTGGGCAGGCCTGGTGATACAAACAACGGGTAGCAGCTGGATGCGGTCCAAGTGGAGAATGGAGAGGAGCCACGGAGATTTTGCACAAGAACCAACGACTAATAAAAAATAAAGCAAGACCTGGATTCATTTAGTGCAAACTGCTCCTAGGTCTGAAGACATTGTTTTCTTTCTATTACATTCTAGTAATGGTCCGGAGTCACTTTAAAAGGTAGAGTTATCATCCATATACTTTGTTTAATGAAGCAAAGGGATAGGTATACTTTTCAGAAAACTTTTAACCCTAAATATTACATCAGTGAAATTATTCTTAACCAAAGTATCTGGAAGATATGCTTAAAATACAATATTCTGGATTGATCTGTAGATGCCAAATAAAGAAGGAATTGCTAGTTGACAACAAACGTTTATCAAAATACACTTGCTGATCTTCGGCAGGATCTTAGCTCACCTGCTCTTGATTCGTGGTCATGGTCGACATTTTCACATTTTTTGGTCCTGACGTGGTGTTTGGCCTTGGTGGAAACAGAGGCTGCTGCCAGCGGCCGGTCCTCCTGGAGATGGTCGGTACAGGGAAAATGCAGGCATTGTGGGTCTAAATGTCGGATGCGGTCTCCTAGTTGTTATTGTTGGTTGTTCCTTTTGGACTGGGGTTGGAATATTCCGCCAGTCCGTTCCTGATGGCAGACCAAACAACGTTTATTCCTTTCTTATGTTTCTCGTGGCTGGTCTTCTTGTTTACGTGCTTGGCTGCACAAAACTGATGTGGGATGTGGTGATGGTTTGCACGCTGCTGAGCGGCTGGCTCTGGTCCACTTGCTGCGCCCTGATGGCCTGCTTCTTCCCCCCTCCCCATGCTGCCCACCCCGAGCTCAGAAGCAGGGCCACTGACCAAGGGGAGATTCGACAGTGGCCATCCCACACCCAAAGAGGACCCTCTTCTCCTTTCACCTGCCTCACCCCTGTATCTCTGCTCCCACTAATGGCTCCCCGGCACCCCCTTGCTCTCAAAGGGCCCTGGTGTTCTTTTTTTTTTTTTTATTAGCTCACCATGAAAATACAGATCCAGCCCAGTTCACTAGGGGAACTTTGGGGTGTGGCTCCCGGGGACTATCTTACAGGGACAGCCTTGCACAGACAGGCCCTGCCGAAGGTCTCATCCTGGGCGCTGGTGACATTTGGGGCCACATTGTCCTGGGGGGTGGTCCTGTGCATTGTAGGATGTTTCCCAGCATCCCTGGCCTCTACCCACCAGGTACCAGTGATATCTCTTCCTCCAGGCTGTGACAGTGAAAAATGTCTCCAGACATTGCCTGGGCTGGGCGTGGGGGACTAGCATCCCTGGTTGAGAACCACATGTATAGACCCCAAATGTCGATTTCCACTGGATTCTGGGGTCGAGGACTGCAGTCTGGACAAGTTTTGCACCATAAGTTGGCTGTGAGATGTGTAGGCTGCTGTCCTCTATCAAACACCTCGTCATGGGGATGAGCAGTGACTCCTGCTGCTATGGACCCCCCGGCTGATGGGGAACTTTCAGGCAGTCAGAGGGGTGCCAAGGTGAAATGAGTGGCTTCCGGCTGGCTTCCAGGAAGACCCTGGTCTTCCCTTCCAGAGTAGGCTGGTATCTTCTCTTTGCTCTTCCAGAAGCATCTCCACTCTTCTTCCCCTTTCTCTGTGGCCCAGACTCTCATCTGTAGGGACTCCAGGGATGGGCTTCCTTGCCCTCTGGCTTTTAGTTGGAGGGAAGGAGCAGATGAGGTCAGGCTGTTGATTCCTCACGTTCCCACATCCTGCAGGGTTGCTGAGGGCTGGCTGTGCCCCCTTCTGCGTGCTCGGCTTCCTCGGGCCCACGGATGGTGGGGGGGCCTCTCTGCACCAGCCCCGGTAGCTGCACCAACCTGTGGTTTTGCTCTGCCCAGCCCCTGATTGGAGCATCAAATCCACTGAGTTCCTGTTAAAGTAGGACAATCCAGGTATATCATATATTTCTTGCTGGGACCTTGTGTAGTACACAAAGTTGTGAGGACTTTATATATGTATATATTTAAAATTTTATTTTTAATTGGAAGATAATTACTTTATAATATTGTGATGGCTTCTGCCATACACCAACAGGGACTTTATATTGAGGGTCCATGGATCTTCAAGGCTTCTTCTGAGCCCCAGATCTAAGAGGCTATGGTAGTAGGCACAGGTGAGTGTTTCAGTAGTCACTTGAACACTACTTTAAGGAGAAAAACTCTTTAATCTTGGCTGAGAGATAATGCATATTTATTCATAAGTGTCTATATTTGTGTCATTGCCGTGGAGGAAAGACAGGCATATTCAGAATGCCAAGCACTAGTGTTGCAGATAATATCGGTCATTGGATCAAGAACCACTCCAACAAGCCCCTCTTGCTCTCTCAGAATCCTGGCTGTTATCACCCTCCTTGGAGTGGCCATGTCCTTCAAGAGACCCTGGGCATTTTCTCAGCCCCCGGTTATGAGTACTGATTTACTTCATTCTTCCTGCTAAGATGAGCTTCGGCATGGGTGTGTGATGCATTCGGAATTAGTCGGAAAGGGAGTTCTTCAGAGCGGCTACTAGTAAAGTTTCCTCACTCATAGAAAGACACACAAGTAAAGGCTCTTCCCTTTATCCCACCTCTGGACACTGTGAGGATATCACAGCTCTGGATATCACGGCTGCAGCAGCCTTCTTGCCACCAGGAGGAAAGTGGAGCTCAAAGATGAAGGGATCTTGGTCCTTGATGCCATCTTTAGTCAATGAATTGACCAAACTTAGGGCTACTCTTCTTCAGAGTTACACCACGTGACACAGTAGATGTTCTTATTGTTTAAGCTACTTCTACCTGTCATTTCTGGTACTTGGCCGGAGCCCAAAGTACTCTCATAGGCCGCTGTCCGGTGTTCACCTCATTTAATCCGGTAATGAACTGCAGGGATTAAAAATGTCATGCTAAGCCTCGAAGCAGCATTTGCTCACTCTCTCCTTGAAACTCTTAAAATCTGGCTTCCGCGTTCGCGTGCTCTCCAGGGTTTTCCTTGGCCCCACTGGCTGCCCCATTTCCCTCTTTCTGGGATTCTCCTCTTCTTGTGGGGACTTTTTTTTCCAGTGATGGTCACCACCTGGCTGTCCTCAGCCAGTGCCCTGAATCTCATCCCCATGCGGACACTGAAGGCTCCATAAGTAAATCTCCAGATTGCCCCCTGTCGTTCAGCCCTGTGTATGCAACTGCCTGCTCGACCCGCCCCTTGGATCCTGATAGACCACCCCAACTTCACACATCCCAAACAAATCCTTGGGGTGTCCCCGCACCCCCGCCAACTTCTCCAGGCTTCTATATCTCAGTCAATGGCATCCTCTTTTCACACAGGCCAAAATATCAGAGTCATCCTTTCCTCCTTTCTTATCCCACGACATGGAACCCATGCATGCTCGGTAGCTCAGCTGTGTCCCTTTGCGACCCCATGGACTGTAGCCCGCCAGACTCCTCTGTCCATGGGATTTCCCAGGTAAAAATACTGGAGGGGGTTGCCATTTCCTCCTCCAGGGGATCCTCCCCACCTAGCTATCAAGCCGACATCTCCTGCTTTGGTAGGCAGATTCTTCCCCACTGAGCCACCTGGGAAGCCTGCGGAAGCTATACCTTACATCTACTTGTTTAACAAATGTCCCATTTATTTCTTGTCTCTTTCACCACTGCTGGGCTGAGCCACGAATCTCTCTGTCCCGCACCACAGCGACAGCTTCTGGTTCTTCCCGCTTCTCTGGCCATCCTGCCATCAGCCCTCAGCACATGAACCTCAGGGATTTTTTCCAGAATAAGTCTGCTGCTGCTAAGTCACTTCAGTCGTGTCCGACTCTGTGTGACCCCATAGACGGCAGCCCACCAGGCTCCCCCGTCCCTGGGATTCTCCAGGCAAGAACACTGGAGTGGAATAAGTCAGATCTTGTTATTTCCCTGCTCAAACACCCCATGGTTTCCCATCTTACTTAGAATACACTCAAAAGTCACTATGCTGGCCTACACGGCCCCATTGGGTTGGGTCTCTAGAAGCCCCTCTAGTGATCTCTTTACTGCAACCCTATGGGCCTCATGCATTTTCCTTGAACAAGTTTTCTTTCCCTCAAGAACATGTTTTCTTTCCTTATGACCTTTGCCCTTACCACTCCCCATGTCTGGAATGTTCTACCAACAAGCCTCATGTCACATCACTAATTTTTTTTTTTATTGAAATAGAGATGATTTATTGGAGAAGGAAATGGCAACCCACTCCAAGTGTTCTTGCCTGGAGAATCCCAGGGACAGGGTAGCCTGGTGGGCTGCCGTCTGTGGGGTCGCACAGAGTCGGACACGACTGAAGCAACTAAGCAGCAAGCAGCAGAGATGATTTACAATATTATATTGGTTTCAGGTATACAACATAGTGATTCAACAATTTTTACAGATTATACTCATATACAAAACATGGGCTGTCTTCCCTGCTGTACAAGATATCCTCTTAGCTTATTTATATTATCCTTTCAGTTCAGTTCAGTCGCTCAGTCATGTCCGACTCTTTGCAACCCCATGAATCGCAGCACACCAGGCCTCCCTGTCCATCACCATCTCTCGGAGTTCACTCAGACTCATGTCCATCGAGTCCGTGATGCCATCCAGCCATCTCATCCTCGGTCGTCCCCTTCTCCTTCTGCCCCCAATCCCTCCCAGCATCAGGGTCTTTTCCAATGAGTCAGCTCTTCTCATGACGTGGCCAAAGTACTGGAGTTTCAGCTTCAGCATCATTCCTTCCAAAGAAATCCCAGGGGTGATCTCCTTCAGAATGGACTGGTTGGATCTCCTTGCAATCCAAGGGACTCTCAAGAGTCTTCTCCAACACCACAGTTCAAAAGCATCAATTCTTCGGTGCTCAGCCTTCTTCACAGTCCAACTCTCACATCCATACATGACTACTGGANTCCAAAGAAATCCCAGGGGTGATCTCCTTCAGAATGGACTGGTTGGATCTCCTTGCAATCCAAGGGACTCTCAAGAGTCTTCTCCAACACCACAGTTCAAAAGCATCAATTATATTTATTTAGTTTTTAGAAGTTTGTGCCTCTGAGTTCCCTGCTCCTGTCTCGCCTCTCCCATCTCCCCTCTCCCCTCTGCCATTTATAACCACCAGTGTATTTTCTATAACAGACACTTTTCACTTTCTTCAGGTCTCCACTGAACTGCCAGCCATCTCAGAAAGAACTTCCTTTAATCCTCTACCAAACGAGCATTTCTTTTCATTCCCTGTCTCTTTACCCTGCTTTATTTTTTATCCTTATAAAGCCCCACTCCTTGATAATCGATTGCATATGTGTTTATTTGCTTATTATCTGTCTCTCTGACTTGAATATAATCTCTGTGGGACCAGGGATTTTGTTTTGTTTGCTGCTGTGTTCCTGCACTTTAATCGTTCACTGGCTGTGTACGATTTGCTGAATGAATGAATGACTCAGATCCAGTATTCCTTTGTTGTATAGCGGGGAGCTTACATGGGATCTCAGGTTACAGAGAGGGAAAAAAGGCAGCTAGGATTCGGACCCAAACCTGTACTCTTTTGGTCCAGGGCTCTTTCTATTACTTTATACTGTCACCTACCTGCATAAGTTAATGATTATTTTCCTTCAAAGGTAATTTGTGATTTTATAGGGAGCAAAGTCACCTAGCACAGAAATGGGTTTCCAGTTGGGCAGTTTGCGTCAACAAGCCAGGAGGGAGACAGTGTGTGTGTGTGTGTGTGTGTTTGCTGGGTGCCAAGGGGTGCCAAGAGTCTTCCTGGACTTGGATATCATATCACACCACAAAACCAATCTAGCATGTAGCCTGGACTGTTGTTTACCCTATAGCAAGTAGATGCCTTTTAATGAAGGAGTCAGCTTTCTAAGGATTTTAAGAGCAATGAGAGAAAATGAAATGCAACATCCAAATTGCAGGATAGGGAGTCTGTGTTCAGGATTAAAGTCGGGTCTTTAAAGACCAAACCTCCTTCCAGAAAATTCAGTTCAGTCTGAGACGTTCAAATCATATGAGAAACATACCTGAAGGTGTTAACCAAGTAGCCTAGTTTAAGTTGGATCAGCTAATAATAAAACCTACCCTTTACTGAGTGCTTACTATGTTCCAGATGCTGTTTATTTATGGTAAAATCAACAGCCATTGTTAACATTTCTTTGTGGCTTATTACATGACGAGATTGCATAGTTTTGTTTAACAAGTTCACTTGACCCTCGCGAGAACACTTATAAGGAAGGTGCTAGTATTTTCTGCGTTTTGCTAATTAGAAAACTGCATTCTAGAGGACTGCTCAGCAGTAACTGGTCAAACTGGGATTTGAACACAGGCAGTTTGACCTACAGGCCGTGCTATACTAAACGACATAGATGCGCTCTCTCATTGAATAATCACAACTCTAGGAAATAGATTGGAGAAGGAAATGGCAACCCACTCCAGTGTTCTTGCCTGGAGAATCCCGGGGACGGGGGAGCCTGATGGGCTGCTGTCTATGGGGTCGCACAGAGTCGGACACGACTGAAGCGACTCAGCAGCAGCAGCAGCAGCAGGAAATAGATACTATCACCTCCTCTTTATAGTTCCTGTCTTGAATTGCTATAAAAGGATACAGGGGCTTAAGCCTCTAGTGAGTGCCTTTAAGATATCAGTCCTGAAGAAATTGGTCAAGACTAACTCCCTTATGGTTTGTGACTGAGAAATCGCAATACAGTTCTCTAAACACTGAAAACTGTAAAACATTGCTGAGAAAACTAAAGAAGACCTAGAGAAGAGGAGACATATAATGTGTTCATGGATCAAAACATTCAATAGTGGTAAGATGTCAATTCTCCCTAGATTGCTTTATACATTCAGCATCATATCAATCAAAAGAGCAGTGTTGTTTTTTTTTTAGAAATGGAAAAACTGATTATAAACCTCATACAGAAGTACAAAGGACCTAGAACAGCAAAAACAAAATAAAGAGCAGTTTAAAAATGAAAAAATGATAAAAGAACAAAGTTGAAGAACTAATGCTACTTGACTTCAAAATTTATAAGCTACACTAATCAAGACAGTGGGTTTTGGCTTAAAGGTAGACAAATAGATTAATGGAACAAAGTCATATACAGACAACTGATTTTTTATAAAAGTGCAAAAAAATTGAGTGGGGAAACACAGTCTTTCCAACAAATGGTACTGGTACAATTAGATAGCCATATAAAATAATGAACTTCAATCCATAACTTCTATCATATAAATATTAACTAAAAATGGATCAAAGAAAAATGTAAAACCAAAAACATAAACTTCTGGAGGGTAATGTAAGATAAACTGTTTGTAGCCTTGGGCTAGGTAAAGATTCCTTAGATATCACACAAAAGCACAATCCATAAGAGAACAAACTAATAAATATGATTTCATCAAAATTTAAAATGTCTGCTCTTCCAAAGACAATGTTAACAGAATGAGAAGACAAGTCAGAGCCTGGAAGAAAATGTTCGCTCCAGAAAATAATCATATCCAGAATTGATAAGAAACTCTCAAAACTCAATAGTAAGAAAACCTTAAAAATTGACAAACTCTATGAATGGACATTTTATTAAAGAAGATGTATTGATGACAAGTAAATGCAAGAACAGACATTCAGCATTATTAGTTACTAGGGAAATGCTAAGTAAAACCATGGTAAGATACCACTACAACTATCTGAATGGCTAAAATTAAAAGCAGAGTACATCATGAGAAATGCTGGGTTGGATGAATTGCAAGCTGGAATCAAGATTGCCGGGAGAAATATCACTAACCTCAGATGTGCAGATGACACCACCCTTATGGCAGAAAGTGAAGAAAAACTAAAGAGCCTCTTGATGAAAGTGAAAGAGGAGAGTGAAAAAGTTGGCTCAAAGCTCAAAATTCAGAAAACTAAGATCATGGCATCTGGTCCCATCACTTCATGGCAAATAGATGGGGAAACAGTGGAAACAGTTGCTGACTTTATTTTTGGGGGCTCCAAAATCACTGCAGATGGTGACTGCAGCCACGAAATTAAAAGACACTTACTCCTTGGAAGGAAAGTTATGACCAACTTAAGACAGCATATTAAAAAGCAGAGACATTACTTTGCCAACAAAGGTCTGTTGGTTTTTGAAAAACTGTCAAGGCTATGGTTTTTCCAGTGGTCATGTATGGATGTGAGAGTTGGACTATAAAGAAAGCTGAGCACCTAAGAATTGATGATTTTTAACTGTGGTGCTGGAGAAGACTTTTGAGAGTCCCTTGGACTGCAAGGAGATCCAACCAGTCCATCCTAAAGATCAGTCCTGGGTGTTCATTGGGAGGACTGATGCTGAAGCTGAAACTCCAATACTTTGGCCACCTGATGTGAAGAGCTGACTCATCTAAGAAGACCCTGATGCTGGGAAAGATTGAGGGCAGGAGGAAAAGGGGATGACAGACAGAGGATGAGATGGTTGGATGGCATCACTGAATCAATGGACATGAGTTTGGGTAAACTCCAGGAGTTGGTGATGGACAGGAAGCCCTGGCGTGTTGCAGGCCATGGGGTTGCAAAGAGTCAGACACGACTGAGCAACTGAACTGAACTGAACTGAAAATTAAAAGAAAAATCTGACCATACCAAGTGTCAGCAAGCATATGGAGGAAATGGAACTCTCATATACCGTTGATGGGAATGTAAAATGGTACAACTGCTTTGGAACCTAGTTTGTTAGTTTCTTAGTAAGCTAGGCATTAGACCTACCATATGACCTATTCATTCATTCCTAGGTATTTATTTAACCAAAAGAAAAGAGAACATCTACCCATGCAAAGACTTTTAATTTTCCTCAGTAGAAGGAGTCAGAAAGAAGGTATGTACTATAGGCTTCATTTATTAATATATTAATTTCTAGGAATTGAAAATGCAATGGCAGAAAGGAGATCAATGTTTTCCTGGGACAGGCGTAGAAAGGGGCAGAAGGTGGGATTATAAAGGAACAAGAGAAAATTAGGGAACAGGTGATGAATATGTTCATTATCTTGGTTGTAGTAATGGTTTTACAGGTGCACATGTATGTCAACACTATCAAAATTTACAATTTAAATATGTGCAGTTTATTGTATTCCAAATATACTTCAATAAAGCTACTTAAAAAAAAAACAAGTAGTTAAATCTGTGGACATAGGTTTATATGTGTGTGATAAGCTGGCAAGAAGTCACAGAGTATATGAACCCTCTCCCTAGATACACAAGGAGACAGGCAGATAGACACAAACGTGTACACATATTAATAAGAACACCTAGAGACTAGAAACAATACCCTCGAGTTTTCAGGCTATATTCTTTATCGCCTCTGTCTCTGCCCTTTATTGTTGTTCAGGCACTCAGTCGTGTCTCTTTGTGACCCCATGGATTGAAGCACGCCAGGCTTCCCTGTCCTTCACTATCTCCCAGAGTTTGTTCAAACTCATGTCCATTGAATTGGTGAGGCCATCCGACCACCTCATCCTCTGTCGCCCCCTTCTCCTCCTGCCCTCAATCTTTCCCAGCATCAGGGTCTTTTCCGATGAGTCGGCTCTTCGCATCAGGTCCAAAGTCTTGGAGCTTCAGCGTCAGCATCAGTCCTTCCAATGAATATTCAGAGTTGACTGTCCCTTATGTACTGTCCTATAAACTCCCTAGGTTCTGTGGTAGAGCTTTCTGAGCTTATTTTCACTTAAAAAGGATTGTGTGAACACTGAAGCCTTCAGTGTACAAGATTTCAGACGAAGCTGTAGGAAGGAGAGTGGAGAAGGACCTCCCTGTATAGCAGAAGGGAGAAAGGACAGGGCTAAGATGCTAACCCATCACCTGGTAGGTGACAGGTGCCGCTTACCCTTTCAGCTTCTGGAAGCTGAATTTTATAATGAGCTGTCACTGTATTTATCACCTAACAATTACTGCAGTTGAATAAGATGTGAAGAACACCTGGAAAACATTAGTTGTCAATGACCGCGGTATCTTTGATGAAGCTGTCTATGGTAGGGTCCCAGATGTAATTGAAAATCAGTCCACAGCTGGTTAAAATAGTTTAGGTTCTTTATGTTCCTTCATTCTATGTACTGCTTCTGGCTTATAATATGGCAATTGTTTTGTCAGATCACGAAAGGCAGTCATATTATTAAAACATCTTGATATTGACTTTATGATTTAGTCAAAACTGAGTAAGGCTGGTCAGCTGCAGTTCGAGAAGAGTATGGAATGAGCCTGAGCTGTTGCTGAGTAATATTACTTCCTGCCCAGGTGCACCCCATAAAGCGATGTTTACCTCGAAGTATATAGCATGGTCTAAGGTCTGTTAGCTTCATAAAGCTGACTTTGTTGGCATGCTCAAGGTGGAACGGGCTCACAGCATCAGATAGAGTTAGAGTAGTTTAAAGTAAATGCGACCGACAAGTAGACCAGAAAGGTGTGAGACAGCTCTGCCAGGAGGCTGGCTGCACGAGGAGCCACATCATGACAAGGTCGAGTGGTGTCCAAAGAGTCATAGTTACTGAGAGTGGTTTGAGGCACTTTGGCCCACAGTAGGGATGCTCTCATTAAGACAGCCATACCCCCATGTTCAACACTCCCAAGACTGTCTTCCCTAGATGGTTTCACGTTGTTGGGCTCTGCCATCCAGAGGCCTTCTGTGATCCTCTGACTCTTTTAACTTCTCCCTTGGCCACCCAGCTCCTGTTTACACAGCCTTCATCCAAACAACCACTCTGTTTTCTACCCATGAACTTAAAATCAAATATATACCCTTCTTGTTACTGTACCCCTGGATCTGTGGGGCTGAAGTCTGAGATGCTCCCATATATTTCTATTTGGCTTACATCCACAGTGGGCTATTTTATATCCATCCTGCTTTTGCCATTTAGTATGCATTTGATCTATGCATTTTACTAGTTCCACTCTGAAAGCAACCTTATTTCCAAGTTCTGTAAAGACTCTTAACCAGCCAGCCTCCATCTCTCCTACTTCCCATACCGACCCTTGTTTTGAGCTCAAGCTTTGCCATAGATTAACCCGAGTTCAATGAATCCATTCATCTTGCTGTTTTAATAAGCTGTCACTCTGTTTTCCCAACTTACAAGAACAAAATTTTTTTGAAGAAGGGGAAGGATTTTCCTGGTGGTTAAGACTCTGAGCTCCCTGTTCCCACTGCAGGGGGGTCAGGGTTCGATCCCTGGTCAGGGAACTAAGATCTCCTATGCCTGTGCGGTGCAGCTGAAAAAAGAAAAGAAGAAAGAAGGGGTGCAGTGGGCATGGAAAGAAGAGAATGAGGTAGAAAGACTGCAGAATAAAGGCACATGTAATTAAATTCTGTACTATTTTTAATATCTGATCTGTAAACATGAAAATGTGATTGTCCTTCGGCTAAAAATATAATTTGGCACTGCTATATATCTAATTCTATTATTACTGTTAGTTGATTTTATATGATAATGCTTGGATTAGATCAGCACCTTAATTTCCAGCCAAGTGGCAGTTATTATTTTTATTTCTTTTCCCGGTCTCGTTGTTATGGTGGTGGAGGGGAGACCTCAGAATATTAACTAGTTTGACAAAGATTCTTAAACCTAAGAGAACTAACTTGCACCCTTTACTCAATGTCATATCTCCAGATGAGAAAGTTAAAAATCCAGGCAAAAAAATCCAGATATAGAAACTTCATGATGATCAAGTCAGAGTTTAAAAAAATAGATACATAACTGAATGTTCAGTAGACATTGATGGAGACAGTAAGAGATGTGGCCAAAGTTTCTCCAGGCAACTTTCAGAACCTGACAAGGAGACCAGCCTTCCCTGGCCCACTTCCTCATTCTTTATCAGGTATTTTTGGGAAACCTCTGTTTTTTTTTTTTTTCACATTTGATTTCAACTGTGAGGAGGACATCCGGGCATCTTTTTCGCAGGACAGTGTGATGGTTGGGAATGGGGATGACACCATCCAGACTTTCTCTCTCCATAAACTCTGTCTCCACCCTTTAAGCTCTCTTGGTAGAGTCGAGCACAAAACACAAGCCCTAAGAGGTGACTCTGGCCTCTGAATAAAGCATTACAGGGTATTCTGTTTCTATTTTTCTTGACTTTCCGCAAAGTAATTTCATATCCCTTGGGAGATAAGAGGCATTTCCTGTAATTAGGGTTTACTACTGGCACTTGCTCCCTGAAACACTCATCTGTCCAGCTCCCAGGCTGAGAACTGTGCCGGAATTGTGGGTTCAGAGCAGCGGTGGTCATAGTCCTTCTCGCCCTGGAGTCCTGGATAGAAAGTTCTAGAAACAATACTCCAACTGTATCTTGAGATTTTTATGAGCCCTTTTATACACTAATTGGAAGCAACAGGAATGGGCAAGAGCCTCTTGGCCAGACTGAACTGCTGCTGATTAGCTGTGTGATGAGCTGTGTGTAACTTAGGCTCTTTGGGTCTCTGTTGCCTCAACTGAAAAAAAAAAAAAAAAACAAGTAACCAAAAACTTGAAGGGATGGAAAGCAAGGAGCATTTGAGGACTCTCTGAGGCAAACACTGTTATCATCTTCGCGCTTCTTAGTTCTCAGCCAGTAGCCTGCTGGTGGAAGTGATTTACTCCATGTTCCTGGCCTGCTCCCTAGAAGGTCCCCCACCCTCTCTCTCTTCTTAGCCATACTGCTGGAAGGGGAGGACCCTGAGATGGTGGGGCCACATGACGGAAAGCCCAGATTCCTGAGGACAGCTGCCCAAGAGAGCCACGGACTCTCACAGGAGTGAGGACCGAACTGTACTGGGCTAGCCCCCCAAGATTATACAGGATTTACTTGTTATTGCAGCTCATACCAGGACTACGCCGACTAGCATGATCTTCCGGCTCTAAAATGCTGCATCTAATAAACACCAGTCATGTATGGATATGAGAGTCGGACCATAAAGAAGGCTGAGCACCGAACCGTGGTATTGGAGAAGACTCTTGAGAGTTCCTTAGGTTGCAAGGAGATCAAACCAGTCAATCCTAAAGGAAATCAGTCCTGAATATTTACTGGAAGGACTGATGCTGAAGATGAAGCTCAAATACTTTGGCCACCTGATGTGAAGAACTGACTCATTGGAAAAGACCCTGATGCTGGGAGGCAGGAGGAGAAGGGGGCAACAGAGGATGAGATGGTTGGATGGCATCACCAACTGGATGGACATGAATTTCAGCAGGCTTTGGGAGCTGGTGATGGACAAGGAAGCCTGGCATGCTGCAGTCCACGGGTTTGCAGAGAGTCGGACATGACTGAGTAACTGAACTGAACTGAATAAATGGCAAGTACAGATCAGAGATAGAAAGATTTGAACAGAGGAAGGAAGCTGGATGTAAGTCTGCTATTTACTTGGATGTCTTTCTCAAACATGTGTCTCTCAAAGAGATGGTAAAAAGTCAGAGGGGTCTGTGGGTAATACTTCAGTTCAGTTCAGTCTCTCAGTCGTGTCCGACTCTTTGCTACCCCATGAATTGCAGCACATCAGGCCTCCCTGTCCATCACCAACTCCCGGAGTTTACCCAGACTCAAGTCCATCGAGTCGGTGATGCCATCCAGCTATCTCATCCTCTGCCGTCCCCTTCTCCTCCTGCCCCCAATCCCTCCCGGCATCAGAGTCTTTTCCAATGAGTCAGTGAGGACAAAAAGCTCGCTGATTCCCGCATTCGTGATGTTTGTGGGGAGATGGTGAGTGTAAAGTCACCTCTGACTTCTCAGTGGCTGTGATGTTTTTGTTGTGCTGCTTCTAGAATTTTTTTTTTGTCACGTGGAAAGTGATCAGGTCTAGGTCGCTACTGATCATTTCNGACAAAAAGCTCGCTGATTCCCGCATTCGTGATGTTTGTGGGGAGATGGTGAGTGTAAAGTCACCTCTGACTTCTCAGTGGCTGTGATGTTTTTGTTGTGCTGCTTCTAGAATTTTTTTTTTGTCACGTGGAAAGTGATCAGGTCTAGGTCGCTACTGATCATTTCGAGGGAAAGAGCTGCTCTTTCCATGTTTTTAGTTTAATCCTTTTCCAGAACAGATTCCCACAAGAAAGCACTTTAATCCCGACTTAATTTTACTGAGTGAAAGCACCATTTTCAAGAAACCCCCAAAGCTCCATCAGTTCAGTTCAGTCGCTCAGTCGTGTCCGACTCTTTGCGACCCCATGAATCGCAGCACGCCAGGCCTCCCTGTTCATCACCATCTCTCGGAGTTCACTCAGACTCACATCCATCGAGTCAGTGATGCCATCCAGCCATCTCATCCTCGGTTGTCCCCTTCTCCTCCTGCCCCCAATCCCTCCCAGCATCAGAGTCTTTTCCAATGAGTCAACTCTTCGCATGAGGTGGCCAAAGTACTGGAGTTTCAGCTTTAGCATCATTCCTTCCAAAGAAATCCCAGGGTTG
>SJYT01030234.1:0-36274 GCA_006410635.1 Cephalophus harveyi
TGCATAGGAACCTGGAATGTTAGGTCCATGAATCAAGGCAAATTGGAAGTGGTCAAACAGGAGATGGCAAGAGTGAACATCAACATTCTAGGAATCAGCGAACTAAAATGGACTAGAATGCGTGAATTTAACTCAGATGACCATTATATCTACTACTGTGGGCAAGAATCCCGTAGAAGAAATGGAGTAGCCATCATGGTCAACAAAAGAGTCTGAAATGCAGTACTTGGATGCAATCTCAAAAACGACAGAATGATCTCTGTTCGTCTTCAAGGCAAACCATTCAATATCACAGTAATCCAAGTCTATGCCCCAGCCAGTAACGCTGAAGAAGCTGAAGTTGAACGGTTCTATGAAGACCTACAAGAACTTCTAGAACTAACACCCAAAAAAGATCTCCTTTTCATTATAAGGGCCTGGAATGCAAAAGTAGGAAGTCAAGAAATACCTGGAGTAACAGGCAAATTTGGCCTTGGAGTACAGAATGAAGCAGGGCAAAGGCTAACAGAGTTTTGCCAAGAGAATGCACTGGTCATAGCGAACACTCTCTTCCAACAACACAAGAGAAGACTACACATGGACATCACCAGATGGTCAACACCGAAATCAGATTGATTATATTCTTTGCAGGCAAAGATGGAGAAGCTCTATACAGTCAGCAAAAATAAGACTGGGAGCTGACTGTGGCTTAGATCATGAACTTCTTATTGCCAAATTCAGATTTAAATTGAAGAAAATAGGGAAAACCACTAGACCATTCAGGTATGACCTAAATCAAATCCCTTATGATTATACACTGGAAGTTACTAGTATAAACATTAAAAAAGAATTCCTTTAAGCAGTCAGAGAACAACATGTTTTCCCTGTGCCTCAAAGGCAGTCATTAGCACAAAATTATATAAAGTTACCAAATATTATTTCTTCATTAATACAAATGTTTAAATGAGGAAGTTTTCTGAAAGTGCTTAACACCAGCAAAAGAAGTGTGTTTCTGTTTTAAAAAATGTAATTCTGAGTTTTTACAATCTGGATAATTTTTTTTCAAGGTGAATACAATTGATTTATTGATTCTTTCTTCTGTTTCTCATTATCAGCATAGAATGGAGCATTAATACTCATGACATCAAAGACCATCAATTGTGAACTGTGTTTACAATGATGGTAGTTTGCCAGTCATACTGCTTTGCCTTATAACGAATTGCTTTTATTTAGGCAATACCATCAAATATTGAGGCATCTTAATCTAAACAGAATTGCCTTTCTCTTCACAAAGCCAATTGACCCTCTCAGATTTTAAACTCTAGACCCATCCGCTTTGCAATGACTTCATGGCCTTCCCAACTAAACTGACTCCCATGGGCAACAATATGAGCATACTCTTTCAATTGAGTCTTATAAAAAATCTGCATAAATTATAGTTAAGAAAATACAAATGTACTTAGTGTACTAAAAATACACTGAGATACCATTTTTTCACCTTTCAGATTGGCAAAAATTTCAACATTTGAAAGGACGTTTTTGAAAGGCTATGAGGAAACAGGTGCACCCCTGTATTACTGATGGGGGAGTCAATGAGGACAGCCCTAATAACTGGCAAAGTGGCAGTGTCTATCAAAACTACAAGGTCTGACACCTTTGGGCCCAGCAATCTCACATCAGCAAATTTATCCTATAGATGGAGCATCATTCACAGTGCGAAGTGCCATGTGGACCAGGTTTTTCCACATGTGGACCAGCGTCATTTGAAATTGCAAAATAGTGTAAATAAACTATAAAACACACACACAAAGGAGTAAATGCAGAGAGAATAAGTGGATGAAAAAATAAGGAAATTTCTACATACAAATATGGACAGAACTTAAAAATACTTTGTTAGTGAAGGGGGGAAGTGCAGAATAGTATGCTTTTTTTTTTTTTTAATTGGGGGAAAGGGCAAGAACATAGGAGCAAATGAGCCTATATTTACATAAAAACTTCTAGAAGAGTATATGAGAAATTCAAAGAAGTGGCTATGAAGGAAAGAGATAGGATGGATGGGTTATGTAATCTCTCTGATTCTCAGTCTTCTCATCTGTGAACTAGAGAATATAATTCTACTTATATCATTAATTATGTGAATTGAGTGAAATGGCTCAGAGGTTAAAGCATCTGCCTGGAATGCAGAAGACCCAGGTTCAATCCCTGGGTCAGGAAGATCCCCTGGAGAAGGAAATAGCAACCCACTCCAGTACTCTTGCCTGGAAAATCCCATGGAGGGAGGAGCCTGGTAGGCTACAGTCCATGGGGTCGCAAAGAGTTGGACATGACTGAGCAACTTCACTTTCACTTTCACTTGAACAATACGAGGGTCCACACAGCAGAAGATCTACATATAACTTATAGAAGGCCCTGCGATTTTTCATCCATGGATTCAACCAACCATGGGTGTGTTTACCACTGAGAAAATCCTCATATGAGTGACCCCAAGCAGTTCAAACCCCTGTCCTTCAAGGATACTTATTAAGATTGTAGACCCAAAGCAGAAATTCAATAGACAGTCACTCGTTTTTCCTCATCTTACCACTCTAATAACCAGCTAACTCAGGGGTCAGCAAACCATAGCCTGTGGGTCACAAACACCACACCACCACAAGTTCTGTAAATAAAGTTTCATGTCCACAGGGCCAAGTTCATTACTTTTTGTGTTTAGCTGCTTTCAGCTATAATAGCAGAGTGGAGTAGTTGCAATAGAGACTTATGACCCTGCAAAACCTAAAACGTTTACCATCTGGTCCTTTACAGAAAAAACTGTGAACTTCTGGTCCCACCAAATGCAATCTTCTAATCACTAGATGATGAATCTTCCTAAGACGCGTCTGTCTCCCAGACCATGTGTCTGTGAATAACCATTCTTGATTCACTCATGCTTCTCTTGTACCTTTATGCAGGTCTCCCGAAAGCTGCAAAGATCAATCATCAACGCATTTGGTACGGAATTGGCCTTGCTCTTGCCTCCGAGATTACAGGGGATGATGTAATCTATACCCCCCTACCCTTGTACCACAGTGCTGCGCTTCTGATTGGCTTACATGGATGTATGGTGACTGGTAAGCTTTTCCTCTCAACAGGGTATTGAAGCCCAGTACACATTCAATGTGCTCATTCAGTTCAGTCACTCAGTCGTGTCCAACTCTTTGCGATCCCATGAATTGCAGCACGCCAGGCCTCCCTGTCCATCACCATCTCCCAGAGTTCACTCAAACTCACGTCCATCGAGTCGGTGATGCCATCCAGCCATAAAGAAAAGTAATACAAAGTTTTCTATTTTCCTGTGTGCTAGGAATAGTGTTTAATTCCATGTTAATACTGAGTTTGTTTGGCTTACACATAGCAAACACTTAAAAGAATTTATAGTGAATGTCATGATGATCCATTGGTTAGGACTCCACATTTTCATTGCTGAGGGCTTGGGTTCAATTCCTGATCCAGGAAACTAAGATCCCACCAGCCCCGAGGCCAAATAAATAAATAAAAAGAATTTCCATTTTCTCATGCCTGTGTGTCTTTTAATATAATGCTGTAATTGTTCAGCATATCAAAAAGCAAGCTTCTTTTAAATCTTTTAGGTCTTTATACAGGTTAAGATACTTGATCCTTCGATTCCACAAATAATTCTCTTATGTCATTTCTATCTTCAGAAATCTGCTTGTTGATCTCCATTAGCACCTGGTTTAAACTTCTCATTCAGTTGGCCCATTCTACTTTATTCTTCCCTCTTCCCACAGGCTCTCAGCTCTGGTCAGAATACTTAGATTTCCCCATCTCTTCTCTTTCCTTCTGAAACTTTACCATTTAAATTAGAATTGCCATTCTTACTACTGTCAACAGGATTTCTGCACCTTGTGTACATAAAGTCTCAGCCCAATATCCACCTCTTCCAGGAGACTACCTCTAACTTTCCAACTAAACTAAAAAACTTAACTTTTTCTCCCATGTGACATTTTAAGTAATTACATATGTATATACAGTAACATCGGAGAAGGCAATGACATCCCACTCCAGTACTCTTGCCTGGAAAATCCCATGGACGGAGGAGCCTGGTAGGCTGCAGTCCATGGGGTCACTGAGTCAGACACGACTGAGCAACTTCACTTTCACTTTTAACTTTCATGCATTGGAGAAGGAAAAGGCAACCCACTCCAGTGTTCTTGCCTGGAGAATCCCAGGGATGGGGGAGCCCAATGGGCTGCCATCTGTGGGGTCGCACAGAGTCGGACACGACTGAAGCGACTTAGCAACAGCAGCAACATACAGTAACATATGCATATATTAGTTCATATACAAATACATGACTGCCCAAACCTTTGCTCCTTTTCCTCATCAGCTTGCTGATCGGCTATAAAACACTTAATCCAGCACCAATACCAGCCTCCAAATCAGCAAGGAATGCCTGGCTCTGATCATACTGTTGCGCCCTTCTAAAACAGAATGACTCTGAAGCCCTCCTGGGGATAAATCAATCAGTCATACATCTACTTAAACATAATAGATAAATGCTAAAAAGGAAAATACAGTATTTTTTTTAAATTTCTCCTAAAACACTTGATTTTGCATATTTAGGAGTAGAAATAAACTAATAACATGAAAAATATCTGTGATATTTTTATTTCACTTTTCTACATTTCATGCTTATGTTAGGTTGGATATGATAGGTACATTGTTTTTACCTATCGTATTAGTTTTCTATTTCCACTGTAACAAATGACCACGAACTCTGTGGTTTAAAACAACACAGGTTGGTTCTCTCCCTTTTTTGAAAGTCAAAAGTCTGAAAGTCAAGATGTCAGTAAGGCTACATTCCTTCTGGAAGCTTGTAGAGAAGAGTCCATTTTCTTGCCTTTACTAGCTCCTGGAGGCTGCTCACATTCTTTGGCTTGTGGCCCCTTTTTTCATCTTCAAAGCATTTCACTCCAGTCTTTTGTTTTTGTCATGCTTTGTCCTACAACCCTTGACCTTCTTGACTTCTTATCAGCACCCTTGTGATTACATTGGTCTCTGCCAATCAGTTCAGTTCAGTTCAGTCACTCAGTAGTGTCCGAATCTTTGAGACCCCATGGACTGCAGCGCGCCAGGCCTCCTTGTCCATCACCAACTCCCAGAGTTTACTCAAACTCATGTCCATTGAGTCGGTGATGCCATCCAATCGTCTCATCCTCTGTCGTCCCCTTCTCCTCCAACCTTCAATCTTTCCCAGCATCAGGGTCTTTTCATATGAGTTAGCTCTTTGCATGAAGTGGCCAAAGTATTGGAGTTTCAGCTTCAGCATCAGTCCTTCCAATGAATATTCAGGACTGATCTCCTTTAGGATGGACTGCTTGGATCCCCTTGCAGTCCAAAGGACTCTCAAGAGTCTTCTCCAACACCACAGTTTAAAAGTATCAATTCTTCAGTGCTCAGCTTTCTTTATAGTCCAACTCTCACATCCATACATGACTACTGGAAAAACCATAGCTTTGACTAGATGGATATTTGTTGGTAAATTAATGTCTCTGCTTTTTAATATGCTGTCTAGGTTGGTCATAACTTTTCTTCCAAGGAGCAAGTGTCTTTTAATTTCATGGTTGCAGTCACCATCTGCAGTGATTTTGGAGCCCAAATAGTATGTCACTCTTTCCATTGTTTCCCCATCTATTTGCCGTGAAGTAAAAGACTCTGATGCTGGGAGGTATTGAGGGCAGGAGGAGAAGGGGATGACAGAGGATGAGATGGCTGGATGGCATCACTGACTCGATGGACATGAGTTTGGGTAAACTCCGGGAGTTGGTGATGGACAGGGAGGCCTGGAGTGCTGCAATTCATGGGGTCACAAAGAGTCGGACACGACTGAGCAACTGAACTGAACTGAATGGGACTGGATGCCATGATCTTTGTTTTCTGAATGTTGAGTTTTAAGCCAACTTTTTCACTCCTCTTTCATTTTCATCAAAAGGCTCTTTTGTTCCTCTTCGATTTCTGCCATAGGGTGGTGTCATCTGCATATCTGAGGTATTTGATATTTCTCCCACCAACCTTGATTCCAGCTAGTGCTTCATCCAGTCCAGCCTTTCTCATGATGTACTCTGCATATAAGTTAAATAAGCACAGTGACAATATACAGCCTTGATGTACTCCTTTCTATTTGGAACCAGACTGTTGTTCCATGCCCAGTTCTACTGTTGCTTCCTAAGATGCATACAGATTTCTCAGGAGGCAGGTCAGATGGTCTGGTATTCCCATCTCTTTAAGAATTTTCCACAGTTTGTTGTGATACACACAGTCAAAGGCTTTGGCATAGTCAAAAAAGCAGAAGTAGATGTTTTTCTGGAACTCTCTTGCTTATTTGATGATCCAATGGATGTTGGCAATTTGAACACTGTTTCCTCTGCCTTTTCTAAATCCAACTTGAACATCTGGAAGTTCATGGTTCACGTACTGTTGAAGCCTGTGTTGGAGAATTTTGAGCATTACTTTGCTTGCGTGTGAGATGAGTGCAATTGTGCGGTAGTTTGAGCATTCTTTGGCATTGCCTTTCTTTGAGATTGGATGAAAACTGACCTTTTCCAGTCCTGTGGCCATTGCTGAGTTTTCCATATTGAGTCCAGCACTTTCACAGCATCAGTGTTTAGGATTTGAAATAGCTCAACTGAAATTCCATCACCTCCACTAGCTTTGTGCATAGTGATGCTTCCTAAGACCCACTTGACTTCACATTCCAGGATGTCTGTCTCTAGGTGAATGATCACACCATCGTGATTATCTGAGTTGTGAAGATCTTTTTTGTATAGTTCTTCTGTATATTCTTGCCATCTCTTCTTAATATCTTCTGCATCTTTTAAGTCCCTACCATTTCTGTCCTTGATTGTGCCCATCTTTGCATGAAATGTTCCCTTGCTATCTCTAATTTTCTTGAAGTGATCTCTAGTCTTTTCCAGTCTATTGCTTTCCTCTATTTCTTTGCATTGATCATTGAAGAAGGCTTTATTATCTCTCCTTGCTGTTCTTTGGAACTCCGCATTAAAATGGGCATATCTTTCCTTTTCTCCTTTGCCTTTCACTTCTCTTCTTTTCTCAGCTATTTATAAGGCCTCCTCAGACAACCATTTTGCCTTTTTGCATTTCTTTTCCATGGGGATGGTCTTGATCCTGTCTCCTGTACAATGTCACAAACCTCCGTCCATAGTTCATCAGGCACTCTATCAGATCTAGTCCCTTAAATCTATTTCTCACTTCCACTGTATAGTCATAAGGGATTTGATTTAGGTCATACCTGAATGGTCTAGTGGTTTTCCCTACTTTCTTCAATTTCAGTCTGAATTTGGCAATAAGGAGTTCATGATCTGAGCCACAGTCAGCTCCTGGTCTTGTTTTTGCTGACTGTATAGAGCTTCTCCATCTTTGCCTGCAAAGAATATAATCAATCTGATTTTGGTGTTGACCATCTGGTGATGTCCATGTAGAGTCTTCTCTTATGTTTTTGGAAGAGGGTATTTGTTATGACCAGTGCATTCTCTTAACAAAACTCTGTTAGCCTTTGCCCTGCTTCATTCTGTACTCCAAGGCCAAATTTGCCTGTTACTCCAGGTATTTCTTAACTTCCTACTTTTGCATTCCATGCCCCTATAATGAAAAGGAGATCTTTTTGGGGTGTTAGTTCTAGAAGTTCTTGTAGGTCTTCATAGAACCGTTCAACTTCAGCTTCTTCAGCATTACTGGTTGGGGCATAGACTTGGAATACTGTGATATTGAATGGTTTGCCTTGGAAACGAACAGAGATCATTCTGTCGTTTTTGAGATTGCATCCAAGTACTGCATTTCAGACTCTTTTGTTGACTGTGATGGCCACTCCATTTCTTCTACGGGATTCTTGCCCACAGTAGTAGATATAATGGCCATCTAAGTTAAACTCACCCATTCCAGTCTGTTTTAGTTCACTGTTTCCTAGAATGTCGACGTTCACTCTTGCCATCTCCTGTTTGACCACTTCCAATTTGCCTTGATTAATGGACCTAACATTCCAGGTTCCTATGCAATATTGCTTTTTACAGTGTAGACTTTACTTCCATCCTCAGTCACATTCACAACTGGGTGTTGTTGTTGCTTTAGCTCCATCTCTTCATTCTTTCTGGAATTACTTCACCGCTGATCTCCAGTAGCATATTGGGCACCTTCCAACCCAAGGGAGTTCATCTTTCAGTGTCCTATCTTTTTGCCTTTGCTTACTGTTCATGGGGTTCTAAAGGCAAGAATACTGAAGTGGTTTGCCATTCCCTTCTCCAGTGGACCACGTTTTGTCAGAACTTTCCACCATGACCCATCCATCTTGGGTGGCCCTACCCAGCATGGCTCCTAGTTTCATTGAGTTAGACAATGCTGTGGTCCATGTGATCAGATTGGTTAGTTTTCTGTGATTGTGGTTTTCAATCTGTCTGCCCTCCCATGGAGAAGGATAATCTCTCCTTTTCAAGATCTTTAGTTTAATCACATCTACGTAGTCCATTTTGTCATGTAAGGTAGCATATTCATGGGTTCTAGAGATTAGGACGTGGATGTGTTGAGAAGCATTATTCTGTCTATATCATCCACCGTAGAAGACTATCTCCTACTTGCTCAAGACACTTACAAACTCTCCAGGATTGCAACCCTAGCTGCTTCTCCAGGTTCATCTCCTTTGACCCACCCACCTTTCACCGCCCTGGTCACAGACCAACTGAATCTTGGCAATCCCCCAACCTTCTCGACTGTCCTGTCTTTATGTTCATGTTTTTTCCTCTGCCAGGAATTCTCTCATTTTTCTCCATATTCATTTCTCAAGACCTAATTCAAATCCTACCTTTTTGAAAATATGTCTTTCTCAGCCCTTGCCCAGGAAAAAATTAATCTACCTCCCCCAACACACACACACTCTTAGGGCTTCACTGGACTGTGTTTATTTCTTGCAAGCTGACTTTTACTAGAAAACCTTATGTCTTCTCCCCCACTATACTGTAATCTATTGAATAAAACCATGTCTTATTCTTTTTTTTTTTTTGCATTGAATATAGTTGGCCCCTAACACTTGTTTATGAATGTAATTCACATATAAATTTCAAAAGTGAAAAATATAACTTGGGACTTTTTGGGTAGCATTCCTTTATTGGTACCTTCTATTCCTTCTCACTAGGTGCTACTCTTGTTTTGCGGCCCAAATTTTCAGCCAGCCAGTTTTGGGATGACTGCAGAAAATATAACATCACTGTCATTCAGTATATTGGTGAACTGCTTCGATATTTATGCAACTGTCCTCAGGTAACACTTCCTATGTTTCATTATCTTTTTGAAATGCTTAAGATGGGAATTCAAGTCACTTTGGATCATGCTAGGTTTCAACTGCTTCTCATATATCAGTTTTCAGTTTATACTATAATTTTTCATTATAAAGTTCTTGGCAGCACACCTACCATAGGGAATTTGTTGGTTAGTGTGTTAGTGGCTCAGTTATGTCCAACTCTTTGCAGCTCCATGGACTGTAGCCTGTCGGGCACCTCTGTCCATGGAATTCTCCAGGCAAGAATAATGGAGTGGGTAGCCATTCCCTTATTCAGTGGGTCTTCCAGATCCAGGGGTCAAACCCAGGTCTTCTGCATTGCAGGCAGATTTTTTACTGTCTGAGCCACCAGGAAAGCCATTACTTGATGGCAGTCATTCTAATAGGGTTTCCCAGGCAGCTCAGTGGTAAGGAATTTGTCTGCCAAGCAGAGGCACAGGTTTGATCCCTGGATTGGGAAGACCACTGGAGAAGGGAATGGCAACCCATTCCAGTAATCTTGCCAAGAGAATTCCATGGACAGGGGAGCCTAACAGTCTACAGTCCCTGAGGTCACAAAAGTCAGATATGACCGAGCATGCACCCAAAGCAAAGGTGCTGTGATAACACTATTCCCTACCTTTGTACCTGTTTTCATACCTTACCCTCTACCCAGCATATCCTCTGCTTCCTTCTCTATTTGTTTAAACCCTACTCACTGTCAAAGCCCAGCTTCAGTGATACCTCCCTGAAGGTTAAACTTACGTGAGTCACCCAGACAGAAGTCTTTGCTTCCTTCCTGTACCTCATTTGTTTTCTCCTCCTTTGTGGCCCTTGTCACTTTGCAGGTGTTGGTCTTCATGCCTCCCATGGGACCACATCTCATGCCTTGCCCTCTCTTATACCACATTCATGCAGAAAACTTTTACTTCATGTTGCTTAGTGAATAAACTAGGAACCATCTGACCAAATCTGTTACCAAGCTTAGAACAGATGTCCCAAGGTAATAACTCCAAGTACTGAGGATCTGCCCTGCCTGTAGATACCCACATATCTTGATGGGGTTGTGTGAAAGAGCTTGTTCTGCCCAGGTTCTCAGTGCCCATCAGAGAGGGCAGCCTGCCTGGGACCACATCAAAGTCCCAATTTTTCACACCTGTTATTTTGCACCTACTCATTCTTTACTGTATGAATTTATCCCGTGCACCATAGGATGTTTAATAGCATCCTTGGCTTTTATGCAGGAGATGCCAACAATACCCTCCCCATCCTCCCAGGTCATCATAATCAAAATGTCTTCAGACATTGCCAGATATCCCCTGGCAGGCAAAATCAACCCTTCATTAGGACCACTAAACTAGACAATGCAATAAACTCACCAGATTCTACTTTCTTTAATCCTTTTACTCATCAAAAGAAAACAAACTCAAAGGATCACTAAGTTGATCAACTGCTATTTATAAGCACCAGTTATGTTCAGTTTCGGAGAAGGCAATGGCACCCCACTCCAGTACTCTTGCCTGGAGAATCCCATGGGCAGAGGAGCCTGGTGGGCTGCAGTCCATGGAGTCGCTAAGAGTCGGACACGACTGAAGCGACTTAGGAGTAGCAGTATGTTCAGTTTATATATAGGCTACCTTAGAAACGTTGCAGATCCAGACCATCACAACAAAGCGAATTCCACAATGAAGCAAGTCACATGAATGTTTTGGTTTCTGAGTGCACATAAAAGTTATGTTTATACCATGCTGTAGTCTTTTAAGTGTGCAATAGCATTATATCTTTAAAAAGCAGTGTATATACCTTAATTTTAAAATATTTTATTGCTAAAAATGTTAACCATCATCTGACAATGCTGGCTTGCCACCAACCTTCAATTTGTGAAAAAAATAAAGAAGTATCAGCAAAGCACAATGAAGCAGGCTATGCCTGTAACAGAAGCAGTGTGACATAAAGAAGTATAAGACGCTCTTGCCTTAGTTCTTTCTCTTCTTCCTTCATGTGGTCTCTGCCCACATGTCACTTCATTAGAGAGATCCTTCCTACTGATTCTCAAGCACACCGTCCTGCCCCTTACCATGCATCTCGCGGGTTCCTGCTTTCTGTGGCACTGTCACTCCTGACACGGTGCAGGTGTGTATGACTGTTGTCTTTCTCCTCCAGTTAAATGAAAGCTCCATGCACCAGGGGCTTTGTTGATTCCCAGATCTCTGGCACTGAGATCTGTATCTGGCACATTCTAGGCATCAACAAATTTTGCTGAATGAACCTCTAAATTCTTGCTCCTGAAAGATATATAATTGACTTGAGGGAAGTAATGTGTTCCCCAAAAATATTTGGGCTTAGCACACATTATTCTAATTCATGAGGCAGATTCAACAGATTCCTGAGGGTCATAATTAGCTATGAGTTGGGTGAGGACCTTTCCCATAGCAATTTCTGTTGATGTCATTATTGTTTTTCACATATTCCACCTGGTCTGGAAGATTACATGCCTCTGTATCAAACCCCAGAAATCCATATAGGGCCCTGCTGTTTGGCTTTTCTTCTCTGCCTTAAAAACACCTCATTGTCAGTTAGAAGTCTCCTGGGGGAGGGGGCATGTTAGGTTTTTTTCCTGTTACTTCTAAGGGGAGCCACCTTTGGAGCTGAGGAAAATAAGCATGTTCGTATGTCACTTTTTCAGGTTCATACACATACACACACTTCCACATTTCCTTTTTACTAATATTGTCTCAGATGCTAGAAAGCATTCAGTTTGATTGGGGTTTTACATCATCAAAATATATTATGACTTGGTGTATAATAGTAGTACATGGATAACCTCTAATCTAGAAAGAGATTTGGAGTTTCTGTTTGCCCTTGATTTACCCCACCCCTGAGTTCTGGTCTGGTTTGTCTGGAAAATACTTATTAGTATTGTAAGAAATGCTCAAAGTCATCTCAATAAGCCTTCAGTTAAAGGTTTTTTAAAATGTTATGATCTTTTGTATAGAAAATGCAAATCAAAAATACAATGAGGTAGCATAGTAGTCAGAATGGCCATCATCAAAAAAATCTACAAACAATAAATGCTGGAGAGGGTGTGAAGAAAAGGGAACCCTCCTATAGTGTTGGTGGGAGGTACAGCCACTATGGGGAACAGTATGGAGATTTCTTAAAAAACTAAAAATAGAGCTACCATTTCATCCAGCAATCCCACTCCTGGGTTTATAGCCAGAGAAAAACATGGTCCAAAAGGATACATGCACCACAGTGTCCACTGCAGCAGTTTACAATATCCAAGGCATGAAAGCAACCTAAATGTCCATCAATAGAGGAATGGATAAAGATGTGGCACATGTATAGAACAGAGTATTACTCAGCCATTAAAAAGAATGATATAATGCCATTTGCAGCAATATGGATGGACCTAGAGGGTGTCATACTGAGTGAAGTAAGTCAGACAGTGAAAGAGAAATATCCTGTTATCACTTAAATATGGAATCTTAAAAGAAATATATAAATGAACTCATTTACGAAACAGAAATAGACTCACAGACTTAAAGAACAAATTTATGGTTGCCAGCAGGGGAAGGAATAACTAGGGAGTTTGGCATCAACATGTACACAGTGCTATATTTAAAATGGATAACCAACAAAGACCCACTCTATAGCACAGGGAACTCTGCTCAAGATTATGTAACAACCTAAATGGGAAAAGAATTTTTAAAAGATTAGAAACATGTATATGTATAACTGAATCATCTTGCTGTACATCTGAAACTTTCACAGCATTGTTAATCAACTATGCTGCTGCTAAGTCGCTTCAGTCGTGTCCGACTCTGTGCGACCCCACAGATGGCAGCCCACTGGGCTCCGCCATCCCTGGGATTCTCCAGGCAAGAACACTGGAGTGGGTTGCCATTTCCTTCTCCAATGCATGAAAGTGAAAAGTCAAAGTGAAGTTGCTCAGTCATGTCTGACTCAGCGACCCCATGGACTGCAACCTACCAGGCTTGTCCGTCCATGGGATTTTCCAGGCAAGAGTACTGGAGTGGGGTGCCATTGCCTTCTCCGTAATCAACTATACTCCACTAAAAAATAAAAAGTTAAAAAATAGGAGATGATATATATGTACAATAATATACTATATAAAAAAAAGAATGAAATATTGCCATTTGCAGCAATAACAGCAAAAGTGGATATAAACTAGAACTGAGGGAAGGTTCTGCATCAATATCATCAGAAATGCCTTCAAGCTTCTGAAATCGGCTGATCCTGGAGCAGCTAACTCTACTGTCAGCCCCCAGGCACTGGATATCAGGGAGGCAACTCCTACCCTAGCTAAGCATATGAACCAAATGACACCCATCCACAGAATGACCTGGTTCATCAGGAGAATCTGGGGCAATGTTGAGAAGATGCTTCTCCTCCCTCTCTTGAGTCACGTTCAGCAGCTCCCTTGGTAAAGCAGGGGACTAGGGAGAAATGCATGGGCCACCCTAGGGCAGGAGTTCAGTTTGGCTCAACAGACTTAATGTAGTGCTTAAGAGCAAGGACTCTGGAGGCAGCAGGTTTGAACTCGGACCATTTGAGCAGCAGGGTCAGCCTCTCTCAATCTTTTATCAGAGACAGGAGACTTATTGTCTGGGGAAGACCTAGAGAAGCTCTGAACTTCTCAAGGAGCCTAGGAGCAGAGGAGGGCAGGGGTTGAGGCACTGAGAGCAGAGACTGAATAACTGTCTACTTACTGACCAGCTCCCTTCCCTGCACAGCTTTCAGAACTCTTTTAGTAAGTGATGCTTGCAGGCAAGATGTCGGAGGAGGGTTATACTTTGTTGTTGCTGTTCAGTCCCCTAGTTGTGTCTGTCTCTTCGCGACCCTATGGACTGCAACACGCCAGGCTTCCCTGACCCTCACCATCTCCTGGAGTTTGCCCAAGTTCATGTCCGTTGCATTGGTGATGCCATCCAGCCATCTTAGGGAGAACTAAACTTTCCCAGAAAAGAAACTGGACTTTGGCTCACTGCCTCTTCACTAGACAGAGCAGCTCAAGCATCTTTTTGTTGCCTTGTGCCTGCTCAGTTGCTTCATTGGTGTCCAACTCTTTGTGACCCCATGGGCTGTAACCCATCAGGCTCCTCTGTCCATGGGATTCTCCAGGCAAGAATACTGGAGTGGGTTACCGTGCCCTCTTCCAGGGGATCTTCCCAACCCAGGGATCGAACCTGCATCTTTTATGTCTCCTACATTGGCAGGCGGGTTCTTTACCACTTAGTGCCACCTGGATTGTCTTACTCCTAAATATGAACAGATTCCAGAGGAAAACCTCTAACAGGAAAGATCATTTTTAAAAAAGAAGAAGAAGAAAGAGCATTAATTCAGACAGTAGGAGAAGACTTCCAGAAATCAATAATATTCTCAGAAATGTTAGAGTAGATATTATATCGATAAACCAAAAATAGTATGCTACTAAAAAAGCCAGAATAATGCCTCCTGAAAAATAAAAATATGATTTAAAAATTACTTAATCCATAGAAAAGTTGCCAGATAAAGTTGAGTAATCTTACAGAAAATTGGAGGAAAGATAAAGTGATAGACATGAGTGGAGACAAAATAAGAAAATTAGAGGATCCAAAAGATTCAGTATCTGATTAATAGGACATTAGGGAAAGGATAGCAAAAATGGAGAGGAGGAAATGATTAAGAAATAACACAAGAAAACTTCCCAAAACTGAAGGATGCACTGAAAGGGGCTAATTGAGTACCTAAGAAAATGAGTGGAATTTTTTTTTAATGCTTAAACTACATTATGATGTTATTTAAAGCTATCAAAAGAGAGAGAGTATTCTATACGAATAACATTTGACTTGTCAACAGGAACACTCAAGCTGGAAGACACAGGAAGCTGTGCCTTCAGAATTTTAAGTAAACATTATTAACGATCTAGAATTTTATATACAACCAAATTGTTAATCAAGGGTAAAATAAGATTTTCAGACATTCAAAGTCTCAAAAAAAAAAAAAACTTACCTCCTGTATACCCTCCTTTAGGAAGTTCCTAGAGAAAATATTCCATCCAAACAGGAGAGTAAAAAAACAAAAAGGAAGACCCAGGATCCAGGGAAAAGAGACAAAGGATATTCCTAGGCCAGGAGAACAACTAGTCCAGATTGGAACAAAAGGATAAAAGGAAGAAAAATGGAAAAAAGGAAATTATACATCTGATAGAAGGAGTATCATTCTATTTAGATGCTTTTGGAGGATAAGGAAAGAACTACAAACAAAAACTAAGAAAATCAAGCAAGTGGGCAGGGAGGAAATTATTCCGAGGAAAAACAAACATTTCTTCAACAATTTGTTCATAGTATGTTACTGAGTTCATCAGTGGTGAGTTAGGGGCAGAATAATGTGAACATTGAATATTGTTTTAACCAAAAATTGTGATATTGGAAAACTGAGAGAGAGTTTAATCCCCATCCAGCACAATGGGAAATCAGTAAATAATGTCTAAAGTGTTTACTCGAAAGATAGCAGATCTTTTCATTTAGAAACACGGAGGTGAGAAGCAGCAGCAACAGACATTAAAAGCATCTGCCTCTGGGTAGTAGGCTGGAGTCAAAGGATGAAGACAGATAAATGGAATAACATTTCTTCGTGTAAAAGCCTTTCAGTACTGTTGGGTTCTTAAACTCTGTGTGTGTGTGTGTGTGTGTTGCTTTTTTTTTAACTAAGGAAAAGCATGCTCTCCGAAGTCATATAGATTTGGATTTGGATTTTGGAGCAACTGTGTTTCTACCCGTGTGATCTTGGGCAAATTGCTTTAAACTTTTCAAAGTTCTGTTTCCTCAAGTGTAATCTGAGGCAAATACTTGATTATCTCTCACATTTCAGTAGGGCTCCTTCGGACTTTAAGATAATACAGGGCAATTGCCTGACACATAGCAAAATCCTTAATAAAAGTCTTCTGCTTCCTCTGATTACCTGGCACCCTTCACCTTCTCTGAACACCCTGACCTCTGACCCTTCATCACTCATTCAATCCGCCGGTGGATTAAAATGCCCCAGGTGTGTTTGCATGTTGCACCTCACCTGTAACGTGGAATAGAATGTTTGATCTTTGTTTAAAAAAACAAATGAGTAGGTAACCCTTGACCTAAAATACAGTTCCTTTGGGGAGTGGCTCTGGTAATAAGGAAATTCCAAAAAGAAACACTGCTACTCATAGGCCCTGGTGATCAAAAGCTTAGGTGAGAACCAGACATCTCCAAAGGCTCCAGGAACTCTCAAACATTTCCAGCCTACAGCCTTAATCCCTTTGGCTGGTGTAATTGGATCTCTCGGTTTATGATGAACACTAAGCAGGTGGTATTGTGACTGTGAGCCCAGCTACCTGGCACCTGCAGGTGACAGATGCACCTGTGAGGCCAGCCCACTTCCCACATTTCAGAGCGCTGCGGCCTCCTGCATCCTAAGCCCTCCCTGGTGTGGATGTCCCGGCTGTGAACTGTTGAACAGGATGGCTGGTGTTTTCATGGCGGAGGTTATGTCTTCTTTTACTACAGGAATTACACTCTATGCAAAGCACAGGGCCAGGCACTATGGACGATATATAGAGAGATTTGGACTCAAAGGAGCTTACAGTCTAATTAGACAAAGAAATGAACTAAGCGGGCAATGGTGGACTGCATGTAGAAGAAGTAAGGTCTCGGGTTTACATACTGAATTGCTACTCTTGAACTTCTCACACAGGCCTTGGGACCAAATCAGGTGGTTATTTTTAAGCAAATATTTTTAATGTTTTATTCTCAGAGTGGCAGTGAGGCACACCAGTGTTGGGGCAAAGATAGTCTCTGCAAAGCTGACAGTCCTTGCTGAGGAATAGTGCCTTATAGACAAGGTGACCCTGTCTATAATTCACTATCCAAATAGGGCCATTTGAGTGAGAGCAGAAGGCTTGTCGCTAAGAAGCACATCAGAACAACAGGTGTAAACCAGGACTGGCCCTGGAAAACCAGCTGTATGGTGTCCTGACTGCTGTTGTTATTGTTTTAATCACCAAGTCGTGTCCAACTCTTGCAACCCTCTAGACTATACCCCACCAGGCTCCTCTGTCCCTGCGACTTCCCAGGCAAGAATACCAGAGTGGGTTGCCATTTCCTTCTCCAGGGAATCTTCCCCACCCATGGATGAAACTTGTGTCTCCTGCATTGGCAGAAGGGTTCTTTACCACTGAGCCACCTGCAAAGCCCATCCTGACTTATCGGTACTTGATAATTATAAAAGGGATCCAAGTAACCTAGGGACCAAGAGAGCTGATGAAGAGAATAGGTTCCCACTCAGAACAAGTAGATTCGTGCAAGTTCAGAAGGCTTCTCAGGTAAGACTCCTCAATACACTGGTTAAGAACCACTGGCTCAGACTTCCCTGGTGGTCCAGGGGTTAAGAATCTGCACTTCCACTGCAGAGGGTGCAGGTTCGATGCCTAATTGGGGAACTAATATCCTGCAAGCCATGCGGTGGGGCCAAAAAAAAAGAACCACTGGTGTGAAGCCCCTCGTCTGTCTCTCTGCCTACACATTTCCTCCTCATAAGACTGCACAAGGGGCCTGCTTTTAACTAGGGACAGGTATTGTCCACCTCTCTGGTTAGGTCTCCTGAAAGAACTTTGACACTTGAATTTTGACCAAGGAGTTACTTAAAAATTAAATGCTCACACACTGCTCCACTGGCTCCTTGACGCCTCTCACATGGAAACCATTCAAGTTTTGTCTGGTTTGGTTTTTAATCACAGGATCAAAGGTTCTCCCCTTGTCAGAGAACTGCCAGCCTTTCACTGCAAAAAGTTTTTTTTTGTTTTTGTTTTTTTCCCAAAAAGGGTCTCTTATTCCAAAATCATTTCACATCATTTTCACAGAGTAAGAAATAATGTAGAAATGCTCTTCAGAATGTCTGCTCTTTTAAGCAAATAGCTGTCCAGTTAAAGAGATTCGTATTTGACAGAGAAGAACCACAGTCACCTAGCACTTTCACCTCTCTCCATCCTGTTTTCTCTTAAAGGTCATCGAGCTACACATTTTGCAAGTTAAAATTATACTTATTTACCTGCCCCTCCCTCCAAGCTGTGATCTCCTGACCTCAATCAAATGTCTCATTAATACAAAATATCATTAAAATTATCTAAGGTTCAGGCATGTTTATAGGGCCTCATAAATGTGATTGAATGGAAAACAGCCCAGTTCTTATCCACCTCTCTTGCTGATAAAGCTCAGGTTTCAGTTGTGTATTCAAAACAGCTTTTCCATTGTGATTTCTATTTATAGCAAAGCATATTCCTCCAGGCCACCTGAGGCAGCTGGAAGCCAGTTCCTGCCCCCTTTTCCCCTCTCCTGTTGGTTCAGCTCCACCTGCTCTTGTGATCACCTGGTCTCTCTAGACAATGAATGCGTGAACTAGAGTCTTCTCTCCAGTCCCACCACGCCCTCACATGAGTGCTCTTGGATGACTCTATAGAAAATGATCCTCTCTCTCTCTCCCTGGACTGTGTTCCCATTTTCTTCTTCATTGTCAAGTGAAGACTATAGCTTCAGATTGTGTCACTCTCTGACAGACCGCTTCCCATGGCACCTACAATTCACTGAGATTCGCCAGCCTCATCAAGAGAACAGTCAACATGCGCGGGGAGCTCAGCTCGGTGCTCTGTGATGACCTAGAGGGGTGGGATGGTGGTGCAAGAGGGAGGGGATGTATGCACACATGTAGCTGATTCACATCATTGTACAGCAGAAACTAACATCACATCGTAAAATAATTATACTCCTATATAAAACTTAAAAGGAAAGTAACATGTGACTCAAGCTTCAGATTGGATGGGGATTAAATACTGGCATCACTTAGTTTTCAGTCCAGTTGTCTCATATCACCTCTTAAAAATCAAAATGGGAAAATACAAGTCTTTTGGCTATTAAGTTCCCAGTGTCGGCCCATACTATGTTTGGGAGTGAGGGGTTGGGTATAATATGTGTGGGGGACAATAAAGGCATGCACTAAGGTCAATTCATAACCAACATAAATATGTAGAAACACAAAGGCCATTATTAATATGCAAGTACAGCCTCCCACGATGTTTCAGTTTGGTCTCTTCTTTCTCCTGCTACAGAAACCAAATGATCGTGACCACAAAGTCAGACTGGCAATGGGAAATGGCTTACGAGCAGATGTGTGGAGAGAATTCATCAGGAGATTTGGGGATATTCACATTAATGAGTTCTATGCTTCCACTGAAGGCAATATCGGATTTGTGAATTACACGAGAAAAATTGGTGCAGTTGGAAGAGTAAACTACCTACAGAGAGTAAGTATGTTGGAAAATGAGAGCATCTGTAGCCAGCTTTCAGTACATGGAGATTTCTTGAAAGCTGTATCATGATGATGCTCTTATTAGAATTCCATGACCCATCTTTATCACCAAGAGAGGTTTTGCTCATTCTCTATGACAATGACCTAAAAATGACAGGGTCCTTTAATTTTCACATATGAATTTCTATTAATGACAACCCACTATGTTTTCCATCTATAACTTGTGTGAAGTCTTCTAATGCCATTTATACTTGTATATGTTAAAAACACTTGAAGGTTACCAGTTCTGTATGTTAACTACACACTGTGAAATGTGGTATTTCTCTTTCATTGTGACGTGTATTAGCATCAAGAGGCTGGTGGGGGGTCTTTTTATACATATAGGTGCAGGACCCTGTCCCCAGAGCTTTGGAAGGAGGGACACCTTGTGTTCACCTTTGTTTGGGCTTCCCTGGTTGCTCAGAGGTTAAAGTGTCTGCCTGCAATACGGGAGACCTGGGTTCGACCCCTGGGTCGGGAAGATCCCCTGGAGAAGGAAATGGCAACCCACTCCAGTATTCTTGCCTGGAGAATCCCATCGATGGAGGAGCCTGGCGGGCTGTAGTCCAAGGGGTTGCAAAGAGTTGGACACAACTGAGCAACTTCACTTTCACTTTCTTTTGTTCAAAGGAGGGTGGGCCCAAACATCAGTATTTTTTTTAGTATTTTTAGAAATAAAGTTTTTAATTGGAGGATAATGGCTTTATAATGTTGTGCTGGTTTCTGCCGTACAACAACATGGATCNGGGCTATAGTCCAAGGGGTTGCAAAGAGTTGGACACAACTGAGCAACTTCACTTTCACTTTCTTTTGTTCAAAGGAGGGTGGGCCCAAACATCAGTATTTTTTTTAGTATTTTTAGAAATAAAGTTTTTAATTGGAGGATAATGGCTTTATAATGTTGTGCTGGTTTCTGCCGTACAACAACATGGATCAGCCATGACTGTGTGTGTGTGTTTATCTTCTGTCTTGAACCTCCCTCCCACCCACCTCATATCCGACCCTTCTAGGTAGTATTTTTTTTAAAGCTATTCAACCAAGATTAAGAACTGCTCCTTTGAGAAAACCAGGATGCATCCGAGTTCTAGGATGCAATTGTGTTCAATTGGGTTCACCTGGTAACCACACTGGGCTTCCCAGGTGGTGCTAGCGGTAAAGAACCTGCCTGCCAATGCAGGAGACTAAGAGACGCAGGTTCCATCCCTAGGTTGGGAAAATCCCCTGGAGGAGGGCATGGCAGCCCACTCCAGTATTCTTGGCTGGAGAATCCCATGGACAGAGGAGCCTGGCGGGCTACAGTCCATAGTGTCACACAGAGCTGGACACGACTGAAGTGACTTAGTACCACGCCATAGTAACTATACCAGAAAGATATTTCTTATGTGTAACCCAGCTCATGCAGCATTTTCTTTTCCCTCTCAGTCATTTTATTGCCTCATCTCCAGAAAATCTCTTTGCCTTTTATTGTGTCTGAGCAGTCAGTCTTCCAGATGACGACCTATTCTGCAAAATTCCAGAAACATTCAGCAAATGCTGAATCTTCACTGACTTGAGCAGTCATTACTGTTGTTATGCCTCGAGCACCTCATCCTGCCTGGGCATGAAACAGCCACACCAGAGCTCCCAGGCAACCGATGCCCCCAGGGACTGACCAGCCAAGTACAGAGGACAATCATCCTCGTGCATAAGAGAGCTGGCCCAAAAGACCAAATTCCAGTACCATCCCAGACTAGCCCAAGGTCATGCCCTTTCCCATGGTCATGCCTCAACTTCAGAAATAAAACAAAAAGGGAAAATATAAAGCCTAGTGCCTGGCCCAAACTTATGTAATAAAGGGAAAGAGTTGTTGAAAGAATTACATTAGACAGAATATAGCCCAATGCCTGCCATATAACAGCCTTGAATAGCTGTAAAGATTATTATCGTTCCATTCTTTGTAGCCTGGCCTGATCTCCTGGGATTTCCAAGTTCAAGTCACCTCTCTAATAAGAGCCAAGCCTACACTATACATGTCCCTCCACTGTCTTCTACACCTGTGCCACCCAGTACAGTAGCCACCAGCTACACGTGGCTATTTAAATTACGTCAATTTTTAATCAGTTCTTCATTTGACCTAGCCACATTTCAAATGCTTAGTAGCCACATGTGTTTCGTGACTACCACGTTGAGTAGTAGTTATAGAACATTTCCATCACCATAGAAGATTCTACCGGGCAGCTCTTCTATAGACTTGAGAATCACTGTTGAGAGGGTCAGTCTTCTCTAGTCAGGGTCAGGCCAACCTGGATGAGTCCAAACCTTGGAGACCCAGAATAAATGCGGTTCAAAAACAAGAGAGGGCAGACGGCTGAGCTGAGGCCTGGTGCAAGATATCTATGTTGTCACTTAAGTGTTAGTCACTCAGATGTGTCTGACTCTTTGCGACCCCATGGACCATAGCCTGCCAGGCTCCTCTGTCCATGGGATTCTCCGGGCAGGAATACTGGAGAAGGTTGCCATTCCCTTCTCCAGGGGATCTTCACAACCCAGGAATTGAACCTGAGTCTCCTGCATTGCAGGCAGATTCATTACCATCTGAGCACCAGGGCACTACTGACACTCAAAAACATGAGTTGCAAGGACTTCTCCACTGGTCCAGAGGTTAAGATTTCACCTTCCCACGCAAGGGGTGCAGGCTCAACTCCTGGTAGAGGAGCTAAGATCCCACATGCCTTGCAGCCAAAAAACCAAAATATAAAACAGATGTAATATTATAACAAATTCAGTAAAGACTTTTAAAATAGTCCACATCAAAAAAGATATCTTTTCAAAAAGTGAGTTTCAGGGAAACATTCAAACCAAACCTGAGCACTTGATAAGTTGATGTTGTGTATTACTAGTTCTTTCCTTCTCATCCACTGATTGCCATGTTTTGTCATTTTCTACTTTAAACAAAACCATATTTTTTAACTAAAAAAAGATTATCATACATTTGATAGGAAAAGAAGCAATAGTTACCACCCTTAATTTTTTTTACATTCTTGCAAATAAACAAGATCTACATTTGTTGACTATGTGTACTATTTGGTTTTTAATGGTTATCTGCTACTACAAAAGCATATGATTGGTTAATTTATGTGTAGATTTGAATATAAATTTGAAATGGACATAGTAATCATAGTTAATAATTAAGTCTAAATACTATGATGTTTGTGTTTTGCTGCAAGTCTAGATAATAATATACTTATTGCTCTTACTGAATTATATAAATTTAAATTCTTATGCCCTTGGATTATAGTAACAAGAAATACAGTAGAATTTTAATAATTTTATAGCCATGGCATGAAACAAATTATACCATTGTACCACTGAATCTTAAATGTGTTTGAGGACATGTCCCTGGAACACAAAACATTTAACAGTGGTGTATTAAGGTTAAACAAGATTTCTTTTTTTTTTTTTTGGGGGGGGGTAGGTGTTATATAAGACTTTAAAAGCCCATTAGTGATATATCCATCAAAGAACATGTATGAGAATGTTCACAACAGCTTTATATTTAATAGTCTAAAACTAGAAATAATCCAAATGTCCATTAACAGGAAAACAGATAAATAAAGTATGGTATATTCATACAAGGAAAGTTGCATGTCAATAAAAAGTACACCACTGACACAAACACCAGCAGGGAGGGAGGAATATCACAGACATGTTGAGTGAAAGCAGCAGATACGAAGGCATATATTTATTTCATGTATTTGATGCTTAAGACTACTTGATAGTAATAAAAATCAGAATAGTGACTTGAGAGAGAGGGGCAGGAGGAAACTTCTTAAGGTAATGGAAATATTTAGTATCTTGATCTGGACAGTAGTTATGTAAGTGTATGCATATGTAAAAATTCATCAAGCTGTACACTTAAGGTATCTGTACTTTATATACTTTCTGTATGCTATAACACAATAAACAATGAAAATTTGTGAAAGAATATGTGCTCAAAATGATCCATTTTAATTTTACTAGAAAGTCATAAATTATGAGCTGATTAAATATGACGTAGAGAAAGATGAACCCGTTCGAGATGGAAATGGATACTGCATCAGGGTTCCCAAAGGTACAGTAAAATTTTGTTATATTAACCTGTCATGTCTTATCTTAACCGAGTGAACCTTAAGAACTAACATATCACTGCTAAAATGAACATGTAAAACTTTTCAGAGTGGGTGGGGGAAGAGGTTTATTTTGTAGCTCTGAAAATAGAGAAATTCCAAAAGATAATGATTTACTACTACATGTAATGTAATTATAATTTGAAACCTTGCTTAGTAACTTCTTCATTATGAATGGGATATGTAATTATGGTTACAAAACTATAGCTAGTTTTAGGAGGCTTTAACTTTAAAGCTTAAACTACCATGCATTTGTCAAATTATGTATATAAATCATTATTCAGTAAAATATTAGTATTAAAAGAATTACAAATGTGTAACCATAGAGAATAGTATATATGTCTGTATATGATGTACATGGAAATACACGTACATGTGCATGTAAAACAATACTTTCTGCAGCCAACTTGTTACCAGTGGGTTGTATGCCATCTGTTTGAAAGGCAGGTTAATAATAAAATTTTCCTACTGCTAGCACAGAAAGCAATGGCACCCCACTCCAGTACTCTTGCCTGGAAAAATCCCATGGACGGAGGAGCCTGGTGGGCTACAGTCCATGGGGTCGCTGAGAGTTGGACACGACTCAGTGACTTCACTTTCACTTTTCACTTTCATGCATTGGAGAAGGAAATGGCAACCCACTCCAGTGTTCTTGCCTGGAGAATCCCAGGGACGGCGGGGCCTGGTAGGCTGCCGTCTATGGGGTCGCACAGAGTCGGACACGACTGAAGCGACTTAGCAGCAGCAGCAGCACATAAAATAGCTGTATTCTTCCTTCTGTCTTAGGTGAACCTGGACTCCTGGTTTGCAAAATCACAGGGTTAACACCATTTAATGGCTATGCCGGAGGAAAGAGTCAGACGGAGAAGAAAAAACTGAGAGATGTCTTTAAGAAAGGAGACCTCTATTTTAACAGTGGAGATCTCTTAATGATTGACCACGAAAATTTTATCTACTTCCACGACAGAGTTGGAGACACATTCCGGTTGGTTTCTCTGAATTATTGAACCAAAAACAAACACATGCACAATTTGGCTTACTTCTAAATTAGAATCATGTTCCATTTTGGTTGTGGTGTTCCATTTCCTTCTCTTTGTCATGTCAGTTCAACCTCCTGTATTCCCAGAAAGGTCTTCCCTGATGGCTCAGCGGTAAAGAACCCACCTGGAATGCAGGAGACACAGATTCAATCACTGGGTGGGGAAGATCCCCTGGAGGAGAGCATGGCAACCACTCCAGTATTCTTGGCTGGAGAATCTCATGGACAGAGGAGCCTGGCAGACTATATTCCATAGGGTCTCAAACAGTCGGATGCAACTGAAGCAACTTAGCACACACACACATTCCCAGAAAATATGGAACAAGATACACAGGGTGTCACTCTGCAGTGTGCAGTGAACTTGGCTGAGCAACCAGATGAGATGGGGAGAAAACCTGTGCCTGCTTTGGGGCACCTCCATAACTTTTCATAACTGTTCAATTCCTCTCATTATCATCAGTTATTACCAGGCACTCAGGTCAGCCAGGGATGTTCACACTGTTTTCTATCATAAGGCTTTTCTTCAGATAAAATCAAATGGAAATTAATATGAAGATCTAGTTGAAGAGGAGGCAAGGGTTCTGAGCCCCTTTCTCCCTCCCGCTTTCCATCCCCAACCAAATGGTTTCCCAAAGAACCCCTAAGTCAGCACAATGAACGTTGAAAGTCATTGTAACAGACCATGAAATTAATTTTCAGCAACAGCATTGTCCTCCAGCCTCATGACACTTTGTTTAACCCAGCTTCCTTATTGTATAAACTCCCTGAGGCCAGACTCTGTGTCTGCTTGTTCACCCCCAACCCCAGCACCTAGCACAGTGATTACTTTTTGCATGAATGAATAAGGAAGAGATGGGAGTTGTCTAGTAGAAAGAGCATGGATATGAGTGAGAACTCAACTCCCAGGCTTCCTTTGCCTGTGAGCAGATGTATTATCAAGGCAGGTAAACTTTCTCCACCTCAGTTACTTCATCCATGAAATGAAGGTCCCAGTGATCCTTAGAGTTCCTTCCATCTCTAACACCCTGTGACTCTGGATCTAAATTATTAGCTTATGCCACCTTCATGTTACTAAAAAGATACTTTGCAGAGATCTAAAGAATTTTAAATGTAAGTCAAAATTTAACTAAAATGCAACATTTTATTCTCCCTACAAATAAAGTATGATATTTTCTTTCTTACTAAAAGCATTTTTATAGACATAAGACCCTGAAATACAAGTATGAAATTCTATTTAATAGAAATTTGCTAACTGAATTAAATAGCAAAGTTAGTGAATGAGGAAAGGGAGAGACCTAAATGCAACAAAAAGTCACTGAGATTTACTTTTTATTCCTAGTACCTTAGGCCAAACCTGTATTTTAACATTAGAACATCATTCTGTGTACCACATTTCACGTTGGGAGGTTAAAATTCCATATTTTATTATTTAGGTCTATGCCTTTGTCTTTCATGCCTCAAGCAGGACGCCTCTCCCATGAGTTAAGTTGGAGAGTTTGAGGACCAAGGTGAGGAAGACAAATGCAGCCACCCCACAGAGGCCTGGAGAAAACACCTGCCACACACCACCTGGACCACAGACAACCAGTGACCTCTGCTAACCTTGCCTTTTCTTCCAGGTGGAAAGGGGAAAATGTGGCCACCACTGAAGTCGCTGACACAGTAGGACTGGTTGATTTTGTCGAAGAAGTGAATGTTTATGGTGTCTCTGTGCCAGGTATGCACAATGTATGCTAAATCAAAGCCAAAACTCCTACACTAACTGAACATAATTTTAACCCCAGGGCAAAGTTTGTCATCACTTTTTCCTGCCAGCTGGAAAAGCAAACAACTCTTTGCCACCCCCTGGGAGTAAGGGGCTCATGTCTGGTTTATGTGCATTCTAAACTAGCCCCGTGAGTCCCTCTGAACCTGGCCTTCCTCTGTGGTTCATTCAGCTCCCCAGCTGTTCTGAGGCTCTCCAGCAAGACAAATCTCCCAGAGATGCAGGGCCCATGCAGCGTTTGGCATGCCTCGAGAAAAGCTGTGTCACACTTGAGAGCTTAGAAATGGTATCTTGGCCTCTGAACTGGAAGGCACAAATAACAGGCAAGTGCAGTTGCTAGAGTAAAAAAGCCAAGAAGGGGCTGAGTTTTCCCAGACTTTAACAGCAAGTTCCTGATTGCCGTTTGCCCCACTGAGTTTGAGAAGCTTCACACAAAGTGCTGTCACCAAGGCTGTGTCTGCTGATCAGCTTCTGCTGATAGAGAGGGGAGTGTGGGGTCTGATTTGGGGTCCTGACTCCAACACCTGCTGGCTGTTTATCTTCAGGCAAGCCCACTAAATTAGGGAGAATACCAACCCTGCAGTTAAGATTGCCAAGAGAACTAATTCATTTTAATTACATAAATACTAAATATATGTTTATCAGATATGTACATGAGGGTTGTCATGAAATCATTATAATTATAGATGTCAATTATAGATGTCCCCATTCATTAAAACCTCCAAATCACTATCCAAATATAGGTACTAGCGGTAATGGTGTTTCCTAGAACTCAGTACTTGGGATTCTCATCTATATTCAGAATGGAAATCCCAAAGTCCCTTTTTCTTGAGTTATGATGGTTTCACATGACATCATGCTGTCCTTTTGTTTATTAAAGACTATTTGAGGCTTTCTCTTGCCTGTTCCTCTCCAACTCTGTGACAGTGATATGATAGGAAGTGTAGCCACATCTTGGGTCAGAGTCTGACCCAAGTCCAACTTCTCATGTTGGACTTCAGGCTGAATTAACACAAGGGCCCATATCCTGGTTGTCAGCCATCGCACCGTGTTCTCACAGATCCCACCCAAAATGTTGCATGCACTTCTAAATGCTGGATTTTTTTAAAGTAACATTACAAAAGAATGAGTATGACAAGGTAAGAGAATATGGGAAATGGAATGAAAGGCCTAATCCATGTTCTTCAAAGTGGTGTCACCTACAAATTGGAACTTGCCATTGGCACTTGCCATCTGCCTCTACAAGGATCAAATTATGAGCTGCTACAGCTGGAGTTCAGGGTAGAGATCAGGAATTAGGCAATCTGTGCTTTTTCAGAAGATTTTATGAACCTAATTCTTGCACCTCCTTTATCTTTTGTAGAAAAGCACTAAATTCTTCATGGTGACATCTGCTCCTCATGACTAGCAGTAACCTGCAAAAAATATATATATATATGTGCTTGACTGCATGTACTCCCCATTCACTAAAATCTCGTATATACTGACCTTCCCCACTACCTCTTTGGAGCAGTTTCTCAGAGCCATCTGAAATGCTATCTTCCAGGCTATAGCCCTCATTGTGCCCTCAAAACTTAACTCACAACTAATCCACCTGCAATGCAGGAGATCTGGGTTCAATCCCTGGGTTTAATTCTTGAGAAGGAAATGGCAACCCACTCCAGTATTCTTGCTTGAAGAATTCCATGGACAGAGGAGCCTGGAAGGCTACAGTCCATGGCGTTTCAAAAGTCGGACATGACTGAGCAACTAAACCACCACTTACACTGTGCATGTTTTTTTTTTTTTTGGCTGACAGTGGGGTCCCTGGACCAGCAACAGCAACATCGCCTAGAAGCTTGTTAAAAATGTGCTATTTCTCATATTAAAAATGCCCACCCCAGACCTACTGAATCAGAATCTCTGGGCTAGGGCCGCAGGAAGCTGTGTTTTAACAAGCCCTCCAGTGATTCTTAAAAACAATCAAGTCTGGTTTGAGGTGATGAATATTTTCTAGAACTAGATACTGGTAAGAATTGCATGACGTTGTAAATGTCACTGAACTGTATACTTTAAAATGGTTAAAATAATGATTCATTATTTTACCACAATTTTTAAAAAACACCAAAGTCTGAGAAGCATGGAGGCCTAATGGTTCTGAAATCTAGCCAGTCTTCAGAATCTTCTGGGAAACTTTTTAAAGCTAGGATCTAATGAGTCAGAACCTCTGGGGTTTGGGACTCAGTCTTTTGTGTCTTTTTTAAAATTTTATTCCCAAGTGGGTCTAACAACCAGTAATGTTTCGGAGCCACTGATATAGAACAAAGAGGAGGCTAATGGGTTTCAAATGATTGGGAGACATCAGATAGAACAAAGAGCAGGTGTGTTCATATTGCTCTGGAGAACAGAATGAAAATGGATGGATTGAAATGACCAGGGAGCAACTTTTAGCCTGAGACCTCTCCTGTAACCTGAGGGACCAGCAACAAAATGCACTGTCTCCTGAGACAGACAATGTCCCACCAATGTGTAAAGAGGCTGGCTGTCCACTAGGAATCCTATGAGAATTCTCACAGCAGTGAAAGATCAGGTACAAATCCCAACATCTCTCCTGTTTTCAGATCCTGTGAGTCTCAGTTCAGTTCAGCCTCTCAGTCGTGTCCGACTCTTTGCGACCCCATGAAATGCAGCACGCCAGGCTTCCGTGTCCATCACCAACTCCCAGAGTTCACCCAAACTCATGTCCATTGAGTCGGTGATGCTGTCCAACCATTTCATCCTCTCACCCTCAATCTTTCCCAATATCAGGGAAAATAAGTCAGCTCTTCATATCAGGTGGCCAAAATACTGGAGTTTCAGCTTTAACATCAGTCCTTCCCATGAATATCCAGGACCAATTTCCCTTAGGATGGACTGGTTGGATCTCCTTGCAGTCCAAGGGACTCTCAAGAGTCTTCTCCAACACCACAGTTCAAAACCATCAATTTTTCTGTGCTCAGCCCTCTTTATAGTCCAACTCTCACATCCATACATGACCACTGGAAAAACCATAGCCTTGACTAGGTGGACCTTTGTTGGGAAAGTAATGTCTCTGCTTTTTAATATGCTGTCTAAGTTGGTCATAACTTTCCTTCCCAGGAGTAAGTGTCTTTTAATTTCATGGCTGCAATCACCATCTGCAGTGATTTTGGAGCCCAGAAAAATAAAGTCAGCCACTGTTTCTCCATCTATTTGCCATGAAGTGATGGGACCGGATGCCATGATCTTAGTTTTCTGAATGTTGAGCTTTAAGCCAACTTTTTCACTCTCCTCTTTCACTTTCATCAAGAGGCTTTTTAGTTCTTCTTCACTTTCTGCCATAAGAGTGGTATCATCTGCATATCTGAGGTTATTGATATTTCTCCCAGCAATCTTGATTCCAGCTTGTGCTTCATCCCAGCAGCCTTGAAATGTGGCAGTTCATCTAGAGAAAGACATAAGTCTGCTGGGGTGATTCTCAGTTCCAAAGGACTTAACCAGGCTTTCACAGATCTCAGCTTTGAACCAGGAAATAACTTCCAAGTTTGGGTCTAAAATAGAGATGACACCAGAACTGCCAAACTCCTCTGTAAAACTTTATATTATCAACAGAACTTTCTGCAATGTTCTGAAAATGTTCTATATCTGCACTCTCAGTATGGTAGCCAATTGCTACCATATGGCTGTTGAGCACTTAAAATGTGGCTGGTGAAACTGAGGAACTGAAATTTTCATTTTATTTAATTAATTTTAATAGTTACATGTGAGCAGTGGTGACCATGTTGTTAGTACAGCTCTAGAGAACCCCTGGCTAAAATTGTTGCAGACAGGAGCCTTCGCCCTGGAACTGAACTAGCCCCAGCCGACCTCTGGGAATCAGGACAGAGACCTGAGATCCATCAGCCCCATTCGCCTCTCAGAAGCAAGGTGCCAGCTGACACTGAAGATTTCTGTTGCATCAGCCTCTGCCTTCATTCTAAAAGGAGCTCACTGCAGACATTCAAGATTCCTAAGACTAGTGCTTTTGACACAGCTACCAGGGGCCCCTAAAGAAAGAGGGTCCGGTGCCCTACCTCCCTCCTTCAGACAAGAGGCAAAGCAAATGTGGATGCATTTCCTTTCTTGTACTCTTTCCTCTTGTTTTCTTTAGAGTCATAAGTAAACATGCAATCACCATGGGAGAGATTTCGAAAGCTGGGGCCCAAGTGACGAAGGGTGGCTCAATTTCCTTCTCTGGTTACAGTTAAGTACTTCAGAAAAGTGGACCCAGACTCCCACTGGGTCTCCTGGATCAGGTAGAAGATGTATTTATAAGTAATTACCACTGTCCTCACAAGAAAACAATGGTAATTGTACTGAATGCCTCTCCACTTACAGCCCTACCTTATAGGATCTGTTTTCTCTGTGGAGTTCAACCTCTCCGGACTAGTATGGCATCAAGGTGGAGATTAGGGGTGACACAGCCCACCCTCGATCTGCCTTCACCTTCCCATCTGTCAGCCTCTCTGAAATGCAGAGGCAAAGCTGTTAGGAAGCATAATTACATAACTAAGCCTCAGAGGTGACATTTGTACCTGGAAGCACAGTAGATCTGACCTGCTACCTAAAGAACAACCTGAGCCCAGTTATCCCTTAACAAGGGTTTTTCATCGGAGTTCAAAAAATTTCCTTTAGGCTCTAGTTCAACTGTCAAACCACAACACGAATCAGCCTCCCTCCCACCTCCCTCCCCTTCCCACCCCTCTAGATTGATACAGAGCCCCTGTTTGAGTCTCCTGAGCCATATAGCAGATTCCCCTTAGCTATCTATTTCACGCATGGTAACGTAAGTTTCCATATTACTCTCTCCGTACATCTCACCCTCTCCTCCCCTCTCCCCATGTCCATAAGTCTATTCTCTATGTCTGGTTCTCCACTTCTGCTCTGTAAATAAATTCTTCAGTACTTTTTTCCTAGATTCCATATATATGTGTTAGAATACGTTATTTATCTTTCTCTTTCTGTCTTACTTCACTCTATATAATAGACTCTAGGTTCATCCATTGAAGAAGTCTTTTAATGTCACTAAGCCTCAGTTTCTTCATCTGTAAAATGGAGATAACATTTGCACCCCTTCATACAGTTGTCACGAGGTTAAATGAGATAGTACATAAAACACATTTCATGGACTTCTCTGGTGGTGCAGTGGGTAAGAATCTGCCTGCCAAAGCAGGGAACATGGATTCAGTCCCTGGTCCAGGAAGATTCCACAGGCTGTGGAGTAGCCAAGCCCATGGGCCACAACAGCTGAGCCCTCGCAACACAGCTACTGAAGCCCACATGCCTAAAGCCCGTGCTGCACAGCGAGAGGAGCCATTGCAATGAGAAGCCCCTGCACCGCAATTAGAGAAAGCCCACGTGCAGCAACAAAACCCAACACAGCCAAAAGTAATAAATATAAATATAGCAGTGTGTACATGTCAAAAAATAAATAGATACAAAAGCACACTTCGTAAAGGGCCTGGCATAAAGATTCAATCAATGTATAGCTTGTTGTTTTATCATTAATTCACTTCAGAATTTAACTTCAAAATATATTTTGAAATACAAATTCCAGCTATCCGAAAGAAACCCATGCCATAATGTTGTCTCAGTTCACTATCCTCTGACCTAGCAAAGCATCAGAAAATAAACACACCTAATTTTTATTCACTTTAGGTCATGAGGGTCGAATTGGCATGGCCTCGATCAAGTTGAAGGCAGACCATGAATTTGATGGACGGAAACTCTTTAAGCACGTGGTCGATTACCTGCCTAATTATGCAAGGCCCCGGTTTCTAAGAATACAGGTGAGACCCTGTTGTTATCAAGTTCAGTTATCCTTTCTCTTGGAGACCCCAGCCTCTTAGGAAACAACTCTTCTCTACCATGGCAACCTTGCCAGCCAAATATTCACTACCCTTTTCAGGGAGCTCAGTGAGGAAGCAGAAATACCAGAAGATAAAACTAGCTGAAACTGAATCCTAATCCCTTTCTCCTTGACAGACAGTTCATTCAGCAAGAATGTTAGCAAATAACTCACAATGTCTGTTTGATGCGGTATAACAGACACATAAAATAGAAATGCTCTGACCTTTATTGTTTCTAGTTTTAAAGAATAGTTAAAAAAAAAAAACTCACTGAAGTCCTGCACCTGTCTACAGCCTGAAATTTAACTGGGGATCATTAGCCAGTCAGAACTCCAAAGCTAAGCTATCACTGATAGAGGGACTGTTTTCTTTCTCAAACATTAACTCCTTAGTTTAACTCACTTTTGGACCTTGGGCACTGTGACTCTGTAGCTGAGGATTTAAGAAAAGCAGTGTTAGATGACCAGATATTGCTAAGGTTATACAATTATCTCTGTTGATATTCATAAAGCCCTGACATTTGCTTTACAATGAGACATTGAGAGACATCAAAGTTGAAATATCCTCAAATCCCTGTATTTATTGAAGTAGAAACAAGAAACAGTGTGAAAAAGCAGATTTGTCTGTGTGTAGATGATTGCTTTCCCCACCTCACCATTAATCAGAATTTTCCAACAATACCTGAAGCTTGCCAAGCAAGAGATGCTTCTGCTTCATATTCCACTGTCACAGCCCTTTCCGCCCCACAAGTGATCTTTAAGCTTTAAGGGAAGGAAAAACACCTCCACAGAGCCCCCTAGTGGAGGCTCTGAAGACAGGCTACACTGGTATCCCACAGAACCCGCCTCACTCTCAAATGATTGATGTTTTTCAGGACACCATTGAGATCACTGGAACCTTTAAACATCGAAAAGTGACCCTCGTGGAAGAGGGCTTTAACCCTGCAGTTATCAAAGATGCCTTGTATTTCTTGGATGACAAAGCAGAAACGTATGTGCCTATGACTGAGGACATTTATAATGCCATTAGTAATAAAATTCTGAAACTCTGAATATTACCAGCAGGATAACTCAATGTATTTCCAAAAAGAAGCTAAATGGATCTAGTACAGCCAACTGTTGATATAATCCAACTTTAATTTGAAGATTGTACGGTGCGTTTTTTTATGTATAGCAGTAAGGGGAGACTTTTTAAAATTACACCTGAACCTTTGTAAGTGAAAAGATCTAGATATAATTATTTTTCAATTTGCACCTACTGTTTGTATTGCAAACTAAGCTTGTTAGAGGGAGGATGTTATTTTTTTTTTTAATATGCAATAAATAGATGAACACCAAGATAAGAAATGGCACTTTTTCCTGACTTGATTCTAAATGCAGACCCTTCAACAATGATGCTGGAAAGACTGGTCAATTGCATGTAAAAGAATGAAATTAGAACACCTTCTAACACCATACACAAAAATAAACTCAAAATGGATTAAAAACCTAATTGTAAGATCAGAAACTATAAAACTCTTAGAGGAAAACACAGGCAGAACACTCTCTGACATAAATCACAGCAAAATCCTCTATGACCCACCTCCTAGAGTAATGGAAATAAAAACAAAAATTAAATGGGATCTAATTAACCTTAAAAGCTTTTGCACTGCATCAGTTCAGTTCAGTCGCTCAGTCGTGTCCGACTCTTTGCAACCCCATGAATTGCAGCACGCCAGGCCTCCCTGTCCATCACCAATTCCCGGAGTTCACTCAAACTCATGTCCATCGAGTCAGTGATGCCATCCAGCCATCTCATCCTCTGTCGTCCCCTTCTCCTCCTGCCCCCAATCCCTCCCAGCATCAGAGTCTTTTCCACCTTCACATGAGGTGGCCAAAGTACTGGAGTTTTAGCGTTAGCATCATTCCTTCCAAAGAAATCCCAGGACTGATCTCCTTTAGGATGGACTGGTTGGATCTCCTTGCAGTCCAAGGGACTCTCAAGAGTCTTCTCCAACACCACAGTTCAAAAGCATCAGTTCTTTGGCGCTCAGCTTTCTTCACAGTCCAGGTCTCACATCCATACATGACTACTGGAAAAACCATAGCCTTGACTAGACGGACCTTAGTCAGCAAAGTAATGTCTCTGCTTTTTAATATGCTGTCTACGTTGGTCATAACTTTTCTTCCAAGGAGTAACCATCTTTTAATTTCATGGCTGCAATCACCATCTGCAGTGATTTTGGAGCCCCAAAAAATAAAGTCTGACACTGTCTCCACTGTTTCCCCATCTATTTCCCATGAAGTGATGGGACCAGATGCCATAGGAAACTATAAGCAAAGTGAAAAGACAACCCTCAAAATGAAAGAAAATAATAGCAAATGAAACAACTGACAAAGGAATAATTTCCAAAATATACAAGCAGCTCGTGCAGCTCAATACCAGAAAAACAAACAATCCAATCAAAAAGTGGGCAGAAGACCTAAACAGACATTTCTCCAAAGGAGACATACGGATGGCTTATTGATGCATGAAAAGATGCTCAACATCACTCATTATTAGAGAAATGCAAATCAAAACTACAATGAGGTATCATCTCACACTGGTCAGAATGGCCATCATCAAAAAGTCTACAAACAACAAATGCTGAAGAGAATGTGGAGAAAAGGGAACCCTCTTGCACTTCATCAATTTATAAGTTGATATAAATTGATACAGCCACTATGGATAACAATATGGAGATTACTTTAAAAAAAAGGAATAAAACTACCATACAACCCAGCAATCCCACGGCTGGGCATACACCCTGAGGAAACTATAACTGAAAAAGACACATGTACCCCAGTGTTCACTGCAGCGCTATTTACAGTAGCTAGGACATGGAAGGAGAAGGCAATTGCATCCCACTCCAGGACTCTTGCCTGGAAATCCCATGGACGGAGGGGCCTGGTAGGCTGCAGTCCATGGAGTCGCTGATTCAGACACGACTGAGCGACTTCACTTTCACTTTTCACTTTTATACATTGGAGAAGGAGATGGCAACCCACTCCAGTGTTCTTGCCTGGAGAATCCCAGGGATGGCCGAGCCTGGTGGGATGCCGTCTATGGGGTCGCACAGAGTTGGACACGACTGAAGTGACTTAGCAGCAGCAGCAGGACATGGAAGCAACCTGGATGTCCATCAACAGATGCATTGATAAGGAAGTTGTGGCATATATACAAAATGGAATATTTCTCAGCTATAAAGAATACATTTGAGTCAATTCTAATGAGATGGATGACCCAGGGCCTATTATACAAAGTAAGTAAAATCCTCCAAGCCAGGCTTCAGCAATACGTGAACCGTGAACTCCCTGATGTTCAAGCTGGCTTTAGAAAAGGCAGGGGAACCAGAGATCAAATTGCCAACATCCGCTGGATCATGGAAAAAGCAAGAGAGTTCCAGAAAAACATCTACTTCTGCTTTATCGACTATGCCAAAGCCTTTGACTGTGTGGATCACAATAAACTGTGGAAGATTCTGGAAGAGATGGGAATACCAGACCACCTAACCTGCCTCTTGAGAAATCTGTATGCAGGTCAGGAAGCAACAGTTAGGACTGGACATGGAACAACAGACTGGTTCCAAATAGGAAAAGGAGTGCGTCAAGGCTGTATATTGTCACCCTGCTTATTTAACTTATATGCAGAGTACATCATGAGAAACGCTGGACTGGAAGAAACACAAGCTGGAATCAAGATTGCCGGGAGAAATATCAATAACCTCAGATATGCAGATGA
>SJYT01030234.1:37228-72970 GCA_006410635.1 Cephalophus harveyi
GAAACTCCAGTACTTTGGCCACCTCATGCGAAGAGTTGACTCATTGGAAAAGACTCTGATGCTGGGAGGGATTGGGGGCAGGAGGAGAAGGGGACGACCGAGGATGAGATGGCTGGATGGCATCACTGACTCGATGGATGTGAGTCTGAGTGATCTCCGAGAGATGGTGATGAACAGGGAGGCCTGGCGTGCTGTGATTCATGGGGTCGCAAAGAGTCGGACACGACTGAGCGACTGAACTGAACTGAAGTCAGAATGAGAAAGACAAATATCGTATAACACGTATATGTGAAGAAGGCTGAGCTCCGAAGAATTGATGCTTTTGAACTGTGGTGTTGGAGAAGACTCTTGAGACCCGTGGACTGCAAGGAGATCCAACCAGTCCATTCTGAAGGAGATCAGCCCTAGGATTTCTCTGGAAGGAATGATGCTGAAGCTGAAACCAATACTTTGGCCACCTCATGCAAAGAGTTGATTCACTGGAAAAGACTCTGATGCTGGGAGGGATTGGGGGCAGGAGGAGAAGGGGACAACAGAGGATGAGATAGCTGGATGGCATCACCGACTTGATGGACATGAGTTTGAGTGAACTCCGGGAGTTGGTGATGGACAGGGAGGCCTGGCGTGCTGTGATTCATGGGGTCGCAAAGAGTCGGCCACGACTGAGCGACTGAACTGAACTGAACTGATGGAATCAAGAAAGATGGTATACTGACGATCCTACTTGAAGGGCAGCGAAGGAGACAAAGATATAAAGAACAGAGTTCTGGGTATAATGTGGGAAGGAGAGGATGGGATGATTTGCGAAAATAGCATTGAAACATATACATTACTATAAGTAAAAGAGATAGTCACTGGCAGTTTGCTGTATGACGCAGGGAAGCCAAAGTTGGTACTCTGTGACAACCTAGGGGGCTGGGATGGGGTAGGAGATGGGAGGGGGTTCAAGAGAGAGGGGACATCTGGATACCTATGGCTGTTCAATGTTGATGTATGGCAGAAACCATCACAATATTGTAAAGTCATTATCCTCTAATAAAAAAAAATTCTTTAAAAAAACGAAATAATACAAGACTGAAAAATAAATGCAAATCCTGAATCTGACAGTCTAACTGATCATTTTTCACAGGTCTCCCACTTGTAATGCTAAGGGTATTTTAAGTAAAGAAGGATAAGGAGGTGGGAGGTAAGGGGGTAGGTCCCCATTGAACAACCCAATGAAGTCCAGATCTACTGTAAGGCCAACCCTATTCCCCAAGAGCATCCTGGCCACTGTCTACAGCATTATTCACCAAGTGATAAAGCCACCTATAGTCTCAGAAGAGGCTTAAATCTAGAGTATCAGAGTTCTATACATAAAAAGGTGTTCAGCAAACTTTTCAGCTATAGCAAGGGTTGCAAACTCAAGTGTCTTCAGGATTTGTTTTGGTAATGTGGATGAGGAGAGAGGTCCCAAATGAACATGGAAACCTTGGGGACAGCCACGGCACAGTTTCGGTCAGCTGATTATTGTTGTGGGCTACACAGCCCAGGTACTTGGGGATGGCCTAAGGAAAACTACGTATGCCACTGCATCTATGTGAATTTGCCAATAATGTAGAACGACTGTGGCTTGTGGGTCAGCATTTGGGAAGTTTTGCAAAATACTAGGTATCTCTGCCTTTGCTTTATTGATCTCCTCGTGAAAATTTTAACCCAGGTGATAGGAGATAGCCAAGCTTTTGACAATGTAACATTGTGCAATTTTGTTATTTGGAATCTTGTTAAAGTGACTCATGTTGTACGCAGTGATTATGTTAAAGCAATCCTGTCGTTCCACATCACAGGGTACCTATTTTCATGTGAGAGGTCAGCACTTACATCACAGCCATTAGTGTTCCAGGAGCCAAAACCTGCGGGCACCTGACCACCTTTGACCCACATCTTAGACTTCCCAAGAAACTCAGATGGCCTCCTCAGTCTCTCACTTCCCCAAAGGTCTGAGATTCAAGTCAGGAACCACAGCTCTGTTGGGATGAACAGAGGCACCACCTACAATATCCTCAATACCTGGGTTTGAATTTGTGTAAACAAAATTAAGCAATCCATCCTGTGACAGGCAATCAATTTTAAGACTGATTTTTCTCTTTTAAAAGGGTCAAAAATTGTGTACATAGAATTGCCTGTGTAAGTCACCTTCTTGATTTGAAAGCACAAATGGATATTTTTTTAATACACTGATACCCGTGTAAATGCTTCCCTGGTGGCTCAGTGGTAAAAGAATCTGCCTGCCAATGCAGGAGACACGGGTTCAATCTCTGGGTCGGGAAGATCCCCCGGAGGAGGAAATGGCAACCAAGTTCAGTATTCTTGCCTGGAAAATCCCATGGACAGAGGCACCTGGTAGGCTATAGTCCATGGGGTCACAAAGAGTCGGATTGAGAGACTAAATAATAACAACAACAGCCACCCATGTAAATCATTCAACAGGTCTCTGATTTCAAGTGCATTGGTTGGAGACATACAATGAGTGCGTGGATAGGCTGCTACAGGCACCAAAATAATTTGGGGGTAAAACTAGTGAATGTCAGCATCTGAAATGAAAGCTAAGAAGAATCAGTATAAAAACACAGTGAGCCTCCCTAAGAGATGATCTGTTACACACGTTATTCATTTGTCCACCAGCTCCACAAGCATTTAGTGGGTCCCTGCTAAGAACCAACAGATAAGCTCAGCACAGTGTGATGGAGTTTTCCAAGCTGCTATTCAGGAAGTCAGGTCAGACCTTCAAGGGAAGCTGACTGGAAAGACCCCTAGAAGGAAAGCCAGAGTCTTCTCCAAGTGTTTTAACTTTTTGAGAATAGTTATTTTGTCATTACAGTTGGTGGAGCTGCATGAAGACTGTAAAGAGACAGCTAAGAGGAAAGATGTCAGTCAGGATCACTGCAGCCCTGTGCAGGGGGGAGCTGGATGCCTGGCCAACCCAGGTTTTCTAGTAGGCATGGGTACTGTCTCCCCAGGCACACAGAGTACCATATTGTCATGTGGATATACAGGTGATGGTGCATTCCACTATGATGGTCAATTTCCTTTTGTACAGATGTCATACATCTATGAAGCTGTAAGCTCCATGAGTAGAGAGTTCATCTATTTTGCTCATCATTATATATCTAGTGCCTCATACATGGGAGGCAATAATTATTTTTTGTATCAGGCAAATATCTGGTTCCACATGCAAGCTTATATATAAGCTTGCATGTGGAACCAGATATTTATATATATATATATAAATATATATATGGGGCATGGGGAGGTGTGTTAGAGGCAGAGAGGATGAGCTAAATAGATTATCTGAGTTTTCTAGTTCAGATACAGCAGTGAGTCTCAAACTTGAACACTGAGAATCACCTTCACCAAAAAGTTTTGGTAGGACACAGACTGGGACTTCCCTGGTGGTCCAGTGATTAATAATCCACCTTGCAATGCAGGGAACACCACTTTGATCCCTGGTCTGGAAAGATCCCACATGCTGTGGGGCCACTAAGCCTGTGTGCCCCAACTACTGAGCCTGTGCTCTGGAGCCCGCAAGCCGCAGCTACCTTCAGCCCACGTGCAGCACCTACCTAAGTCCGCACAGCTAGAGCCCATGCTCTGCAGCAGGAGAAGCCACTGCAATGAGAAGCTGATGCACCGCAACTAGAGGGTATCCCCACTCTCCGCAACTAGAGAAAGCCTGCGTAGCAAGGAAGACCCAGCCCTGCCAATAATAAATATGTAAACATATATTTTTAAAAAGACACAGACTGCTGGGACCCATTCTCCAGAGTTGAAACTGGAGTTGGAATTTGCAGTTCTAACAAATTCCCAAGTGATGCTGATGCTGTTGATCAGGGGCTGCATTTTGAGAGCCACTGACACAGAGAAAAGCATCCTGAGTTACACATCATGTGTGCTTAGTATAATTCAGTTCCTCGGGTGTGGATTATCTTTCATTAACTTAGATTTAGATTTGGATCTTAGATTTGGAGTGACTCAAAGTACAGGCGTCAGGGAAGTTCCAGCATAAAGCAGCACTCTTATCATCTTTAGCCTTCAATTGTTCTTGAAACTTCATGTTAACAGGGTCTATTTACTAGATACACACATACGTATTATTTGCTACAGCAAAACTAAAAGCAATCCTAGAGAGTGTCTAGTCAAACCTCTTTAATAAAACAAAACAAACAAAAAAACAACGAAAGCCTGGGGAGAAGACGTACAGGCAGCTCATTAGCATCATTAAGCTCCCACCCAGCACCTGCAGAAGAGACCACCTCTTTATAGACCAGAGCATGTTCCCAGATCAGCAGCATCAGTATCAGCTGGGAACTTGTCAGACATGCAAATTATCAGGCCCCTCAGACCTACTGAATCAAAACCACTGGGGAGGGGCCCAGTCATCTATGTTTTAACAAACCCTGCTGGTGACTCTGCGGCGGGCTCAACTTGAGAACCACTGGCTTGGAGCAGGGCTTCTCAAGCTTCAGGTTGCATAAGAAGTACATGGGGATGCCAGTGCTTCTGGTACACCTGCCCCTCTTGGAACAGCAAGCGGCTCTAGAACACAGCTGCTTTTTAGAATCACTGGAGAACTGTTAAAAAAAAACCCAAAGCCTTAGGCCCATCTGATACTAGTTAGATCAAGATTTCTAGGAGTGAGCACCAGGTATCAGTACTTTTTTTTTAAAGACTCCCAGGTGATTCCAGTATGGGCAAAGTTCAGGGACCAATTGAGAACAAGGATAATATGCAAGTATAAACTCTTGACAAAGAGTCTCACCCTGACCAAAACTCTACCTAGGCTCCTCCAAGTCCTCTTCACAACTGGGCCACAACCTTGGCTTATAAAGACTTGAACAAAATAGGAGCAAAATTTCTAAGTGTTCAAGGCCACACCCCTCGGATAATCCTGCTGCTAAGTCATTTCAGTCGTGATCGACTCTGTGAGACCCCATAGACGGCAGCCCACCAGACTCCCCAGTCCCTGGGATTCTCCAGGCAAGAACACTGGAGTGGGTTGCCATTGCCTTCTCCAATGCATGCAAGTGAAAAGTGAAAGTGAAGTCGCTCAGTCGTGTCTGACTCTTAGCGACCCCATGGACTACAGCCTACCAGGCTTCTCTGTCCATGGGATTTGCCAGGCAAGAGTACTGGAGTGGGATGCCATTGTCTTCTCCGTCAGATAATCCTACATCCCCTTAAAGTGCCTGCCTGAGAAAACCCAAGGCTGCCAAAGTATTTTCCACTTATTCCAGCCAACACTTGAAGATAGGGTCCCTATCTCCCAACCTCTGTGGAAGGGTAGGGGCCTCGCTTCGATAAGCACCAGTTAGCAAACCCAGGTGGGCTTTCCATGGATCAAACCCCCCTCCTGCTTTTGGTAATTTTTCATTTCCCTAACCCTACTGAGCCCCTGCAGGTGTCCTCCCTGTTCCCACATTCTCCCTCTAAAGTACCCAGTGACCTCTGTACAAATATAGTTAAGCCTAGTTCACACTGGACTCATTTTTCTAGAGCAAATAGTTATTACTGATTGAAAATCTGTTCTTACCAGAACTTCCCTGGTGGTCCAGTGGTTAAAAATCCGCCTTCCAAAGCAGAGGATCCAGGTTCCATCCCTGGTCAGGGAACTAGATCCCACCCACATGCCACAGGGCAATTAAGTCGGCGCATGGCAAATAGAGAGAAGCTTTTGCACGCAACAAAGACCCGGCAGGCAAAAAAGAAAAGAAAGAAAGAAAAAAAAATGTATCCTTACCGTTTTAACTAGCAGCCACTTTATCTTTAACAGTGTTAATATAACCAATTTCAGAACTACTCCCTATAAAAGTACCATCTGAAATGGAAAGAACTCACCATGGGTAAGCTGCTTGGGAACAAAACTTTTATTTGACTACAGGGTCCAGAAAAAAAAGAAAATGCACAAGTTCCAAACCTAGAGAGGGAACATTTATTTCTAAAGAAGAATTAGAGAGGTCTGATGAATAGTGAGATTCTGATCAAGGACAACCTTGAACAGTATGATCTGGTGGGAATAGCATGAAGATAAGGAGTCCTGGGCTTGCCCATTTGTAAGTTGTATGACCTAGAGTCTCTGTTTCCTCATTTATAAACTGTAAGTCACAGTGTGGCTTAAACTGTCTGCGTTTTTCCTACCAAGGGCTTCTCTAAACTTTTTCTCACATTAAAGTCAGATCTTTAGCACACTAAAAATCTGTAAGTACATTCATTTAGGCTCCAGAACATGCCCTGGTTAATAAATCAATATTTTAGTGGTCAGAAACCATAAACAAAAAAATGACAACCTACAGACTAAGAGAAAATATTTGCAAATAATGCAACTGACAAGAGCTCAATTTCCAAAATATACAAACAGCTGATACAAGTCAATAACAAAAAACAAACAACCCAACCTAAATAGACATTTCTCCAAAGAAGATATACAGCCAGCCAACAGGCACATGAAAAGATGCTCAACACTGCTAATTATTAGAGAAATGCAAATCAAAACTACAGTAAGTTACCACCCACACTGGTCAAAATGGCATCCTTAAAAAGTCCACAAACAAAAACTGTTGGAGAGGGTATGGAGAAAAAGGAACACTCCTACACTGTTGATGGTAATGTAAATTGGTGCATGAAAAGCAGGATGGAGGTTCATCAAAAAACTAGAGTTGCCATATGACCCAGCAGTCCCACTCCCAGGCATATCATCTTTGGATAAAACTATAATTCAAAAAGATTAATACAACCCAGTGTTCACAGCAGCACTATTTACGATAGCCAAAAAATAGAAACAATCTACAGGTCCACCAAAAGATGAATGGATAAAGAAGATACAGTGTGTGTATACACACACACACACATATATATATATACACACACAACAGAATACTACTCAGCCACAAAAAAGAATGAAATACTATCATTTGCAGCAACATGGATGCAACTAGACAGTATCATACTAAATGAAGTAAATCAGAAATAGAAAGACAAGTACCATATGATATCACTTATATGTGGAATCTAAAATATGGCACAAATGAATTTATCTACGCAATGAAAACAGATTCACAGAGAGAACAGACTTGTGGTTGTCAAGACAGGAGTAGGGGTGGGGGGATGGACTGAGAATCTGGAATTAGCAGATACAAACTATTATATCCAGAATGGATAAACAACAAAATCCTTCCCTGTACAACTGCATAGCACAGGGGACTATATTCAAAACCCTGTAATAAACCATAGTGGAAAAAAACAAAGCAAGTATTTCAGTGGTCAATGAGTGACACAGAATAATTTTTTTCAGAGACAAGCACAATTTATTTCCACATTATGTTTCATGAAACTTGAAAGTCTCAGTGTCACAAGCTAAACCACAGAAGCTGCCCATCAATGCCCCACCCTAGACCCTTTCTCTCTAGCCAGCCTGCTGGAGTCTTTGGGACCATGCTGGCTTAAATTCTCTGTTTGAATCCTATCATAGGTCATGAACCTCTATGAGATTCATGAGAAATCATTGGCTTTTTCCCAAGAAAAATGCACATACATATAAGCACATAAATTCAGAATCAATTTTAAGAGGTTCAGAGACTCCTTGAAACACATTTATGGACCCAGGCTGAACCCCCTGGTCTAAACCATTGCCTGCAGAGGGCAGCAGGGCAGCTGCAGCCCACACTGAGAGCTGCATTCAGGAAAGTTGGGGACACTGTAGAACTTGATTAGTTTTTTGAAGGCACTCCTCTTCAGCATCATCATCTCTTCTGGGAACCTAGAAAAGATTCTGGCCCGGGAGGAGCCGCCATTCTTCACAGAGCCTTCTGTGCTCAGGTGCTTTTGAGCACTCACAGGCACGCTATTGCAACTGAGGGAACGGACTGCCTTCTTCTTGTTCTGCACAGACAAATAACTGAACAGGAAGGAGGACAGCTTGTGCTCGGTGACGTCTGGCGCCTCTTCAGAGAAGCAGTCATCCAGTGGGTGCGGCAGGGTGTCGAGATGGCGGCTCACAGGACGGGCTCCCACCCGCGGGGGCTGCTTGACGACCTTCCTGGAAGGGGCTGGGTCCTCGCAGGCCCCGCTGACAGGGGGAGCGGACACCTTGGCCAAGGCTCCGGGGCCCCTGGTGTGGAAGATGAGGCTCGCCCCCTGAGGGCTGGGTTGGGAGGTGCAATGCTGACTCAGGATGAGAGTGGCGGCATCCTGAATGAGATTCCAGTCTCTCAGGATGTCATCCCTGGTGGTGAACTGGGATGTCACAGTGAAACGGATGATCAGCTTGTCCTGGATAGTGGCTGGAATGAGGAAGAGACGGCCGGCTTTAGCTATTTCCTTTAACACGCTTTCTGTGAGGCAGTTAGGACCCTGTTTGAAGGATAAAGACAAGAGCATACCACGTTATTCCCAGTAAGCATCCCCAGAAGCCCAGTATTTACATTTCCAAGAGGCTGAAAGTAACCAAATAACACCCTTCATGTGAGACAGAAGATCACATTACCTTGAGACGAAAAACCACCAGGCCAAGGTGCCTCTTGGCAGGAATTTCAAAGAAAGGGTCATTTCTGACCAGAGATTCAAAATACTTAGCCATTTCTGTGCCCTAGAATTGTGAACATCAAGAGAACTGAGATTATTAACAGGAAGAGAACACTGTGCCTAAAACTTCGCCCTGCTAAACAGGCTTAAAGCTGTCACGCCTGAGAATCATGGAGACCTAAGTGACTTCTGCCTGACTTCCTTCTCCATTTGATTTTGTTCCAAGCTGTAAAACCTCCAATGGCTCTGTATTTCTTGTCACATTAGCTCCACTTTGAGAATTCATGTCTCAAGGCCCTCTCTCAACCCACCCCCAGAAAGGGAAGGCTTGCGGGATCCTAGTTTCCCAACCAAGGTTTGAACCCCGGCCCTCAGCAGTGAAAGTACAGAGTGCTAACCATGGACCACCAAGGAGTTTCCAGAAGCCACTTGCTTTGCCGTGAAGGCAATGTGCCTTCATAAACCAGCTTCAGGTGTCTCAGCTTCCAGACTGACCAAGGGGGCTGGCAAGGGCCCACACCCAGCCCACGTTCTACAGTGCCAGCCAGGTGCCTCTCGCAGGGTGCAAATGCTCAGAGGAAGCAACATTTGTTTCTCCTGCACATTAAGGCACAATGTGGGCTGCTGACAGCCCTGCCCCTATATCCTAAGTCTCCATCTTCCCCTAACCTCTCAAACATTTTCACCTCAAATGCCCTTTATCCTCTTTTTTCTGACATTCCACAAAGTATATATTTTTACCTATTATCCTCATGGAGAAGGCTTTAAACCTGTTTAATGGGTACAGAGTTTCTGCTGGGGATGAAGGGAAAGTTCTGGAAATAGTAATGACAGTTGCACACTTTGTGAGTGTACTTAATACCACTGAATTGTGCACGTAAAAATGGTTAGAGTTGTCTCTGCTCAATGTTATATGGAAGCCTGGATGAGAGGGGAGTTTGGGGGAGAATGGATACAAGTATACATATGGCTGAGTCCCTTTGCTATTCACCTGAAACTATTATACCATTGTTAATCGGCTCTACCCTAATACAAAATATGTTTTTTTAAAAAAGAAGAAAAAAAAATTTTAAGATTAAAATTTAAGGGTTATGTTATCTATATTTTACCACAATAAAATAATTTTAAAGCTTTGTACCATATTGGTCTTTCACTGAAGTTATTTTTAATTTCCTATTTTTTTTCTTAGAGTTACCAACTAAATAAGGCTAAAATTTGCCCTTTTTTTTTTTTTTTTTGCCCTTTCTTTCATTTTTAAAAATTTCCCCAGGTAACCAGAAGGATCTTAATAAACTATTTGCTAAGTAATTGCTACTACCTGACTCTCACACTGGCTACTCTATTTCAAGAGAAGTCAAAAGGATTTAGCTAACAATCCTTTTGATTTGATCCAGAACCACTTTCTCTCTCCAAGGCGTGGTCTGTTTAAAATTATCTCCAATCTCTGCCTAAGCACTTTTCACTTTCAAGCCCTAAAACTCTCTCTCAGGGGAAGCACTCCACTAAGTGTTTTCTAGCTGTTTTATACTTTCACAATTTACTTTCCAATTCTGTCATCATTTCCCCCATACCTCCTTCCCTCCAAACCCATTTCCATCTTGCCCTACCAATTTTGAGAACTTTCTGTGTAAATTTTTCTTAAAGCTACATGAGTAAGACATCTCAGGTACAAATCTAGAGATGATGGCAGGTGGCATAGTGAGGGGAGCTCCTGGGAGAAGCCGGACTTAATCTACTGGCATCATTTGGAGAGGAGAGGGTGGTTCAGGAGGGTGAAACACAGGTGAGGGCGCAGAGGCACACCGAGGATGCAACAAGAGTGGGCCAGGGAGAAGAAGCCTGAGCTTAGAGGCTGATAACTGGGTCCTTGAAAGCCAGGCCCCAGGGTCTGGGCCTAGTGCAGGAAAAGGGCAGCTGATGGGAATCAAGGACTTTGAGTTGGGAAGAGGCAGCATGAGGGGAGTGGGCCAGCACCTGCAGGTCAATATCCAGTCCTAAATTGGAAGCAAAAGCATTTTCCTGACAATTTGTAACCTCCACCACCTCATCCCCTAGCGACTACATTTCAGTCTTGAGTCTGAAAATCAATCTAGAGAGAGCAAAAGTGCCTCATGTCCCTCAGTAGGCTGGCTGACAGCCGCTCATTGATCAGCACCCAGTAAACCAACACCTTGAGGTTAATAACAAATGTAAAATTACCAGCAGTAAGCCAGTCATCCTTAGTGATTCAACCATTTCATTGGGCTTTGTGTTTGTTAAAGGAGGAAGGAATTCCCTAGAGGAAAGGTGGACAGGAAAAGACACACAGAGGAACAAAGGATGACATTTTTGGATTAAACCTGCTGCTTTTATTCAACAACCTTGTCTTTCTCATGGGCACTTGTAAAAATGAGAGGAAAACACTGCTGACAAAAATTCTTAGTTAAGTCCCACTCGTTCCAGGAAGAATATGACAGAGCCTTAGCCATTTTGTCTAGTGCTGCTTGACAAAAGTCTTAGACATAATACAGATTGCAACTCACTGCACCCACCTGGCTCAGTTCTTACCTGTGAAGTGCCCCTACAGAGGTGTCACAGTGAGACTGCCATTGTGAAATTTATCGACCAAATTTAAATGTGGCCTGAATAAATTTAAACTGTTATTTTTATGTAGTTATAAATTCACAGGTACTTATAAGAAATCATAGATCACATGCTCTCTTACTCATTCTATTACAATGATGACAGCCTGCAAATTTATACTACAGTATCACCACCAGCATATTGACATGGACACAATCTATGAATTTTATAGATTGGGGGTTACCAGTACTCACCTGTGTATGTGCTTGTGTGTATTTTGATCAGTGCAATTTTATCACATGTGCAGGTTTAATAAATATGAAGGTTTACAAACAAACAAACAAACAAAAAAGAATGAGAGAGGGACTGTACCTATCTTAGTCACCTCTGGGTCTCTTTTCTAACACAATAATTTTTTTGTTGAATTGAGTTGAAATAAATTGTACCAAATATGCCTTTAGTAAATAGTTACTGACATAATCCAGGGAAGTTTGTTCCAGACTTGGTAGGCCTACATGTCTAAGCCAGGAGAGCCAGGTTTCTGGCATAACATGAGAGTGACTATCACTTCCAGACAGCTGTGACTATCCGAGTAATTATTTAAAACACAGGCTCCTACCCTGGGCACATGCCGCCCTTTGATTTACTCTCTATTTCTTTCTCTGCAAATCAGGCTCCCGGGCCATGCCTCCCTGGTGCTCGATAGTAGCAGAAGGGATGGTGAGACACTCAAATGGGCAGGACAGACACCAGACAGCCCTTGGTGTCACATTCTGCTCAGTGATCCTCTAGATAACAAACAGATGGCCACCCTGAATAATCAAGTCCCAGGAGTTCAGGAACAGGCCGAGACATCTGAGCCATACATCACAAGTCCCTAGGGCAGGTCTGCAAAGCAGAAACCAGCCTTCCTCCCCACTAGGCCATAAAGAGAGCCCAGGCTCCACCCACATCTGCCCACTACATACATGTCTGACATGTGCTTGAAGATTCTTCACCCCAAAGGACCGAATCACGAACCAGAGTTTAATAGAGCGAAAGCGCCGGCTCAAGGGGATCTGCCAGTGCTAGAACAAAGGAACACAGTGCTCGTGGTTAAAGACAGGGACCCCCGCTGCTCCCACACACCCCCCTGGGCTTCATCATCCGTTGCCCACACAGCCCTCCAGGGATGCACGCTGTCACCATGACTCCCGAGCCTGTTGGTAAGAAGCCAGGCAAGTTACCCTGAGGCTGCTTCATTATGTGACCAAACCCTAGTGAACTTGGCCCTAAAAGCAGAACAGATGGACACCAAGTCCATGACCCTGAACCAAGGAGAAGACATTTTGCTTTAAATGCTATTTTAAACGTTTCATCCCAGGCTGAAATTCAAGATAGGGTGAAATACAACTTTCTCCAAAAAGAACCTAAGTTACTTGAATTGCAGAAAATAAAAGTTTTATTTCTATTCCAGAAATAAAGTTTTATTTCTATTACAAAAATGTAAAGTATGGGGGTCAAGAGCTCAGATGCTTGAGTCTTGAAAGCCTGTGTTTCTCCTCAAGCTCTGCCTCTTACTACCTGTGCCCTTGGGCACTGCTGCCTCACTGGCTCCTCATGAGACAAGAATGAGCAGCACCTCCAGGGAAGTGGTGTGAAGAGAAGCAGGGTGAAGAGCTTCACAGGAAACTGTCAGATGTTGGCTATTTAGATGATAAAATGTGAGCCACCAATCACAGCGGCATTTCTGCCTAGAACCAAGATGATCGTTACTTAATATCACTGTCCTGTCCTGATCTTCCTTGTGACATTCCTGTGTCCTCAGGAGGCAGCATTCCAGTCCTTGGATTTCAAATAAGCAAGCATATCTCAACCTCTGTTAGACTCAAACTGACCCTTTGCTCCTGGTGACCAAGTCCAACAGAGCTTAAAGTTCAAGGTTGCAGGCACCAAAGAGCTGAAAATGTTCAAACCAATTCCACACCAATCTCTAAGGTCTGAAAATAGAGCAGAGGGTTTGGAAAATATTTGCAATTGCCTGATGAGTACTCTGAGTTCAAATGACCTCCTCCTCAAGTGTCAGAAAGCTTTGCCACAATTTCTGTTGACTAAAAATGAATATTTTTTCCATCAAATATCTATCTATTCCTTCACAGAATGGCCTAATCCTCAACACTGTGCCCATCTGCATCCTTCACCCCAGTTCCTGATTCAGGCACAGTTTGGACATGACCCCTTGGTTGATGGACAATGTTTCTCTGTATTAAGTACTAAGCCTTTGATTTCCAAGCAAAACACTCTTGTGTTGACGACCAGCTTGGGGACTTTGTCTACCAGCAGAGGGCATCAAAACCTGGATACAGGACAAAAATCCCTATGACAAGGAAAGTGTAAACTCCACCCTTAGTTAGATGGACACTCCAGATGTAGACTACTGAATGGATAATAGTGGTCTTTTTGAAAAATATAGTTTTCCAGATGGCTATGGCCAATTGACTACAATAACTGATCAGCAGATTAAATGAGAAGCAGAGATGATTTTCATTTTGATTTCTTTACAGTCTGTCCATATCCCCCAGTTGTTCCTCTTGTCACTATTCTGAAATCAATCCATCCTGACCCAGGAGGGTCATTCTAGCTGATATTTTCTGTTGGAACAGGAAATTTGGACATGGTTCTTCTTTAACTCAAGGTATCACCAAATCTTTTCTATGTCCTATCAAGGTTTTGCCAGTCTCCCTGCCAAGGACAAGACAATGCCCTCTTCACTAACTGTGGGGAGAAGAGGAAGCTTCCTGATGTCAGAAGAATCTAGCCCTGATTTTAGGTGGCTCCAGGGTCCCAGGGATGAAGTCCTCAAGTCTTCTCTACCAGGTTGCTGCTCTATTTCTGGCTCATCTTAAAATGGCTAAAGCTTTTATTTAAAGTTTCAGTCACCTGGGTGAAAAAGAGCTTGAGGTATGAGTCAGAGCAGCAGTGAAGACCCCTGGGATTACAACAGACAGCAGCTTCACTTTTCTAGGAACTGCTTCAAGATTTGAAAATTAAAATCCATAATATTAGAGGTGGGGGGAGGGAAAAATAAAGTAGCACCTTCTGGTTGTAGAAATATTCATAGTAAGATTCCCCTGGATCAGTGCTAAGAAAAGCTCAATTTAACATTCTTATGAGTGATCTGCAAGAGACAGAGCACCATAAAATCTTGAAAGTGATGGGAATGAGCCACAAGAAGATCCTGAGACAGGGGTGTGGACAAAAACACAAAAAGTAACAAAAAATCCAAAATGGGCCAAGGTAAGAAAATGCTCTTAAGTTATGATGATCCAAGTTTACTTACAGGAAAATAGGCATCATTTCATACTCAGGAGAGAAACCCAGAATTATCCCTAAAGATATCTGGCCCTTGGGCTGCTGTATTTTTTTATTAAAAAAAAAAAAATACTGAAAACCCATTACACAGGGCAGTAGTGATGAAAGAACCATTATTCTTCTATTTTTATCAACTTCTGGAGGGTCCTCCCAGACTACTGTAAGCTTATTGACTGAAATTCTAATCAAAAAGCTTTGAAAAAAATCTAAAGAAATATGAACTGGTCCAAGGGATAGTGATAGTGATAGTGAAGTCACTCAGTCGTGTCCGACTCTTTGTGACCCCATGGACAGTAGCCAACCAGGCTCCTCCATCCATGGGATTTTCCAGGCAAGAATACTGGAGTGGGTTGCCATTTCCTTCTCCAGGGGATCTTCCCGACCCATGGATTGAACCCGGGTCTCCTGCATTGTAGGCAGACTCTTTACAGTCTAAGCCACCAGGTAAGTCACAATCAAGAGATGATAGAGTGATTATTTTACGACTAAAAGGGCAAGATGCTTCAACCCAAGGTGAGAAGACAGAACCGTCTCTTCACAAAAAATGACTCACAGATAGCAGGCATCACTCTCTGTGCTTCTCTGAATTCACTCATTCAATCCTCACAACAAGCCTAAGAAGATAGTACTGTTATTATCACCCTCATTTTATAGATGAGAAAACTTAAATAGTTTAAGTCATTTGCCCAAGTCCACACAAATTAATAAATGGAGAAGCCAGAATTCAAACACAGATCATCTGTCTTTGGTACCTACATACTTAATCTCTTTACTATACAACAAATCTCTGCAGCTTAAAAGAAGAGCTTTTAGAAATGTCATGCCTACCATTTATGGAGCATGTACCGCATTCCCAGTGATAAGTGATCTACATGTTATCGTTCCATTGCAGCCTCACAATACCCTATGAAACCAGTACCACCATGCCCGTTTTGCAGATGAGAAACTCAAGGCTGAGAGAGGTTCACTAAGTTTCCCAAAAGCCCACTGCTTATATGGAATCTCAGAGCCAGCTCATCTCACTATCCCTCGCTTTGGCTATGTTATATATAATTTACTAGTTTACATCACTGGGTGTGTGCGTGCTAAGTTGCTAAGAGTCCTGTCCAACTCTGCAACCCCATGGACTGTAGCCCACTAGGCTCCTCTGTCCATGGGATTCTCCAGGCAAGAAAATTGGAGTGGGTTGCCATGTCCTCCTCCAGGGGATCCTCCAGACCCAGGGATCGAACCCACATCTCTTACATCTCCTGCAATGGCAGGGGGGTTCTTTATCACTAGCACCACCTGGGAAGCTCTTACATCCCTGTCTCCCCTATACTTAAAGGAAGGACCCATCTTTAGACTGAGAAGTAAATCTGAAGAAGTTATTTCCCCAAGAGACAGTAGAGACTGAGAATGTGGACAGCAGCAAGAGATTGAGGTGCAGCTGCTGGGCAGACAGGAGCGCTTGGAGGCATCCAGAACTTCAAGAAGGGTGCCCATTGCCCCATCCCCATCGTGTAGCTTCCCACAGCGCCTTGACGGGGACAAAAGGAGGACAGTGGTGTGAGCAAGGAGCCTCTTCTCCTGCCTGTAGAAATTCTCCTCCCTGCCCTGCTGCTGGGGAGTGAGCAGAAAAGATTACCCAGGACGGAGGCAGAAGGGAATTGGGAGAATTTTCAAATGCCACAGATACTTAGGAAACTTGCACGCTGCCTCAAAGGTTGGTCACATTTTTAGGGTTTTTTATAAAGTTTTCTGGGTTTCATTCTGTATGCTCAGGCACAGTTTGAATCTGAAGGTACAGAGCGGCAATACTGTGGGATGGGCTCAGAATGTGAGGGATGGAGACCCTCAGAGGGTCAGAAGCAGCCAGTTTTCCATCTCGGAAGCCGCCAGGCTGTCCACGCCCGCCACTCACCATGAAGTCGGTGGCCACGCCCGAGTCAGCGTGCCTGAGGTAGACAGGGTCTACGCTGAAGGTCTGCTGCAGCTTGTACTTGTCCTTGACCCTGCGGGGTTCCAAATGGGCATCAGTGGGCTCCGGCCTCTCTGGAGGAAGCGAGGCCTTCCCACAGGCTGGGAGCCCAGCTGCCACACTCACCAGAAGCCGGTACAGTCAAAGTGCACCATCATCCACTTGGAAGGGTTAAAGGTGAAGGAATCGGCATACTCGATGCCCTTCAGAAAGCCCCGGAACTCGGGGCACAGGAAGGCAGTGCCTGCGTAAGCAGCGTCAATGTGGAGCCACAGCCGCTCACGGGCACCTGCAGAGGCAGACGTCAGCTGCTGGGGATGCCACCGCGGGTGGGCGTTGGTTGTCGCCAGCAGGGCGAGGGAAGGACTGGGCAAGGATGCCCGGGGCGGAATAAGACACAGAGGCATGTGGGCACGGGAGGGTGTCAGTGTAAGGAGTGGGGCTCAGGGAGGCAGGGCCACCCCAATGGGGAAAGCCTACAAGCCTCACCCTGGCCCTTCCTCTCACCCACCTCTTGGGCTCCACTCAAAGCTTTCTGGAACAGAAGCCAATTTACCACTGGCCCAGAGACCAAGGTTAATGGATCCAATACAAACATCAGAGAGGGAAGGGCTCTCTTTCCTAATGGGCTTCTCACTTGAGAATTCTGAACAGTCACATTTGGGCTTCTCTCCTGCCCTTATTCCCCGCACTCAGGGGTTTACTCTGCCATGCCCTTTTCATTTTCTTAGCGGAGACTAGAAAATATTCCACTATGCCTCATTTACCCTGTGCTTTGGATACACCCTGCTTTAAGCAGATTTCAACATACAAGGGAGAGGGTGAGAGATCTGAGGACCTCCCACTGCTGCTTCGAGGATGGATGCAAGGGGGGTCAGCTCAGGCCCCCACTGGGAGAAGCGGCGACCTGGCTGCCTGGGAGAAGGCACTCGTGACCTCTGGTGACGCCTCCCACGCTCTGGGCCTTGACCAAGGAGGAACAGGAGAATCCCACTGAGCTGGCTTCAGGCTCTTACTCCAGGGAACATGATAAAACTCTTCACTTGCCTTCCTAGCCAGAGGGGGCAGACACTTACAGATGGGGCCCAACTCTGACAGGCAGTCAAATGCACAGACCCCGGTAGTCCCCAGCGTTGCACAGACCTGGGGGAAAACAAAGGCAGTTAACATGGGAAGATAGGCTTGTGTGACACATTCAGCCTGAAAAAAGATTTTGGCAGAGACATTATCTACCCCATGCATCCAACTGGAACAGCGGGTATTTCACACTACATTTTAACATGACCCACAGTAAGAAATTATGCACTGAAGAACTGATGCTTTCGAATTGTGGTGCTGGAGAAGACTCTTAAGAGTCCCTTGGACTGCAAGGAGATCAAACTAAAGGAGATTTCCTTTAGTCAGTCCTAAAGGAAATCAACACTGAATATTCATTGAAAGGACTGAGGCCGAAGCTCCAATACTTTGGTCAACTAATGTTTAGAGCTAACTAACTGGAAAAGACCCTGATGCTGGGGAAGATTGAGGACAGAAGGAGAAGAGGGAGACAGAAGATGAGATGCTTGGATGGCATCACCGACTCAATGCACATGAACTTGAGCAAACTCGGGGAGATAGTGAAGGACAGGGAAGCCTGGCCTGCTACAGTCCATGGGATCACAAAAAGTCAGACACAACTTAACAACTGAACAACAACAACAGTAAGAAATATCTTTTAGAGAGCCAACTAGGACATATACATGTGTATTTGAAATAAAAGTTTTACCACACAATGCATATTCTCAATACAGGAAGGTACTCTCATATTTTCTATTCTATTTGTTGTTTTTTTTTTTTTCTTTTAATGCTGGTTATGACCCACACAACTTATTTCCTAACATATCAACTCATACTTTGTAAAACAATGTATTTGAGGACCTTTTGGCTTTTGTTTGCAGCCTGTTACTTACCTGAATTCTGCCAAAATTCCTTCCTCCCCTTCCAACTTTACTGTTCTAAGCTGAGAATGTGGTCTGACTTACAAAGATGGGCACCAGGCCCCTTTCCCTGTCCTCTTTGATGGCTTTCTGAAGAGCTTCCCCTCGGAGCGAGAAGTTCTCATCCACGGGCAGAAATTTCATCTTGATCAGGGAAATCAGACCAGCCTTTTCCACTGAGGAGTGGGCCTGGAAGGACCACGGAAACCTATTAGCAGAGTCGTCTGGGAATGAGCACTCCCAGAAACCACTGAAACCAGACAATGGGAAGCAAATACAGTATCTGACGTTTGTCTTCCCCCACGGTTCCTTGGAAAATCTCCCAGGCCTGAGTAGCCCTGAACCCACCAAGCTTCTGTCTACAGGGAAATCACTCAAGAATTAAGACTCCAGAAGCCAAGCCCTCCCTGCCTGAAGGCTTGGCCTGTGTTGGGCAACTCACCTGGTCGGAGGCATAGGCCACAAGGCGGGCATTCAGGAAGGACTCGTCTGCCTCAGGCTCAGAGGCTTTCATTTCCAGGATTTTGTTCTTCCTCGCTGCCAGTAAGGCAATCAAGGTGGACTCGCTGACTGTGCTCTGCAGTGGAAGAAGGGTTCACAGTGGTAGCATCTCCATGTATTCTCTTGACAAATTCCCCAGCTTTGTAGGGATGTGTGTGTGTATGTAATAGCTATTCTTGAGGAAGCACACACACAGCTCCTGCCTAAGGAGCTGCCTCCCCCCACTCCCCAGCTCGCATGCCTGTTCTCCATCTCCATTGACAACCTCCTATGCATTCCTGGGACACCTCCCTCTCCTATAGCTTTCCAATTTTCAACAACATCTTTATAGGCCACAGGGACCAAAAAAAGAATGTCCAGAGAATGCTCGATACTTGTCTGCTTGTAGATATGTTCGTTCCCTGTGTCTTTAAAAAAAAAAAACACAAACTTTCGATGTATTCATTTGACCAAAAAGTTCAGATCTTTGGCCAAAAAGCTTGGATCTTCCCATACCACCTTATGGAAAAACTCAAACTTTTTGGCCAACCCAGTATTAGGTGTGAAATGGAGTTTGTTTCCACAGGGATATCCCAGAGATGGAGGGTCCTGGCCCATGGGCGAGAGGACTTGGGCCTCAATGTTGCTGCTGATGGCTCTTATGACCTTAAGCTAGTATCGCCCCTTCAGAAGACTCTTTTCCATTTATAAAATGGAGAGCAACTCTTTCGCTGCCCCCCAGAGGGGACTATCATTATCCAAAACAGATGAGGTAGGATTTTGCTCTGGCCGTGACTGTGAGAATCCTGGGGGCCACCTCAGCAACCTCCCAAGAATCTTGATGTTCCTTGGCATCCGTTGGCTCAGTCTTTGCTGTCCTGGCTTCTTGAAATCTTCAGGTGACCTACAACTGATTGGTCCCTTCTGAAAAGCCTGGCAGACTGTGTCACAGAGAGTGGTATAGACCAGATCCCGCAAGATATTCAGTGGCTAAAAATTACTCCACAATAAGGAAGCTAGCAGAATAGTAATAATAATATAATGATACGACCTTCTATCCATATAGCAATTCATAGTTTACAAAGAACTTTCTGCCATCCCACTTGCTCCTCATCAGACCTGCATCACATGATTACTGTCTACATATGAGAACAGTGATGCTCAGGGAGATGACAGGACTAAACCAAGTTCATAGAGCTGATGGATACAGGAGAAAGCACTGTTTGAATTTAGACAGGCCTGGGGTTTGAATCCTCATTCTTCCACTCACCACCTGTATGATCTGGAGCAAAATTTTAACCTCTCTGAGCTCCAGTGCTCTGGTTTCAAACATTTGGGATGATGTTTAAATGACACTATTTACCTACAGGATTCTTGAGATAATTAGATGAAAAGCAAGATCATGCCCAGCAGACATTTAGCATGTTCTTTCAGATATAATATCTGAAGCTGTAACTATCTGCTAACACCCAGAAGGTCTACAACATGTAGTAATTTGTCTTTCTTGTGAGGATCAGATTTAATCAGTACAAGACTGGAAGGAGATGGGACTTTCCCGGTGGTCCTAGTGGTTAAGAATCCACCTACCAATGCAGGGGACACAGGTCTGATCCCTGGTCCAGGAAGGCTCCAACTAAGCCCGTGTGTCACAACTGCCGAGCCCAAGTGCCACAACTACTGAAGCCCGCGCACCCTGGACCCTGTGTGCTGCAGCAAGAGAAGCCACCCCACAAGAAGCCCAAGCACCGCAGCTAGAAAGTAGCCTCCACTCGCCACAGCTAGACAAAGCCCACGTGCAGCAACAAAGGCTCAGCGCAGTCAAAATGTATACATAAATAAATTTTTTTTTTTAAAGACTAGAGTGAGAGGGAGTCGCTTAGCTAGCAAATGGGTGCAGCAAACATCCCAGTTCTCATCTCAGGGCAGCACAGCTACTTTTATTTAATAGATGAATTCACTGAATCCTAACATCCATCCTTTGAGGGAATAAAAATTATGATTATTATTTCTCTACCTAATCATAAAATCAAGAAAATGACACATTACAGAAGAATTCAAGAATCTGGGGCTTCTCAAATGTCTCAGAACCAAACCCTCATGAATGTCAAGGGTTTATAGATGCAGAAGTTCCTAGCAATGTGCACAGCCTATGGGAGGCACCCAGCAAGCTCCTCTGTGCTGCACTGATCTTGACAAAAGAATTAATATTTGAAGAACTATCATTTGACAGATATTCAAAAGACAGGATTAGAGGGTAAGATAAATTGATTGTTAATTTCTCTCACTGGCAGGGATCTCCTGGACCTAGGAGGGTGGGTAAGAAGTCTCTGCTTGCCTTCTCTTTTCCAATTACCATAAGGTGTATCACGGGACAAGAGGGGGGAGTTGTCAGATTATAAACTAAGAAACATGAATCAGGTGATCCCAGAATGTGATCACATGTTGACATTTTGTGTGTGTGTGTGAGTGCATGCTAAGTCGCTTGAGTCGTGTCTGACTCTTTGCAGCCCCATGGACTGTAGCCTGCCAGGCTCCTCTGTCCACGGGATTCTCCAAGCAGGAAAACCAGAGTGCATTGCTGTGCCCTCCCAGAGGGGATTTTCCAGACCCAGGGATCAAACCAGCGTCTCCTGCATCTCCTGCATCAGCCGGCAGGTTCTCTGCGACTAGCGCCACTGGGAAACCCTGCTGACACTTTGTGCTGTGCTGAGCTTAGTCGTTCAGTTGTGTCCAACTCAGAAGCCCTGTTGACATTTTAATCATTTTCCAAAAAGAAAAAAAAGCTAAAAGAAGAGTGGCGACAGTGGTGGCTGCATTTAAAGGCAACAGAAGTCGAGATGGTCGCGCCAGCAACGGAGGGAGCAAGGGCTGTGGCGCGGCTGTGATTCGGCGATGGTCGCGCCGGGCGTGATAGGGGCAGTGATCACGGTGACAGCGGTGGCCGTGATGGTGGTGTGTGAGTGGCATGGCAGAAATTCCATAGAAAACATGAGAACTGCCCAGGCAAGTCTGGCTTATCTTTTCCTACTCCGTCCCTATGCTGTGAGGAGGCACCTGCAAGACGCCTCCCCCCTGGCTGCCGGGGTGGTGGTGCAGGAAGTGGTCCGGGAGTCCCAGCATTTTTGCCAGCCAGTCCATGACGTTCATCTCCAGCTCCGTGCACGCAGGACTGGAAGCCTGCAAAAGGGGAAGCAGTTCATCTGGATTGCTTCAGGGCACCAAGGTACCCCCACCGGCCCCCAAACACATCTGTCTCTGCCTTGACCTTCCCTCGGCCTAACCTGTCATGTCCCTGGAGAAGGGAGAAGGGACCACTTTCAGGTCCTGTGTTCCATCCCTGCCCCATCCTGTGCCAGACCAAAAGGGGAAAAGAAAATGGGGCTTTGGTTCATGCCATCCTCAATGAGGTAAATCCTCCTGTGATTCCAAAGCCTTATGGACAAACAGGCCCAGAAACTTCCATTTGGCTTCCATTTGGCTCCCTAAGTTCCTAAAATATCCAACTGAAAAGCATTCTAAAGGCCAGGGGGAAGTTTTAGGACTTAAGAAAGAAACCACTTCCTCCTGGAAAAGATAGCAATTCTCCCAGCTTCCAACCCACCCACCCCTACACACACACACACACACACACACACACACTATAATAGTCAAGGCTTAAAATATAGAGCTGTTCTAGGAGGATTCTGGCACAATTTAAAGCTGATTGGTGCTTAAGAGCTTATTAAGGGAAGTCTTAGGGAATATCCCTAACCCCTCAAAGACAATGTCACCATTAGGTATCAAAGTGCTTAGAGAATATCACAAACTGGTAATAACCAGATGTCAGTCCAGATCTCATCTCTATCTGTATAAGTTGTGTGGTCTCGGGGAGATAAGTTACTTAAGCCTTAATTTCTTAATTGGCTCCTACAAAATGGGGCCAATACTCATAGTTTCATAGGGTTAAAGAATAAGGTGAGATCATTTATATAAAGCTTAAGCTCAAAGAAAGTAGCCATTGTTAATATTTACCTTGAAACCCTGTTCAGAAGCCAGGACAAAATATGTCTGTCCCAGGACGTCCCTTCCTGCTATGCCCTCTTTACCACTGGTTATAGCCACAGCCGCTGCTACTCACCCAGGTGAATCCCAAGCAGTTGATGGCATCAGCCAGCATGTCTCCCAGCAGTGATGGCCAAGAGGTGAGAGCTGGGTAGTAGGCGTGCATATGGGGGCTTTGCCAGTGCACCACCTAGAGGCAGAGCATAGACACAGGTGGCACCAGGGGGCAGGTCCCAGGGCTTTCCTCCTCCAGAGACCCTCCTCGGCACAGGCAAGCACCCACTCTAGAGATCTCAAGACAACCAAACAAGTGACACAAATCCATAAAAATAAGACATATTCACAGTTCTTGCTGCCCACATTTCTCCTATTCTAAGCTCGTTCATCAGTGGAGCATTTGCACATAGGCAAAGACCAGAAGGGAATATACAAGATGAAAATCGCTATGGGAATCAGAGTTGTGGATTCTGGGTACTCTTTGCATCAATCTCCAAAGCTTAGCCCCGACAGCACTCCGATCCAGTAATAAAAGGAAGGGGAGATTGTGCTCTGTAGCAGCAGGTGGCTTCTCTCATCCAGTCATTTGCAAAAGGCATCCCTAGTTCCCTGGGCAGGCAGCTCCTGTAGAGGTCAGTGTGCATGGGCTCAAAGCTGTACTGAGCTTCCCAGTAGAGATGAAGAGAGGAGACCAGAGGATAGAAATGCCAGCCCAAGGATATGGGACCCTGCTTCCAGGTTAACCCTCGAGCCCACAGCTGGACTAACCAGATGAAAGGAGGAGCCAGTGGACAGGAAGGACTCCCTACAACAAATCTCAGAAACATTTTTGATGGCTCATCGGCCCCCTCTGGCTTCATCTCACCAATCTACAAACATGACCCGTTCATATCTGTGATCACATCTTTGAGCAAAGCTGTGTTCCCCGAAGGAAGGCACTTCTCATACAGATACGATGTTCCAAAACCTATTAATTCTTAGAAAGCTACTAAAGTGCATTTCCTCCATGATCCCTTCCCCAAAACCATGGAACAGTCTCATTCTAGATATTTACCCTACTGAGAGCCCATGAGACAACATTGTAGTTTATTACTGAGTCATTTCATGTGCACAAATCCCTTTAATCCTTCAAGAGCAAGGACAGTGTTCTGGAGAGTGTGTATAGTAGAAGGAGCACAAGATTTAAGCCCAAGGACACAGGTTCCAGTCCTACCCCTTGGCTATTAACAAGCTGTATGACCCTGTAGATTGACCGTGAAGCTAATGAATTTAAGCATCAAGGTCCCATGTTTGCATGGGTCTCTTTCAAGATTAATTCTTCATTTTTTTTTAAATTTAAGGGGGTCCCAAATTTTGCATCCAATTAAGACCTCATAAAACCAGGATCCTCCCCTGTACCTCTCTCTCTCTCAACCTCAGTTTCTCATCATAAAATAAATCCCATCTCCTGGGGTTGTTGTGTGAATTAGCTTGGAAAGAAATTTGTAAAATGTAAAGCACTAATGTTAATGGTAAGCTAATCACATGGTGATAAACGCATCACATCCTGACTTGACTCTTAGGTAACAGGCCTCTTCCTCTGAATTTCACCAGGCAGAAGGTGTCATAGGTAATAACAACATCTCCCACTTTCTATGCTTTATCTTTTTAATTCTCACAGTACTCCTATTAGGAGTTTCTACCATCATCCCTGTTTTACAGATAACAACTGGGGCTGGCAGAGAGAGACAACATCCCCATGATTGCATACATCTGGTAAGGACAGATGGCAGAAATCCAGGACTGCCTGACTCTGGAGCCCAACACCTAAGCAGGATGGCACTCTGCCTTCTCCCCCTGCTCTTCTCTCCCTCCCTCCCTCCCTCCCTTGGTTTCTCTAACCAAGGTTGGAATTAAGGCAAAAAGAGTTTTTCTTTTTTTGTGTCTAGGGCGTGGAGTGGAGGGGGAAATTAACCCAGTTTTCGATGAGGTGCTGACCCATATGAGAAAGCAAAGGGCCAACTGCTTTCAGGCCAACTCTCAGAGGCTGGTGCAGCCTGAGAGATGAGATGAAAGATTGGGTCTTCATTATCAATGTGCTTAGTGACAGTATTTTGGAAACCCAGAGAAGGGCTTCCACCTACTGGCCTTATCAAGAGGCAATTGTCTGTTCTAATAAGATACATGAGATCAGATAAGCTGGAGGAATGCTTATCAAAACAGACAGACCTCTAGGTCCAGAAATGAACCTCTTTAACCACACCCACAGCAACTGCTGGAATTTCTTTCAGTCAAATGAATCAGCTCATTTCCACCTCTTCTGACAGTTGCTTTCGGTCTCACTAGCAAATTACGGTTGGTGCCTCCGCCAATTACATTTTACAGAATGAAATCCATGAGATAATCTTATCAGGAAGCTAGCCTCCCTGGTAGAGCTTTGCTGATATAGAAAATGTCAAACGATGCTTGTGAAATAGGCTGAATGGTCAGAGATGAGCCTTTGTACAAATTTGCTATCACTTGCTGTGTTAGAAGACTATCTCGCCCCTGCCTCCAGGTGTACTTCTGGCACATCTAAGTCCAAGACTCTTCGGGGGTGATGGGAGCAAGTGTCAAAGTCATGCTGGGGAAGGGCAGCTGGACACATGGAGTTCAAGACACCAGCACTCCACGCAGGGAGAACTGTCACTTTGGAAAAACAACTAACCTGTCTGAGCCTCAGTTTGGGGAAAAAAAAAGCCAGTCTACAATGTAGCTACTATGGTGCCTGGCATGTGGCGTGGAGCACAGTAAAAGGCAGCCCCTCCGTGGGAGGAGCACGGTGCACTTGCAGCAGGAGCACTGGGCACAGCTCCTCACCTGGTGCTTCGGGATACATCACAGCCCACGGTGGCCCCAGCACAAGCCCCAGGCAGCAGCCAGCCTGTCAGTTCCCTGGCCCCCCTCGCACTGTCACCAGGCTGTGCCCCTTGTCACTGAGAGTATAGGTGCCTCAGGGGGAGCTCCCCCTACTCCTGAAAAGTAGATCCATCAGGAGATCTCCCCTGGTCAGGAAGGATATAGTTCCCACTTCAGAGGGGAAAGCGCCTGGGACTCACTTGGCTTCCTGGCCCCCCAACCTGACAATCGGAATGCCCTCAGAGGTGGGTGTTCTTGGCTTCCCTGGTTCTCTTTGGGACATATCAGGATTCCACAGGAGAGCCCCCAGCCCTGCCAACGGGAGCACCAGGAACCAACTCCCACCACCCGCTCCATCTTGCTCCCCACTGTCATCCTTCCCCCTCTGGCCCAATTTTCACCACTCATCTTATCCCATCAGATCTCCACCCTTCTGTCAGACAGACCCTAGGATGCAGTTCTTACTCTCTCCTGCTCCCCACCCAATTCTACAGGTCAGTCCTGGCACCAGAAACCTAACTTCAGTCCAAGTCCTGGCCCTCCACGTGCCCAGGAGACAGGCTGGGATGTTGGTGGTCTAGGGCCTGGGGGTCATCTCACGTTTACCCAAAGCAGGGTTTCCAGGCCTAGCGCCCACCCTCCTTCTTCCCGACATCCAGAATCACCCTGAGGTGACTGCATCTCACCCCAGGCATGATGATTCGCTCAATGTCCCCAAAGATGCTGTCCCAGCTGTCGGGCTCCACGGGTGCACTCTCAGGCAGCTGGGCTCGCAGGTAGCCAGGCCTCACGTCCGGAGTCACCCGCCGCTCCCGCACAGTGGTCAGGTACTGGCAGATGTAGTCCACCATCTCCTTTCCTAAAAGAGAGGCAGAGAGGTCAGCCTCATGTCCCCTGACTGGGCCTGGCTAACCCATGCCCATCGCCCTTGGGTTAGGGCCAGAGACTTGGTGAGGAAGGAGATGGATTCATGGGCTGAGTCAGGGAGGGTCTGACCCCCAGCACACAGCTTGTCTTCAATTAAAAAATTAAGAGGTGCGCAAAGGAGTGAGTGAATGATGCAGAGAGTATGTGACTATATAAATGAACAAGAGGAAAAAATTCCAAGGCCTCAAACTCTAAAACCAAGGTAAAAAAGTGAGAGTGTTAGTGGCTCAGTTGTGTCCGACTCTTTGCGATGCTGGGCTTCTCTTGTGGCTCAGCTGGAAAAGAATCCGCCTGCAATGAGGGAGACCTGGGTTTGATCCCTGGGTTAGGAAGATCCCCTGGAGGAGGGAACGGCTACCCACTTCAGTATTCTGGCCTGGAGAATTCCATGGACTGTATAGTCCATGGGCTCACAAAGAGTCAGACATGACTGAGCGACTTTCACTTTGCAACCCTATGGACTATAGCCTACCAGGCTCTTCTGTCCAAGGGATTTCCCAGGGAAGAATACTGGAGTGGGTTGCCATTTCACCAAGGTAAAGTATTTATTTTTCCCCCCCTTCCCTTCTCCATATCAATCCCGAACAATTCTCCCACCTTTCTTTTTCTTTTCAAAAAACAGAGTATGTATTTATTCATCACCTTCAGTTCAGTTCAGTCGCTCAGTCATGTCCGATTCTTTGCGACCCCATGAATTGCAGCATGTCAGGCCTCCCTGTCCATCACCAACTCCCGGAGTTCACTCAGACTCACGCCCATCGAGTCAGTGATGCCATCCAGCCATAACACTGTGGCTCTTTCTAACCAGAAATTACACACACACACACACACACACACACACCCCCTATACTCTTTGTTGACACAAATGGCAAATTTCCACACCAGGTTCTGATAAAAGATTTAAAAATTCTATTAGTTCACCACTTCCACTGGACCATTAATTCCTCACATTTTTGGACCTGTGAACATCTTTGAGAATCTGATTAAAACTGTAGATTTATACACATACGATTTTGTATATAATTTCTGAGGTGCATAGACTCCTCAAAGTACAACCACAGGCCCAGACTAAGAATGCTGCACTAGCCTGAAATCTTGGGGAAATTCAGGACTATGTCTTAATCAACTTATCTCCCTCAGTTCCATCTCCACCAACACCTCAGTGCCTGGAACAGTTTTCAGATGCTCAAAAAATTTTGCCAAATGAACAAATAAAATAAGGAAGAAAATGCAGACCTTATAAAGCTAATGTGGGATACAATTAAGCAAAGCAACAATTATTATGAAAGATTCTCCTTTACATGTTTTCCAAATAATCTAGAAACAAATTTTATGTGTGTTTCATACATAGATAGATTTCATGTCTTAAGAGACAAATCATGTCCCCTTTTTCTTATATCTACTTACAGTGAATAACCAAGAATGAAATCTGTAATAGGAAAACGTGGTACGTTGATTGAATATTATACATGTTATAAATCTTTTGAAAATTCTACTCTAAGACTTCACTGTAGTCTTTCCTTTCCCTATTTTTTTCTTAACTGCAATCATACCCACCCAAACGTTTGATCCCTGAACAAGTGTGATATGTTCGAGAGGTATACTTCATTAAATGAGGATTTAACAGGGAAATAAATAAATAAATAAGGAAGAAAAACACCCAAGTCAAATACTTGAAGTCACTGAAAATTATCTTTCTTCCCTTTCATTTCTGCAGAAAAGGGTCTCTATCTACAGAGCCTCTGTCTCTTTGTGTCTCTGTCATTGTCTCTCTCCCTCTCCATCTCTCTCAATATCTATCATTCCTCCTTAGGACTCCCTAGGCTCCTTTCTGCCTGCGAAAGAGAGAGAGAGAGAGAGAAGGAAAGAGAATCTGATGTCTTCCCAATGCATCAGCTCACGAAAAATTCTTATGAACAGACCTAGCCCCAGACAAAACTGTGAAAACTCCCAGCACTTCTCTCTTCTGTGTCCTCTCCTCCAACCCTCCCATGGCCTGACGCCTCTCCTGATTGCAGTAGCATCCCCCCACTGCTCTGAAAGCCTTGGACCTAGCCCTCCACTTGTCCAGGGACTGTATGGAATATTTTTGTGTTCCACACATAGGATAAATGTCCACAGAAGGAAAGAGAATCTGATGTCTTCCCAATGCATCAGCTCACGAAAAATTCTTATGAACAGACCTAGCCCCAGACAAAACTGTGAAAACTCCCAGCACTTCTCTCTTCTTTGTCCTCTCCTCCAACCCTCCCATGGCCTGACGCCTCTCCTGATTGCAGTAGCATCCCCCCACTGCTCTGAGAGCCTTGGACCTAGCCCTCCACTTGTCCAGGGACTGTATGGAATATTTTTGTGTTCCACACATAGGATAAATGTCCACAGGAACCTGCTCTCGGCTGAATGCCTTTGGAAAGTAATGGAATAAATTAATGTCCACTGAAATGCAAAGACATATCTACTTAGTGAGTTATGTCTGGGTAGACGAGAGGAAAAGTTGGATTTTAATATAAGACCATGACTTACTGCAAAATAACCTACTAGTGGGAATGAGGATATAAACACTTATAAAAAGAGAAATTATAAGCAACTACCTATTTCCCCTCTTAGGACAGCCATGCCTGAAAAACAGGATAACCATCTGGTTTTGCTCATCACACAAGGTTTGAGAGACAGTAGGTACTCTTTAAACATGGAATGAATGACTAAATGAAAGAACTCTCCAGGCAGTCACACAGAGAGAAACAAACAGGAAGAAAGATGAGATTTTTGCAGTGACTGCAGAATACTAAGAGGAATTCTTTTCTCTTTCAGAAAATGAATGATCCCCTTTTTCCCATTTAGTGGATCAGAAATCCAAATGCCCTATTCTGTGGGAAAGTGGAAAGGAAGAATGTGGCTCAGCCGTGTGGACGCCCATGAGAGTCAGTGCCTGAGAGGGATGATGAAGAGGCTGGGAAAAGTTTTAAACTCTGATCCCACATTCCCTTCTCGGGAAAAATTTTGCAGAAGCCAACTCTCAAGAGTCAGTTCTAATGCTCCAGTCAAAAGACACCCCAACATCTAAGCAACATTCTAGCACCCCAACATTCTAGAACAGTGGCCACGGGGAAAAGGCCAGGGACACCCGTGCTCACCTCTCTCTCTGTACTCTTCAGGCTCCATCATATCGCTCGGGCTCAGGGCTGGCTCCTTCTTGCAGAGGACACAGTTGAGGATGCGCTCCTGGGTAGCCCTCTGTGCACCCTTTATTTAAAGGGTTCTCCTCTCTTCCCCCCTTAGCTCCACCCCTCAATGTCTCTTTCACTAGGTTTAATTAATTCCACCCCTTCTTCCCCCAGTCCTTGTTGGGAGCAGAGACCACAGCTTTAGCCGGTCCAGAGACCTAGGATAAAAGGCATGTCTAATTAAACAGTGCACTTAGCAGGCAGCCTCCAGGTGGATATGGTAAAGAGCCCTCTTTTCTTTCTGCCCCTGGCTTCATACAGTGGAGGACGAGCCTCACACAAAGCTCCCGGCTCTGTAGCCCAGAATGAAGCCAAGTGGGTGCCGAGTAAGTAGCAAAGGTTATTAGCATCATTCTTGCCACTGGGTCCCCATCTGAGGCCAGGAGGGAGAAACAGCACTTACAGGGATGCTGTTTTGCTGGCCACACGGGTGCTCAGGAACAGACAGATGTTATCATCTAATACGATGGATTTTTTTTTCTATTATTACTACATAATACTTATTGCTGTAGCGATAAGAAAACAGATAAGCAAAAAAAAACAAAAATGGAAACATCACTGAGACTTAACACTTGAAGTACTTAAACGGCTGTGAGCGCCTGTGCTTGGAAAGGGACATGTTGAAACTGCTGTGGAGGAGGGGAACACTACTTACTCCTGGAGCTTGATTTCTGAGTAAAAAGTGATCAAATGCTTTCAAGCATCAGAGAGAACAGTCTGTCTGTTTCCCATCTTCACCTTCCCTGTCCCCCTGGTGGGGTCTGATGGTTACTCCTCTCACGGCATGGCCCCTTATGCTCCTCCTTCCAGTTCTCTGGCTGCTTGTCTCCTCCAACTGGCCTTTAAAGTGTGGGCATGCTTCAGGGGATTGCCCTCCCCTCATCCTTCTTCCTAGGTGGCCTTATCCATTTCTATGACTCTCCCCCTATTTCCATGGCTTTAAATGTTAAAAGCTGAGGGACTTCCTGATGATCCAGTGGCTAAGACTCTACACCCCCAATGCAGAGGGCCCGGAGTTCGATCCCTGGTCAGGGAACCAGATTCCACATGCCACAACTTAGAGTTCGCATGCCTTAATGAAGATGGACAATCCCACATGCTGCAACTAAGATTCAGTGCAGCCAAATTAAAAATAAATAAACAACATTATCAAGTGATATTCTTATAGATTCATACCAGGAGGCCCTCCCAGGCTTCTGAGTTCGAAACCCTTACATTCAACTGCCTACCAGAAAAATCTTCTTGCGTTGCTCTTAGGCATGGCAAACTTAACATGTTACAAAATTGAATTTTAGTCTTTCCCTAAAAATCTGCTTTTCATTCAGTCTTCCCCATCTCAGTTCATTATATCTCCATCTATCCATCTATCCAAGAGAATATAATAAAAGGGAATGAGCTTTTGATAACAGCTACAACATGGATAAACCTTGAAAACACTACGTTAAGTGAAAGAAGGTAGTTATACAGGACTACATATTATATGATGCTATTTACATGTCATGTCCAGAATACTCAAATTTGTAGAGACAAAAGGTAGAGTACCAGCTACCAGAGGTTGACAGCTTAGGGAAATAGGGTTTGGCGGTTTTATGGTTTTTTAATCTTTTTGGAGGAGGGGATGATTTTTTGGAAAGATTAAAATGTTTTAAAAATTTTGTAATGGTTACACAAATCTGTGAATATACTAAATGCATTGAATTGTATACTTTAAATGGGATTTACTATGACAAAGGAGACAAGAATATACAAGGGAAAAAAGACAGTCTCTCCAATAAATGGTGCTGGGAAAACTGGACAGCTACATGTAAAAGAGGAAATTAGAATATTCTCTTATACCTTGTGTGTTAGTCACTCAGCTGTGTCCTCTTTGTGACCCCATGGATGACAGCCCTCCAGGCTCCTCTGTCCATGGAATTCTCCAGGCAAAAATGCTGGAGTGGATTGCCATTCCCTTCTCCAGGGTATCTTCCCAACCCAGGTATCGAACTGGGTTTCTCCTGCACTGCAGGTAGATTCTTTACCACCTGAGCTACCAGGGAAGCCCAGAGGAATAAACTCAAAATGGATTAAAGACCTAAATGTAAGACCAGAAACCATAAAACTCACAGAAGAAAACAGATGGAACACTCTCTCTGACATAAATTTTAGCCATGTTTCTTTGGATCTGTCTCTTAAAGCAAAGAGAATAAAAGGAAAAAATAAACAAATAGAAACTAATTAAACTGAAAACTTGCACAGCAAAGAAAACCATCAACAAAATGAAAAGATACCTACTGAATGGGAGAAAGTGCAAATGATTTGATCAATAATGGGCTAATATCCAAAATATATAACATAAAAAAAAACCCTGATTTAAAAATGGGCAGAAAACCTGAATAGACATTTTCCCAGAGAAGACACTGAGATGACCAATAGGCACAGGAAAAGATGCGCCACTTCATCATGCAAATCAAAACCACTTCACATCAATCAGAATGATTATCATCAAGAAGTCCACAAATAAAAAATGCTGGAAATGGTATGGAGAAAAGGGACCCCTTCTATACTATTGATGGGAATGCAAATTGGTGCAGCCACTATGGAAAACAGTATGGGATTCCTTAAAAAAAAAAAAAAACTAAAAAGAAAGCTACCATATGACCCAGCAATTCCACTCCTACACATATATCTGGAAAAAATGAAACTTCTAATTTGAAAAGATATATGTACCTCAGTGTTCACAGAAGCACTATTTGCGATAGACAAGACATGGAAACAATCCAAGTGCCCATCAACAGATAACCTGGTTCAAGACGGAATATTACTCAGCCATAAAAGAATGAAAATTTGCCATTTGCAGCAACATGGATAGACCTAGAGAACATTATGCTTAGTGAATAAGTTGGAGAAAGACAAATACTACATGACAGTACTTACATGTTGAATAAAAAAAATAAACTAGTAAATATAACAATAAAGGAAAAATAAATAGGAGGATTTAAAATATGCTGCTGCTACTGCTAAGTCGCTTCAGTCATGTCTGACTCTGTGCGACCCCATAGATGGCAGCCCACCTGGCTCCTCCGTCCACAGGATTCTCCAGGCAAGAATACTGGAGTGAGTTGCCATTTCCTCCTCCAATGCATGCATGCATGCTAAGTCGCTTCAGTCGTGTGCGACTCTGTGCAACCCTATGGACAGCAGCCCACCAGGCTCCTCCGTCCACGGGATTCTCCAGGCAAGAATACTGGAGTGGGGTGCCATAATAAAGCTGTTGATGAAGCACGAGGAAGTGGAGGAGGAGCAGGAGGAGAAAAACCTCAGGGACATAAGGTCTTTGATGAATAAATGTCCTAGTAGATTTGGATCCAGTGATATTGTCAATAGTACAAATTTTTCACAGGAGTAGGAAAAACAATAATATTGACAGTGATAATAGCTGACGTTTACTGAGCACATGCAAACTGAGTTAGGAAGTTTCAATGACAAACTACAAGTTATTTTTCTCTTCAAGTGTCACTTCTGCTCCTCCTCTTTCATTCTTCTACAACTCCAGTTACGCCTATGTTAAACTTTTTAACCAGTATCTGTGTATGTATACATACATAGTATATATTACATAATATGTGTTATATAAATTATATATTTTATATTGTTTTGTTTTCCATTTTCTTTTCCCTCTGAGTTTCAGTGTGGCAATTATCCTCTGATCTATCTTTGACTTTTCTCTTCAGATGTATCTAATGTAATGATAAACCTGGTTATTGATTTTCCTGATGTCAGTTATTGTATATTTTTCAGTTGTAGAATTTCCACTTGGTATTTTTCCCCCATAATTCTTATATTCAACAGAGGACACACCCAGGACATATAAAGAACAGCAAAGATCAACTTTAAAACTCCTAGAGGAGAACATAGGCAAAACACTCTCTGACATAAATCACAGCAGGATCCTCTATGACCCACCTCCCATAATATTGGAAATAAAAGCAAAAATAAACAAATGGGACCTAATTAAGATTAAAAGCGAAAAAAAAAAAAAAAAGTCTACAAGCAATAAATGCTGGAGAGGGTGTGGAGAAAAGGGAACCCTCTTACACTGTTGGTGGGAATGCAAACTAGTACAGCCACTATGGAGAACAGTGTGGAGATTCCTTAAAAAAACTGGAAATAGAACTGCCTTATGACCCAGGAATCCCACTGCTGGGCATACACACGAAGGAAACCAGAATTGAAAGAGACACGTGTACCCCCAATGTTCATCACAACACTGTTTATAATAGCCAGCACATGGAAGCAACCTAGAAGTCCATCAGCAGGCGAATGGATAAGAAAGTTGTGGTACAAATACACAATGGAATATTACTCAGCCATTAAAAAGAATACATTTGAATAAGTTCTAATGAGGTGGATGAAACTGGAGCCGATTACACAGAGTGAAGTAAGCCAGAAAGAAAAACACCAATACAGTATACTAACACATATATATGGAATTTAGAAAGATGGTAATGATAACCCTGTATGCGAGACAGCAAAAGAGACACAGATGTATAGAACAGTCTTTTGGACTCTGTGGGAGAGGGAGAGGGTGGGATGATTTGGGAGAATGGCATTGAAACACGTGTAATATCATATATGAAACAAATCACCAGTCCAGGTTTGATGCATGATACTGGATGCTTGGGGCTGGTGCACTGGGACGACCCAGAGGGATGGTACGGGGAAGGAGGAGGGAGGGGGGTTCAGGATGGGGAACACATGTATACCTGTGGTGGATTCATGTTGATGTATGGCAAAACCAATACAATATTGTAAAGTAATTAACTTCCAATTAAAATAAATAAATTTATATTAAAAATAATAATAAAAGACAGTATACCCAATACAAAAATAGATAACAAATTTGAACAGGTACTTCTTCAAAGAGGATATCTAAAAACAGTCAATAAATGTACAAAAGATGTTCAATCTCATTAGTGATCAGGGAAATGCAAACTAAAACCACAATGGCATATTACCACAAAACCCAAAGGGCTAAAATGAGGAAGACAGCAAATATTAAGGGCAATTGGAACACATACGCTCAGGTCGGGGCATAAATTTAACATGTATCCTGGAAAATATTCTCTCATATTATCTTCCATAGCTAAACATATATATACTTATGCTAAAAAAAAAAGTGTTCACTTTCAGGTAATTAACCAACAAAAATACTCTTATATGATCAACAAAAGAATGTGCAAGAATGCTCTCAGAAGCAATATTTGTAACAGATAAACACTGGATTCAAATGGTCATCCATGCTATGGGTAAATACATTTGGATATGCCAAAAGAGTACATACAGTATACTTCCATTATGTGAAGCACAAGCTTATGCAAAATAAATACTTGATGCTATGAGACAGGATAGTACCTGCCCTTTACAAAGAGTGCCTGGAAGGAGACTCAGAGTCTTCTGGGATCCTAGTTTTGTTTCATTTTCTTATCTGGATGCTGGTTACATGGCGGCATTTAATTTGTGAAAATTCATTGAGCTGAAACTTAGGTTTTCTTTATTTTTCTATATGTGTGTTATACTTCCAATAAAACTTAAGAATCACATTTTATTAGGGCTCTTTCCCATAGTTGGTTGTTGTATTCTTTACATGTTGTATCCTTTACTCTAGCAGGTAAATTCTTTTTCTTCTAGCAGTTCAGTTCAGTCGCTCAGTCGTGTCCGACTCTTTGCGACCCCATGAATCGCAGCACGCCAGGCCTCCCTGTCCATCACCAACTCCCGGAGTTCACTCAGACTCACGTCCATCGAGTCA
>SJYT01030234.1:73048-85937 GCA_006410635.1 Cephalophus harveyi
GGTGACAATATACAGCCTTGACGCACTCCTTTTCCTATTTGGAACCAGTCTGTTGTTCCATGTCCAGTCCTAACTGTTGCTTCCTGACCTGCATACAGATTTCTCAAGAGGCAGGTTAGGTGGTCTGGTATTCCCATCTCTTTCAGAATTTTCCACAGTTTATTGTGATCCACACAGTCAAAGGCTTTGGCATAGTCGATAAAGCAGAAGTAGATGTTTTTCTGGAACTCTCTTGCTTTTTCCATGATCCAGCGGATGTTGGCAATTTGATCTCTGGTTCCTCTGCCTTTTCTAAAGCCAGCTTGAACATCAGGGAGTTCACGGTTCACGTATTGCTGAAGCCTGGCTTGGAGGATTTTGAGCATTACTTTACTAGCATGTGAGATGAGTGCAATTGTGCGGTAATTGGAGCATTCTTTTGCATTGCCTTTCTTTGGAATTGGAATGAAAACTGACCTTTTCCAGTCCTGTGGCCACTGCTGAGTTTTCCAAATTTGCTGGCAGATTGAGTGCAGCACTTTCACAGCATCATCTTTCAGGATTTGAAACAGCTCAACTGGAATTCCATCACCTCCACTAGCTTTGTTCGTAGTGATGCTTTCTAAGCATGCCACCCCAAAATGGGTATTTACTCTGTTTTGTCGGAATCTATGAGGTTTTGTTAATTAATGAGTTTTTGTGGGGACCTCCCCGGCTTCTCAGGGTTAAGACTCAGTGCTTCTCTTGCAGGGGGCATGGGTTAGATCCCTGCTTGGGGAACTAAAATCCCGCATGCCATGTGGTGTGGCCAAAAAAAAAAAAATTTATGAGATGTTGTAAAAGACAGTTAATGAAAGCAGTATACAGGATGCAAGGTGTTATTATTAATATTTATCAGTGTTTTAAGAGGCAACCTCTTGTTCCATGGTCTCCTCCTTCTCCACTGGGATTAGGTACGTAGCCTAGACTCCTTCCCCACTATTCTCATTTTTTTCCATGTACTTGTATTGGCATGGAAATACTAGCATTCCTTACTGCTCTTAGTAGCTATGTAAAGTATGCAAAAATAAATAAAATTTTAAAACCTACACAAATGGTTGGTTTGTTACAGTTTTCAATCTCTTATCAAATTTTAAAATTTCAACTATCATTTTCTTGAACATAATAAACATAGTTGTTTTTTTTTAATTGCTGCTGAATGATATAAAAGAAGACATGACTACATGTTCTTGGAAAGTAAGACTCAACACCTCAAAGATATCAATTTCCCCCAAATTAATTTACAAATTGAACACAACCCCAGTGAAAACACCAACAGGTTCTTAGGGTGTTCTGTTTTGAATTCAGTAGCCATTTTTACAATTAATAAGGAAAAATTAATAAACTAGAATAATGAGGAAAACTCTATAAGAGTAACAAGAAAGTTCTGCTCTTATGAAGAAGGTATTAAAATACTTTATGAAGCTTTAATAAGTAAAACAATGCAATACTGGTATATGAAGAGACAAAAAGAACAAATAATTAAAGACATATAATAAACATGGCAACTCAGATCAGGAAGGTGCTTAAACAAGGGGTAGTCATCCAGAAAAAAAAATAATAAGTTATATCCAATCCTCTCACCATGTACCTTGATAAGTTCCAAAAGAATTTAAAATATAAATGTAAAAAATAAAAGCAAAAAATTACCTGAAACCATTACTGTAATCGAGGTAACACTTTCATGTGTGTTAAGTTGCTTCAGTTATGTCCAACTCTTTGCAACCCCATGGACTACAGCCCACCAGGTTCCTCTGTCCATGGAATTCTCCAGGCAAGAATTCTGGAGTGGGTTGCAATGTCCTCCTCCAGGCCCAGGGATCAAACCTGCATCTCTTATGTCTCCTGCATTGGCAGATTCTTTATCACTAGCACCACCTGGATATATGCATATGTCCGAGGTCATCAACTTATTAATATATACATTAAATATATAATACATTTTTGGTATGTCAATTACATACCAACAAAGCTGTTAAAAAAAGGAAGATGAGGGGCTTCCCTAGTGACTCGGTGGTAAAGAATCTGCTTGCCAAAACTGGAGACACAGGTTCGACCCCTGATCCAGGAAGATTCCACATGCTACAGAGCAACTAAGCCCATGAGCCACAACAATTGAGCCTGTGCTCTAAAGGCCAGAGCCACGACCACTGAAGCTCTGCACAGCCAATAAATAATTAAAAAAAAAAAAGAAGATGAAAATTACATGAAGAAAATTTAGATGCTTTTCTGGCTAACCTCAGAGTGAACAATATGTTTCTAGCTATGGCTCAAAAGCCAGAAATTATACATTCAACTGTATTTAAAAAAAAAAAAAAACCATAAGGAAAGTAAAAGACAGTGAAAAACTGAGGAAATCTACTTGCAATTCATAATACAAGAGCAAGAAGAAAAAGGCCAACACTCTGATAGAAAAGATTGGGCAAAGAATAGTAAGAGAAATTAGCATAAAGGAAAATACAAAACCCATAACTGAGAAAATCAACTTAAATCTATACTCGGCTACTACATTATACTTATCAGAATAACACTCTGTTTGCTAATACGGTCTGTGGGCAAGCCGAAAGCAAAACAGGTGCTCCCATTGAAAGAGAGGTGGCAGGGCAATCTGGAAATATCTGTAAAACTGCAAATGTACTTGCCCTTGACCCATCTCTTCCACTTTAAGATATCCCTGTACACCTGTGAAATGACAAGCATACAAGGGGATTCTTTGCAGCAGAGTATGTAGTAGCAGAAGATTGGAAACAATGAACTGTGCGTGACTAGGAAACTAATTAAACTAAGGCACATGCACAGTGCAACTCTACAGAAAAAGGAGTAGGCTCCAAGGGAGGAGGAAAACAGCACAGTGTGGAACAGAGTGTACTATTTTTGTGAAAAAAAAATGGGGAAAATGAGGATGTAGCATATATTTGCTTTTATGCGGCTCCCTGCAAAAATTGAAATTATTAATAAATAATTAATAATGCTAGTTACCTGGAATAGGAGTTGAGCAGATAGGCCTGGAGGTAAGAAGATTTGCACAGCTGCCTTTTATAACTTTTATTTTTATTGTATTTACTTTCTTATTTAATGAGCATTTACTACCTATTTTAATTAAACTAAATTTTTTTAAAGATGTGTTTATAATAAAATGTAACTTTCTTGGGACTTCCCTGGTGGTCCAGTGGTTAAGAATCTACCTTCGACTACAGGAGATGTGGGTTCGATCCCTGGTCAAGGAACTAAGGTCCCGCATGCCGTGGGGCAACTAAGGCCGAGCACCGCAACTACTGAGCCCACGCACCCTAGAGCTCCATCTCACTTGCCATACTCATACTTACAGTATACACCTCCTTGTAACTCCATGTATAGTCTCATCACACACACATACCTCACACTTAAGACATGTGATATTTAAAAATTTAATCATACTGCACTCTAGGAAAAGAATTTGTTTAACATTCTAATGGGTGCATTATATTCTACCATATGCATATACTGGAATCTTCCACCAGTCCTGTATCTGGACAATTAAGTTTGGGGAATTTTGTTTGTTGCTATTAATAGGATTAAAATAGAACATTTTGCCCAGTGAGATATTTCTTTCAATAAATTCCTAGAAGTAGAATTGCTGAGTAAAAGAGTTTTGGTGGGTTTTGCAAAATGCCTTCCAGGAAGAGTAAGTGTATCAATGTTTCCCCATCTCTCCACACATAGGTACAGTGAGTTCTGTTCCTTCTTTTAGATGTGAACAGATTATATAAAGTTATAGTAATAACTTGTTACTTTTATACAATTTGCTGTTTGGAATGTTTTAAGTTCTGCTTAAAAGAACTGAGATGTGATATCTTCCACATTTGGTCTATCCTTTTCACTTTGAACTGAATTTAGGAAAGTAAGTTTAGTGGTGTGTGCCTTAAAGCAAGGCAACAACAGAAATAAGAGCCTAGAACTCCAACTTCACTGAGAAACTCCACAAAGAAATATTATGCTTGTCTGATGAACGGAGGAAGTGTGAACTGCAAATAAAGTGGTGAAACTGCCACCAAGGAAACGAGATTTTACTGGAAACAAAGGAATCAGTAGGACTGAAGACAGAGAGCCATGCCCTCCAAGCAACTGCTTAGAACTGAGGAATTGGTTTCCCTTTCAGCCATGTAATGAAAGGGGATTGCTATGCCCATAGTAACAGTATTTTGCCCCCTGAAGCAGCACTGGGCACAGATGTGACACAGATGTAGGCTAGGTCCAGTCTAAAAGAGGTTACATGATAGGAGGGAAAAGGAAGTCCAGCTTCCTCCAGGGAGCAACTAGTTGTACAAAGAGCAACCAAGATTAGTTGTTCACTGGGGAAGGTAGCATGAGGATGGAGTGAACGGACACACTCCCTTAGGACAGCAGAAAATCATATGCAGTTTTAATACATATGATTTGGTTCAATCTTCACAACCTAGTGAAAGCCATTTTCTTTCTCATCGTTGAGAAACTTAGTCTCAAGGAAATTAAAACACCTGGCTAAAATTACACAAAATAATAATCAAAGGGACCAGGATCTGAACCCAGGATTATCTGCTCCAATATCCATAGTCTTTCTATCACAACAGGCTGCTTCTCTCAACTTTGGTATCTGCAGCTGTTAAGACATCAGAGCTTTAGGGTCAGGGCTAGTGAAATTTTAATTTTTGGAGGTTTTGCTATAAATGCTTCTGAATGTTTGAATACACATCACATGCAATAATCCAAACATTCATTGTCCTTTCAAATACAATCCAAAACACAATTGTAAAAGATCAAAAGAAAAATGTAGTGCAAGAATGGAAAAAAATTACCTTGAGTAGTATATTACATCTTCTAAAAACAGTAAGTGTGGAAAGGAAAATTTTTTCTAATTATCTGGGAAAGTATATATAATAAAAAGGAGATAGTATTCAACTAAAAGAGAAAAAGATTCAAGCTGTAAATTAAAACTTCATTCCACCTTATATATAGGCTCCTTGAGTATTACACTGATATAATACTCTAACTCAGCCTGGCATTGGGGTTGCACATAATACTTAGTAAACATGTATTGATTGAGACAATTTTAAAAAGCTTTTTTTAAGTCAGATACTGGGGGAAAATATTTACCACCAGCAAAAGATTAGTTTGAAGAAAAAATATTAAACTTCAACAAATCAATAAGAAAAATGCACAGTAAATAACAGGCCATGAACTAGTAATTCACAGAAGAATAAATGCTAATGGACAAGAAACAGGGAAAAAATGTTCAGCCTCACTAATAACAGGGAATTAAAAATAATGAGAACAATTTCAGACCAATGTACGTTGGCAAAATAGTGTAATAAAATCATGTGTTTGTTAGATGTGGGGAAGTGAGAATTCTCATCTCTATTCAGAGCCACTCTGGAAAGTAACTGGACAATGTCTGGTAAAACTGCTGACCCATCATCTAACAATCCCATTTTCTGGAAAAACCTACCACATGCACGTACATACAAAGATAACAAACATATGAGGCTATTCATTACAGTATTATTTATAACAGCCAAAAATAGTGACGTATCTATACATAAAACAAAGAATAAATACACATGAAGTGAAGTGAAGTCACTCAGTCGTGTCTGACTCTTCGCAACCCCATGGGCTGTAGCCTACCAGGCTCCTCTGTCCATGGGATTTTCCAGGCAATAGTCCTGGAGTGGATTGCCATTTCCTTCTCCAGGGGATCTTCCCAACCCAGGGATCGAACCCAGGTCTCCTGCATTATAAACAGACGCTTTACCATCTGAGCCATACAGTAAGTCCCCTACATACAAATGAGTTCCAAGAGCAACTTCATAAGTCCAATTTGTTTATAAGTCCAACAAAGTTAGCCGAGGTACCCAACTAACACAATAGGCTATATAGTACTGTGCTGTAATAGGTTTATAATACTTTTCACACAGATCATATGTATATAGAAAACAAACAAAATAAAACATTTTCAATTTTACAGTATTGAAGTACAGTAGTACAGTACAATAGCTGCATACAGGGACTGGCATGGATGTTTGCGCCTTTGAAAGTCTGCATCTTGAAGATTCATGTGTACGGGACTTATTATATCCTTATTTAATTTTATAAAACAGTCAAAATGAATGATTAGATATTCAGATATGGATTAATGTCTAAAATGTTAACAAACTGAAAAAGTTGATATGCAGAATGACATATAAAATGATAACTTTAACAAAGTTTAAGAACCACAGAAAACTCTACCCTATGTTTATGAAATTTGGTATGAAGAAAAAGCATGAAAATGTAGGTAGAACAAAACATCTCAACCTCAGGATAGTGGCTGTCTTTTAGGAGAGGAATGAGATGAAAAGGGGGGATAAAGGAACTTAACTACATCTGTAAGATTCGGTTTCTTAACAGAAAAGATCTGAAGCAAAGGTAATTTTAAGATTTATTAAATTTTGGTGTAGGTACATGGATGTTTGTTATTCTCTATGCCCTTCTATATGTTTTGAAGCTTTTATTAAAACAACAAATGAGTATTGAAGTTTATCTAACAAAAGTAGTAAACATTCTTAGCATACTTCAGCATTGGATGCCAAGAGTCTATTATACGCAAAGGAAAAGTTTGGAAGGAATCACTTCTCTGGCACACCGAAATATCTTATAAAAAGAGAATACAGGTTCATTTAGGTGTAAGCTTGCTTAATGTCTGTTATTTTTCTATAGCAAAATATGCAAAAGCAAATTAAACTTAATTCTTGAGTATAAGGATGGCAAGTATAAGATAAATATGAATAGTAATATAAAAGTTAATGCTTTACTGACTTTAATCTGGCATACAAGAAAAATATTTTCTTACAGAAAAACAAAGGAGACATTAAAATTCATAAAATTCAAAATTATAATCCATGTAATTATAATCCATAATACTAGAATGATATTTATTTACATATATATAGAAAACATATTACATATTAGCCATGCACATGAGATCAAAACCACTCAAATGAAAAACTGAGTCAGCAGTTAACAGAGAATACTGGACAGTATCACCAAGATCAGGTCAGAATTTTTCCAGGAGGAAAACAGCAGTTTTGGGGAGAATTACAATACTTATCTAAAAATGAAGAGTCCCAAGAACCATATCCAAATTATACTCACTATTTGATTATTATTAAAGTGAATCTTTTAAAAGGAGCTCAGGGTATCAAAATGATGTAAAAAACTATAAGACTCTATATTTGGAAAACAGTTTCAATGTCACAAAAATATTGATATCGAAAATTTTCATTTGGAATCAGAGGTATATTTTCCATTATAAATTATACAGAGTAATCTGAGAATGAATTCAGAGCTTACGTCAAACTGAGTCCATGTGCACCGAGATGTTCTCACCTAACAGAGAAAGCAAACAGCAAACATCATTCAAAACTACAAGAGCCTAGTTATCTATAATGAAATCCAACCACAGTAAATATGACTTAATGAAATAACGAATATATTAGTTAGCTCATTCCTCAGTTGATCTGACATGATGGAAGGACATATTTACTCAATAGAAGCTAGGTGAATACAAAATTTTCTTTTTCTGTTTGCTATATAAGCCTGAGTGCTGATGCCTTGGGAACCCATCCATATGGATATAAAGGTTCCTACAATTGTTTTGTGACTTTATCTGAAAAGGGCTTTCTTCTTGATACATTTTGATTTTTCAGGTATAAAGACACAAAGAAATTTTATAGATTTTTATCTGGAAGAAACTTCGTATGGAGTAACACAAAAAAATAATCATATCAGCATGAAGCATCTATGTCTGTCAACTCATCAGTTCCTGTTATGTGCAAGGGTTTCTTCTAGTTTTCAATAAATAATATCATAAATGACTATGTTGAAGAAACATGCTGGCACAGATTTTCTTTAGCAGTATGTTTTCAATACATTTTGTATACAGATCTTTTTGCTAAAAAACATGTGTAGTCCAAATTAAACGGGATTTCACATTTATTTCCTTTGGTCTTCAGCTGTTATTTTGAATGTCACAGAAGAAAGCCCTCCAAGTCCCAACCCTCAACCATCATAGAAATCCAGAGCTAAACAAAAAACTATCTTGCTGTTGATATTAGGAAAGATTGACATTAGAAAATAACTTCTAATAAAAATAAATCACATCACAAGCCCTTTGGGGAAGTAATTGAGAAATAAATAAATGAAAATTAGTTGAGAAGTACAGTCTCTGCGGATACCAGTTGTCAGAAGAGGCTTTCTGAAATCACTACCAATCAACCTAGAATTTATCATCCCAGAGTTCTAGCAACTCTACACAGTGAAGTCTTAATTAAGTAATTAGGCAATAAAGACATGTAATGAACTCAGTGTCTAGATAGTACCTAACCAGTACTATTTCAGATGCATGGGGAATAAATTAATGCATTACCAGGAGTTAATTCATCACGCCCTAACCTTTAGAACATTAGGGGTTGATTCTGCAAGGGTTTGATTCTCTTACAGAACCCTAGTTGAGAAGGGCTGCTCAAGAAGGTGTCTATTCATTTAAAATCAGTATCTCATTCCTTTCATGAAAATATAAACAAAACATCCTTCAGTTCAGTTCAGTTCAGTCACTCAGTCATGTCCAACGTTTGCAACCCCATGAATCGCAGCACGCCAGGCCTCCCTGTCCATCACCAGCTCCCGGAGTTCACCCAGACCCACGTCCATTGAGTCAGTGATGCCATCCAGCCATCTCATCCTCGGTCGTCCCCTTCTCCTCCTGCCCCCAATCCCTCCCAGCATCAGAGTCTTTTCCAATGAGTCAACTCTTTGCAAGAGATGGCCAAAGTACTGGAGTTTCAGCTTTAGCACCATTCCTTCCAAAGAAATCCCAGGGCTGATCTCAGAATGGACTGGTTGGATCTCCTTGCAGTCCAAGGGACTCTCAAGAGTCTTCTCCAACACCACAGTTCAAAAGCATCAATTCTTCAGCACTCAGCCTTCTTCACAGTCCAACTCTCACATGCATACATGACCACAGGAAAAACCATAGCCTTGACTAGACTGACCTTAGTCGGCAAAGTAATGTCTCTGCTTCTGAACATACTATCTAGGTTGGTCATAACTTTCCTTCCAAGGAGTAAGCGTCTTCTAATTTCATGGCTGCAGTCACCATCTGCAGTGATTTTGGAGCCCAAAAAAATAAAGTCTGACACTGTCTCCACTGTTTCCCCATCTATTTCCCATGAAGTGATGGGACCGGATGCCATGATCTTCGTTTTCTGAATGTTGAGCTTTAAGCCAACTTTTTCACTCTCCTCTTTCACTTTCATCAAGAGGCTTTTTAGTTCCTCTTCACTTTCTGCCACAAGGGTGGTGTCATCTGCATATCTGAGGTTATTGATATTTCTCCCGGCAATCTTGATTCCAGCTTGTGTTTAACCCAATGCAAAAATTAATATCACCAGGCATCTGTTTCTCACACAAATACTGCAAATGTGGGTTGTTTACTAAAAAAGAAAATAAAGTGTTCATTTACACATAAGTGGAAATAATTAGCTATCAATGTGGCAACCTGATGACCATTAACTATAAATCCATCATTATGTACTAGAAACACATTAAATGCGGACTGCCGAAAATTTTTATTATTATTTTATTCTCAGTTCTTTTAAATCTCTGCCCATAACACCACTTAGAATAAGTAGAAGACAAAGCTTTTCCAGCCCACTTCAAAACAGAAGCTAAAGAGAGAAAGGAAAAAGTATATCCTTTTCTAGTTATAAATTCTTGTCCAAGTTTTTATAGTACAGTGAATCAGGCATAGATGATTGAGCAATTAAAGTCCAACAGATTCTGAAAAAAGTAGGCTTCCCCCAAAGTCACAGCCTCCTGTACAATATTGTGATCCTCTGTCCATAGTTCTTCAAGCACTCTGTCTACCACATCTAATCCCTTGAATCTATTGTTCATCTCCAGTATAAAATTATAAGGGATTAAATTTAGGTCAGTCTAGTGGTTTTCCCTACTTTCTTCAATTTAAGCCTGAATTTTGCAATAAGCAGCTCATGATCCGAGCCACAGTCAACTCCCAGTCTTGTTTTTGCTGACTGTACAGTTTCTCCATCTTCGGCTGCAAAGAATACAATCAGTCTGATTTTGGTATTGATTGTCTTGTGATGTCCATGCATAAAGTCATCTTTTGGGTTGTTGGGGATGGGTGTTTCCTATGACTAGTGTGTTCTCTTGACAAAACTGTTAGCCTTTGCCCTTCTTCATTTTGTACTCCAAGGTCAAACTTTCCTGTTAATCCGGGTATCTCTTGACGTCCTACTTTTGCATCCCAATCTTCTTTGATGAAAAGACCTCTCTTTTTGATGTTAGTTCTAGAAGGTGTTATAGTTCTTCACAGGTCAACTTCAGCTTCTTTGCATCAGTGGTTGGGGGCATAGACTTGGATTACTGTGATGCTGGTTTGCCTTGGAAACAAACAGAGATCATTCTGGCATTTTTGAGGCTTCACCTAAGTACTGCATTTTGGACTCTTGTTGACTATGAGGGTTACTCCATTTGTTCTAAGGGACTCTTAGTAGAATTCACCCATTCCCTTCCACTTTAGCTCACTTTTTCCTAAGATGTTAATGTTCAATCTTGCCATTTCCTGCTTGACCACGTCCAGAAACAGTAAGGACCTAACAGAAGCAGATGAAATTTAAAAGAGATGACAAGAATACAGAAAAGAATTATTTTTAAAAGGTCTAAATGACCCAGATAACCACAATGGCATGCTCACTCACCTAGAACTGGACATCCTGGAGTGTGAAGTCAAATTAGCCTTAAGAAGCATTACCACGAACAAAGCTAGTGGAGGTGATGGAATTCCAGCTGAGCTAATTAAAACCCTAAAAGATGATACCGTTAAAGTGTTGCACTCAATAAGTCAGCAAACTTGGAAAACTCAGCAGTGGCCACAGTACTGGAAAAGGTCAGTTTTTCTTCCAATCCCCAAAGAAGGGCAATGCCAAAGAATGTTCAAACTACAGTACAATTGCACTCATTTCACATGGTAGTAAGGTTATGCTCAAAAACCTTCAAGCTAGGCTTCATCAATACATGAATTGAGAACTTCTAGATGTAAAAGTGGGTTTCAAAGAGGTAGAGGAATCAGCGATCAAACTGTCAACATTCATTGCATCAAGAAGAAAGCAAGGGAGCTCCAGAAAAAGGTCCACTGCTGCTTCACTGACTACACTAAAGCTTTTGACTGTGTAGATCACAAAAAACTGTGGAACATTTTGAGAGAGATGGGAGTACCAGACCACCTTACCTGTCTCCTGAGAAACCTGTATGCAGGTCAAGAAGTAACAGAATCAGACATGGAACAAACTGGTTCAAAATTGGGAAAGGCATACAATAAGGCTATGTTACCCTGCATATTTAACTTATACGTAAAGTTCAGTTCAGTCACTCAGTTGTGTCCAACTCTTTGCAACCCCATGAACTGCAGCACACCAGGCTTCCCTGTCCATCAACTCCCAGAGCCTGCTCAAACTCATGTCCGTCAAGTGTATGTAGAGTACATCATGCGAAATGCTAGGCTGGATGACTCAGAAGCTGGAATAAAGACTGCCAAAAGAAATATCAACCTCAAATATGGTGATGATACCATTCTAATGGCAGAAAGTGAAGAGGAACTAAAGAGCCTCTTGATGAGGGCAAAAGAGAAGAGTGAAAAAGCTGGCTTGAAACTCAACATGGAAAAAACTAAAGAAAAAAACTAAGATGGTATCCGGTCACATCCCTTTATGGGAAACAGAAGGGGAAAAAGTGGGAGCAGTGACAAATTTTGTTTTCTTGGGCTCCAAAATCACTGCTGATCGTGGCTGCAGCCATGAAATTAAAAGATGCTCACTCCTTGGAAGGAAAGTTATGAACAACCTAGACAACATAATAAAAAGCAGAGACATCACTCTGCCAACAAAGGTCCCTAGTCAAAGCTATGGTTTTTCCAGTAATCACATATGGATGAGACAGTTGGACCATAAAGAATACTGAGCGTCAAAAAATTGATGCTTTCAAATTGTGTTACATAAGACTCTTGATAGTCCTTGAACTGCAACAAGATCAAACCAATCAATTCTAAAGGAAATCAACCTTGAATATTCACTGGAAAGACCGATGCTAAAGCTGAAGCTCCAATAGTTTGGCCATTTGATGAGAAGAGCCAACTCACTGGAAAAGATCCTGATGCTGGCAAAGACTGAAGGCAAAAGGAGAATAGGCGGCAGAGGATGAGATGGTTAGATAGCATCACTCACTCAAAGGACATGACTTTGAGCACACTCCAGGGGACAAAGGAAGACCTGGTGTGCTGTAGTCATGGAGTCGCAAAGAGCTGGACATAACTTAGTGCTCAACAGCAAGGGTGGAATATTGCCATAATACACAGAACAAACTTTTTAATGTGTGAAAAAATATGGTCAAAATATAAGTCTACACTGAACGTATGTGGAAAAGATATTTAATTGTAAAATAGAAAAGTAGGCCAGAGTACAGTTTTAAGGGTAACTGCTTCTTTATACAGTATAGGTAATCTAGAAGGGTCTTAGGGTTAAACATTTTCATAAAGCAATAAAACATTAAAAAATAAACCAAGAAAAGAGCTTGAAGTTATATTTTACAAAAAAAGCAACAGTATGTCAGAGTTTAATGTCCATACACTTGTGGAATTCAACAATACTGTGATGAGAGCCAGTCACAGCACAGACTTACAGCTTTCACAGGGAGAAGATAAAGTTATGTTAGACATATCTATAGCATCACTGTAATACAAAAAGTTCTTGTTCTACATACAAAAGCAATTTTTTTTTTCTGTAAGAATAATTTCCTGGGGGGG
>SJYT01030234.1:86139-96739 GCA_006410635.1 Cephalophus harveyi
ATGAGTCCATGAAGTATTTCAGAAACCCATATGTTTGAGTTTTCCAAAAACATTATCTTAAAATCCAGTGCCTTAAAGTGCTTTCATGTGGAAATCATGATGGAAGGCACAGAATAGTTTCACATCCCCACTACGAAATTCTCAAAAAAGCATAAATTTTGCAGTTTGCAAATTCAAGGTATCTTGTAAGCTGCTCCTTCCAAGAACATTGTCATTCCAATAAAACCAGCTGCTAGCTTACTTAGTTTCAAGGACCTACAGAATAAAAGGGTTTCTTTCTTTCCTAATAACTTTCATCATCTTTGTGGGAAAAATAATACCTATGCAAGTGATGCATTCCAAAATTATAAAACATGCAGAATATGTACAAACAGAAAAGTTTTAAAAAATATTTGCTTCATATACATGTAAATCTACTTGGGTATAGCTGAAATTGAACAAATATAAAAATCTGCTTTCTAAAAAATGTTTTCAGAGAATCTGAGACAACTTAAAGCTGTACAAAGATTTCCTGGTAGAAATCTTCTCTTCGTATAGAAGTTTATACCAACAGGAGTAATTCCAGCATCAGTCCATCACATAATTATTACACATTTGGTCTAATCAACAACAATCACCCTTAAAACTGTTCCATTTCTGAGAAATTAAGGTTTGTACTAATATCAAAAAGAATTCACAAAAACGGTGGCTTATTGTGTTTTTGGATCTCTTCAACAATCTTTATCAACTCATTTGGAACTGTAAAAAAAAAAAAAAACTATTTACAGAATTCAGTTTTAAATACATTTCACAACTTCTAAAGTTTTATGTTACAAGAACTCAGAGCTCATGGCTTAAGTCCAATTATCCATCTGCAGTCTCTTCAATTATCCTGTCTTCCCATGACTGCACCTTATCATGTACAGTTCAAGATTGTATTCTTTCTTGACCAAAAGTAAACTCAAACTATATGTTCATTTCAATTAAACAGCTTCTTTATTAGTCTGAAGACGCGTCATAGCTTCTAATTTCTGTCTGTAGGCCTCTGCTTCCTGTTCTTTCTTTAGAAGTTGCTGTCGGTATTTCTGTGCTTCTCGATTAGCTTCATCCAGCTGTTTCTGAAGAGCTTCTCTCTCCTAATTAACAAAAAAAAAGGTTTTTTTTCATAACTGCACAAATACATTAACACATTCAAGCATATATCCTACAAATAAAGAAACTTGTAGTAGTTAAAAGTAGCCATCTACTGGTATTTCTGAGGCATCTTGCCCTTTCGACCAATTCTCTTATAATTAAAGCCCTCATTTTGAGCTCCTCACTATGAGATAAAGATTAGTTTCCGACCTCAAGGCAATTATTTGCTAATTAGAAATAAAACTACCATGATGAACCCAAACTGGGTACCTGTATTTTTATACCAACTATAAAAACTAGTGAAAAACTTAAATAGGGAAATATATAGCCATACCTCTTTACATCTTTATCTGTGAAGTTAAAAAGCTACTAATTATAAAATAGTATTCATTGAAAACCCATTATATATGTTGATTAACAAGGTGATTTCCAATAACAAGTCTCTAAGATAGATATTATGCCCATTTTACAGATGAGAAAAATGAAGCTCAGAGATGATGTAGCTTTCCCATAACACAATGAGTCAGGTTTATGAGGTTCTACTATTACTGTTTAAAACTATCATTTTCCATGATAGCAAGCAAGATTGCTCACCTTCAAAATGAAGAGGGCTGGTCTAGATTAGCATTTCCTAAATTATACCATTTTACAAGCCAGTAAAAGATTCATTTCTCTATTGTGATGCATTATATATTATAAAACACGTGTAATAAGTTCTGAATAAATTGAGAGGTGACACACAAATCTGGTCCAATGAAAATGATATTCTTTCTCCTCCTCCTCACTCTGCCCTTACACAGTTGTCTAAGGAAAAACATTTCAACTCCTTCCCCATACCTCAGGTAAGGAGATGGACAAAAACAACTTGCACAGACCCAAGCTCAATCTCATCTCAGAAGCACAAGCCTCTGAATGAGCGGGGAGCCAAGAGCAGAACTACTAGTCACAAAAGGAGGCCAGGTTCCCACTGGACAAGACACTTAACCAGAGAGAACTGAAGGTAAAGGCAAGGGGCTGGCAGCTTGCTGGGAAAGAGGACACTATGAGGGTCTCTTCCACGCTCTCCTTGACCCATGTCCATTGGGAACACCAAAAGACTCCCTTCCCTTCACTATTCACATGGTCCATAAGGAGGAACACGTATAATAGTCCTGCCTTCCTGCGATCCCACTGCCTTCCCTATACTGGGAATGAAGCTAGATCCAACATTAGTTTTTCCCATGAGTCCACCAAAAGTTGGAGTGATTGATTACACATGTAGTCTCTAAATTGTCCAATTACATAAAATGTACAGTAGAAGAAAAGGTGTGCCTGTCATCTCCAAGTTAAGAAATGCCTAAGCCCTACCCTGCTACTCTTTTCTCCTTACTACAGGCAAGATGCCAACCTCATATAAGCAATGGACACCGGTGCCTGTCAGTGAACTGCAGGACTTTAGAAAGGGTGCAAGCTAGACCACCTTGCCCTATAGGAGAACACACAGCTGTGCATTTAAATGTTTTACAATTTTACCTGTTCTAATATCCTTTGCCAGTCAAAGTTTTGAATATAGATAAAAACTTGCCCTGATTTGGTAGGAAATATTAGAAAAGATATAAACTTCAAGGTATCTTATAAAATTAGCTATTTATTCACATTTAGAGCAAGAGATTCACAATTATTTCAGTTTATGAAACCAATAAGGAAGACATTTATCTTATACTACAACTTCATGCCCAACAATGTATTATTACATTAGGCAATAGAATAATGGAACAAAGGCTTCGAATTTGCTTTTTTATTTCCAAATAAGATTCTCAAATTCTGCTGCAACTATTAGCAATTATCCTTTAACAGTTTTATATGTGATTTTTTAATATTAAAATTTATTTTACTTTACCTATTATAAAGCAAAAAAAATCATAATAGTGATTTATCTTCTACCATACCTCAGTGTAACTTTTAGAAGATAATAATAATAGCAAGTTACTGAGCATGTACCATATGCTCACCACTGTACTAGTCCTTCACATGCATTCTCATTTGAACCTTACAACAATTTGATAATGTAGGTGCTATTATTTTCCCCTTCTTACTGATGGGGAAGCCAAGCCTTGAAAGGTTAAATAACTTGACCAATCACACTCAGAAAATTATCATTCAAACCTAAATTTGATTCCAGACTCATATTCTTAACCATTAAATATTTTTTTAAAAAAGAAACTGAGGCAGGGTGTGGGAGCTGTCTGCTTGTGTGTAAATATCCTCTAACTGCCATGGGCCAAACATGATCCTATTTTTATAAATAAAGTTTTACAGAAATACAGCCACACCCACTCATTACCAAACTGTCTGTGGCTGCTTTTCCACTATGACGGCTGAACAAAAGGCAAAACACACCCTATGGAATGTTTAGCAGCATCCCCAGCCTCTATCCACTAAATGTCAGTGACATTTCCCTCATTGTGACAACCTGAAATGTATCCAGATATTGCCAGATATCCCCTGGGGTCAAAATTGCTCCAGTTAAGAACCACTGATTTAGAGAAACTTTTGAGGTTTTTGGCCAAGCAATCACTTAGAAAGGAATATAAAAGTATATCCCTAAGACAACTCTATTGGTCATCTACGAAAATAAAATCCAAAGAACTACTTAATGTACTCTAAGGAAATGGTTTAATGAAAACATTGGAGGTCTCTCTTCATTCTGTATCCCCTGCCCCCCTCTACCATCTCTGCTCACTTTACGCTGCAAGGTTTCTCTGCAGTAGCTCTAAGATTATGCAACTTTGGCCTGAACATTTCTGATGATGGCAAATAAGATTTCTATTACCAGATAACACTAACTGCAAAAATTGAGCTGAAACTCTAACTTCCCTAAGTTCTTTATATCAAGGTAAAATTCCATCTCCCTGAAGTGCTGTCTCCTTGGTTCTAGTTAATTTATATATCTCAGTTCATACTTCCTTGTTATTTTTAACTATTCTCCCTGGTTTCTCAAAGACTGTAGGTGGAATCAGGGTGAACTTTGAAGAAAACAGCAACTCTCCCTGGTTGTCAGGTAAATAAAAGGTACAGGCTGCATATTCACTGTTTTAAAAATGGTGAACTGACATAAATCAACTGTACTCCAATTAAAAGAAATGTTGAATTGAGTCAGTTTATGTTCAATAAAAATGCAAGTAATTTAAAAGTGTTTTATTAGATAGTTAAAGCAAAGTACATGACAAAATCTTTTTCATTTTATGTCAGAAAAAAAAATCAACGGATTTATCTGTAAAAGATATTAAAGATTATTAAATAATAAGTATACTGACACCATTCAATGAAATAAATGGTTAATTTCTAAGAATTTTAGTGTATTACTCTAAATTTTGAAGAAATAAAAAAACACACCCTCAATAATTAAACATTACTAAACATCTGGTTAAACCATGAATTAAATTCTTCTTAACTCAGTAACACATACTTTGAGAGTGTGGCCACTAGTCTTACATGTAAATGAATTTGGGCAAGAATAGTTTCTAACTGTCCTCAGTTAGAATTATGTTTCCTTTAGGTGACATTTTTAAAAATCCTCTTTTTTCTATAATAACAAGAACCTTAACAAAGAATTTCTAAATACTCACCAATGTTTACTGTTCACATATATTAGATATTATGAATGTGAATATAACAATAGGCTGACTTTTTCAACTCTCATAAAGCCCCCAAAATGCAGATATTGTTATCCTAAATTCAAATGTTAGAGAAAATAAAACAGAAGTGCAGAAAGGTAAGATAACTTGCCTCAAAGCTAATAAGAGGGGCAAGAAGTGGGATTCAAATCCAGCTCATTTAATTTCAAATCCAAACTTCTTGTCTTTACATTGCAGTTGCTCTTTTAAAGTTATTCAAGAAAGATCTTATTTCCATTTTGATGTAGTTAAATTATAAAATTTGGGGAACAATTCTATTTACAGTAATGTGAGAAAAAAATCTATGAGGTAACTATGGTATAGTCACATTTACAAACTAGTTTACAATTTCAAACTAGATTGGCAGAGGTAAAAAAAGGTGACCCTATCAACAGCTAGTCTACATGTAATTTCTTTAATGGATTCAACAGTGAAATAAGTGGTTATCTATGGCTTTTTCAAAAAAATAACTCAGTTGACAAACTCCAACATTCTTTAAGAGGATCTTCCAGCCCATATAGACATTTGCATTTCATTTGTGAAAGAAAAAAAATGTTTAGTCAATATACAGTGACATTCCCTTTAGTGACTGTGAGAATGATGTATGTAAATTTAATAGAAAATAAAGGATGAAGTGCAAAAACCAAAGACATTCCAGTGTTACCATGATGAAAGACTGTTACAAACAGATTCTTCACTCATTCATTCATTCATTCAATATTTATTTATTGAAGGCTTGCTATATGAATAAGGCAAAAAAAATTAGACAAAAAAGTACTCATTCTATATCAAAACAATACTGTCAGTAATAAATATAAAAGACAAAAAAAAAAGCAGATGAAATTTATTTTGGATGACTGCAGCAAAGCACACCGGGTAAAAGACTCCTTACTTCTATCTCTGCAGACTCCACCCGGTTTTCAATTATTTCGATACATTGTCTTTTGGCTGGAGGTTCTTCGCTTATGACAGTTTCTTCAGCAATATCCGTTGCTGGTACTGTTAAAACTAAAATGAAAAAATTTACTCATTACTTCATTTTCAGATAGGTTTAGAAGAATTAAAACTAGTCTTGATATTGTTGATGCAACTCATTTAAGATAAATATATTCCAAAACCAGTAATTTCATAACACTAATTTCCTTTTTATGAGAAATGTCCATATTTTTGTCAACTTCTTGCCTTTTTACTGAAAACTATCATTTAAAGTCCTATTTTTTAAAATTTCATAGACAATATATTCATTCATATAGCTCAAAATCAAAATAACATTTAACAAGCATATTTTGCTAACAGATAATTGCTTTTATTGGTTTCTTATGCATTGTTCTTGTGTTCATTCATGTAAAAACGAATATGAATTTGCAATTCTCTTTTTTCTCTTTCTTACACAAAAGTATCTGCTGTTTTCACTTCATATATCTAGGTACCTTTCATCAATACTTACAGAGCTTTCTTTAATTTAGCTGCATTATATTCCACTATGTGGATACACTATTATGAGCACTGTCTGTTCATAAGCTTTGCTCGTCCACTGGGTTGTTGGACTTTGCCCCAATTTTTCGCATCTATTTATACAAATGTAAATATACTGAGAGGGAGAGGCTGTCCTTGCTTTGCATAACAGAGCCAAGAACATAAAAATGAGTGTGCAAGCTTAAACTATGCAAAACAATCTTACTAATCTTGGGGAAAATACAACTGTCCCCACAGCTTCTAACATCAAAACACTAAAAACTCTCCTACTGTCATTTATAAATGTAAACAAATGAAAAAATAGTAAAACTATTATTAATTAAAAACACTAGAAATACTGAGAATTAAAGTATTTCTTTTAACTCATATCATACTACATTTAAAAATTTACTCAAAAAGAACTGAGAACTTTACATTTGTTTCATTGGACTGTCTACATAATCTATATAACCATATGCCATTTATAATTTTAAATTATGAAGGCTTTAAATGTTTATATTAATATTCAGTCCCCTCATTGCTCTTCCTCCTCTTTCATCAATATAAATTTCAGAATCAGTTTGGCAAGTTCCAAAAAAAGACCTATTGGTTTTTATTATGGCCTAAATTGTGTCCCCTCACAATTCAAATGTTTAAGTCCTTCCTAATCCTCAGTACCTCAGAATGCATTTGGAGACAGGACCTTTAAAAAGGTTAAACAGGTAAAATTAGGTCATTTGAGTGGGTCCTAATACAGTATGATTGCTGTCCTTGTAAGAGGTTAGGCCGCAGACGGCATACAGAGACCGAGGGATGACTCTGTGAGGGCACAACAAGGAGGCAACCACCTGCAGCCAAGGAGAAAGGCCTCGGAAGAAACCAAACCTGCCAGTACCTTGATCTTGGGCTTCCAGCCTTCAGTACTGTGAGAAGATAAACTTCTGTTAAGTCATCCAGATTGTGATAGTTTGTTATGGCAGTCCTAGTAAATTAATACAGCCTTTCCCCCTCCATCACATTACATTATCAATTAGGTCAGGAAGAATTGAGAGCTTTATGACAGTGAGTCATTTGTTCCAAAAACATGAGTTTCTTTCCATTTGTTCATCAAAGAGATTAGTCTGTGCGTGTAATATCAAGTTTTGGAAACAGTGTTGTATTTGCTTAAAACAAATATTCTGAAAGCTTTTTAAAATATAATTTATTTATTTTAATTGGAGTGAAAGCTTCTTCTTTTCTATATAGTTAGAATTAGTTCTTAAAGCTTGTGAAAGGACTTGGTCTTGATCCAAATCCTGGAGCACCTGCAGAGAGAAAAGCCTCCCAGGCTCCACAGGTCAAGCATTTCCCCCTCCACTGCTCAAGAAACAAAATCTTTCCTTGAGACCTAGTCTCTCTGCAAGGCCATACCTCCTTGCCACTCTCAATCAAACCTGGTTTAGGAGGACTTCTCCCTCCAGCCCTTCCCTTCCCCCACTTCCTTCATGGCCATGAAGAGGCTTAGTCTTAACAATCCTGAGTCATTTTCCAGAAGGTTATGTGTGCACATGCACATGCTTTTCTTTTAGATCAGGGCAGGGATTGGGAAGTACTGGGTACAGGGTGATGCTTGCTCAGATGGGAACTTTCTGCACCTTCTCTTTCTGCTTCCTTCAGCTTTCATGTCGAGTCTATCTTAACCCTACTTGCAGCACTGCCCACTCAGACTGGGCCCTGTCTTGCTGGAAGTGTGTATTTATTGCTGATTTCTGAGTTCAACTCCTTTTCTTGATGTACAACTATGGGTTTCCCTGAGGGTTCTCCTGCCCTGGCTTAGATTTTAAGACGTTTTTGGCAATCACTTAAAATATGGAATTTTGTAGTTTTCTCAGCCTTTTAGTTTGATTAAAATGTACCTGGGGCTTATGTTTCATCCATTTTATTACTACTCTCTTATTACTCAAAATGAAAAAAATGGGACAATTATCAACAAAGCTGCTAAAAGTTGCCACCGTGTCCAACTTCTTTTTAAGTAGCCTTTTCTCACATAGTGTTTTTTACAAGCTCATACAAGTATTAAATGGCCTAGCAAAGTACTGTCCTATACTGATATTGAAATATTTACTTAAGCTCGTTTTCCAATTAGAATATTTTGGGGAAGTTCCTCTTTCTACCTAATATACACTCAGAGAAAGCAAGCTAACTTTAATAGTAGCCTAAGTTGGACATAGCCTAGTGAGTGAACAACAAAGAAAATAAAATTAGGCAATTAAGTCTGTTGTAAAATGTTACAAAAACATAATTTAAGGCAAAAATAAATGTTTTGAAAAACATGACACAATTTCCTGAGAATTAAGAATAAACACCATTTATGTAAATGCCTTCCACCAACCTTGTTGTCCATCTGGCATGGTCACAATGATGGGCTGACCTATTCCACTTGTTGGAATGGAGTGCAAATTTCCAAGCTGAATTCCATCTGTAACTATTGTGATGACTTGCTGACCCCCTGAACTAACTACTTGCTGAATTGCACCATCCACAGATTCTGCAGTAACTACTTCCTCCGTAGCCACTACTGGAGAAAAAAAAAGTGCAAATCAGTGAACATACATAGAAGCATGGAGAGGTTCGCTTCTGCTCTGCTGCTTGTGCTGCCCTTGCTTCTTTCTTACGCGTGTGCTACCCGCTCAGCTGTGGCCGACTCTTTGCGACCACGTGGACTGTAGCCTGCTAGGCTCCTCTGTCCATGGGATTTTCCAGGCAAGAATACTGGAATGGGCTGCCATGCCCTCTGCCAGGGGATCTTCCCAAACCAGTGATCGAACCCGGGTCTCCTACATGGCAGGCAGATTCTTCACAATCTGAGCCCCCAGGGAAGCCATCTTTCTTATACAGGAGAGCTTACATGGGTTTTAAATTCAGTCTCTAGTGGTGCTGTAGATACCTATATAAACAGCTGATTGCAAGTTCCACAATTTACAATAAGGGAATTTCAGCTATGTATGCATACATGTGTTTAAATAAACTGCCTTCATTTAATTCTATGAGGTGCAAAATTTATAAGATCTCCTCAGGTCACAGATATGACAAAGTACTTATACCATCTTAATAAAATTCTAAAATCCAAAAAATAAAATAGTATATGTGATGATACTCCATCTAAATTTACAAATGAGTTGATATACAGTTCCCATCCAACAAAACATGGAGCTCTGTACTTCTCAAGCAGACAGAATAAACAGCATTCCCTTTTTGGATTGTGTGAGCAAGAGCTGCCTTTATAATAAGTGGCACATAGATCTGGTACAGCTGGATATCAAATAATACATTAACAGTTACATAAATAAAATTCAAAACTCAGACAGGATTCTGGCAGCTGAAAACAGCAGCACTCCAGGTCTTGCCTAGGTAAAGAAACTGCCAAAATCCTTTCCCGCAGGCAATGCTATACCTAACTACTGATCCCAAAAGATATACTCACAAACATTCACAGCAGCTTTACTCATATTAGTCAAAAACTTGCAACACATCAGATATCCATCAAAAGTAGAATGAATAAACAAACTATGGTAGATTCACACACTGGAATACTATATAGCAATTAAAGTGACTAAATACAAAACATGGATAAATCTGACAAAAAAGCATACTGGGTGGTGTAAATCAGACACAGTATACATAATGAGTACTTTCCATTTATGAACTGAGCAATGAGATTAGACAAGAGTATTTACCTGGTGATAATTCATTAAACTATACATTAACGGATTTTTCTATATATATCTATGTTACACATTTTTTAAAAAGGCATCAAAAGGAAAAATGACAGCAAATGGATTATAGCACATTAAATTTTTAAAAATCCATTTATCCATGATAATATCTCATGAAAGAAGAGAGAAAGGGGGAAAGAACTACGATCTTCTTGATAGAAGAATGACATTAATTAACAAAAGAAGAAAAATTATTACTGTAACTCCCAGTGTAATAACTTACTTAAAAAAGCATCACCAATGGATGTTAAAAAAAAAACACTGGTGAAATGTTTTTGAGAAACAAAATGTTCAAATGAATCTACAGAGTTCAAAGTCGTAAAGAACAAGCAAGAGGGACTTCCCTGGTGGTCCTGTGGCTAAGACTCCGTGCTCCCGACAAAGGGAGCTAGATCTGGTCAAGGAACTAAATCCCACGTGCCGCAACTAAGACCCTCCATAGCCAAATAAACAAACTTTTTAAGTACAAAAAAAAAGAAAAAAAACAAGCAATGCAGTAGGACTATCCTAGTTTGGGATAGACAAAATAATTGAATACAGTGTGTGAACTCTGACTGGATCCCCCCCCCCCCCCCCCCCGCAAAAAAACAACCATTAAAAAGATATTTGGGGGCGGGGAAG
>SJYT01030234.1:96826-131710 GCA_006410635.1 Cephalophus harveyi
CCCCCCCCCCCCCAGATGAAAACAAACCATTATAAAGGGCATTTTGGGGCTGAGGAAACTTGAATATGAATCACATGTCAGATAGTATTACTAAATTAATGTTTATATTTTTAGAAAATAGAATGGTGAATATGTAGGAGGTGTCCTTCTTCTTGATAGATACATGCTGAAGAATTTAAGGATAAAGTGCCATGATGCCTATAACCTACTTTCAGATAATTTGGCAAAATAAAAGCATGTGTCTGTGTGTGAACATGCTGTGGTGGCAAGATGTTAACAGGTGTGAATACAGGTACAAAGTATAAAATTCATCCTTCAATTTTTTTATGAAAAAAAAGTTTTAATATAACTAATTCTGAAAAAGGAAATGACCAAAAAAAACCTATTTCTAAATAATATGGTTCTCTGAAATGTGTTATTTGAGGTAACACTTTACCAAAAGTGTAATGAAATAAAATAATTCTCTCCTAAAGTCATGTTACCCTTTAGATACACATTTACTCTGAAACATGCTAAGCTGCTACCAACTTCCAGCAGAACAACATGGATATCAACAACCACAGGATTCACTAAATACAGATATGCCCTAATTAAACAAACTCCTTTTTTTAAACAAAAAAAGGCAAGATAGGTACTGGGACCCTAGTTTTCAAGGATGAACTCATGGCAAGAGATAGGGCTGTAACTCTGCGACTGTTACTTGGGTAATCAGAGATCAGAATACTAACCACAGATGATATTCAAAATGCAAACAATCTTTATGTTTTCGGTTCTCTTATTTTTGTTTGTCTTAAACTATAATTATACTTTATCACTAAGCACTTAAGAAAATTTCAGGAAGATAATTATAAAACGAAATGTAGGGCATAAAACAGTAATATATTCGATAGAATAACTACTGAGGTTTTCAAACACATTAACTATTGCTTTGATTTTTCTTTTAAATATCCATATGAAAAAGAAATGTTCACTCTGGATGAATGGTACCTGTAAGTAGCAAATATTTCTAAAACATAATGATACATAAGAAATTTCTGAGATCACACATAATCAAGACACAACTCTAACTTTCATCTTTGTATTCTTTGCAATGACTATCATTAAGATAACAGAGTTCTGGCCTTTCATCTAAAAAGCTTTCTTTTTAAGTTGTACTTTGGTGAAAAATTAAGAAAAAGTTATAAGGAAACCAATTATGTAAGAAAACAAAGTACCCCCTGAGTAATCCTAAGAACAACTAACAGTGAAGTGTTGAAACATATAAGAATAAAAGAGAAAACCTAAAAACTTTACAAAGAATGTCATTTAAAAAACCCATAAAGCAACATATATATCTAAATATAAAACCCCTAGATAAAACAAAATAACTAATAAATATTCATTGCTAATTTAAAGGTCAAGCTGTAATATACAAAGAGAGACTAGATAACCTGCAGCATCTTTGAAAATATTTGAGACCTCTTGTTCAGCATAACTTTTGAATTTTAATGCCATAAAATTCAACTAAGATAAGGAAAAAACTGTCTTTGAGGTATTCTTAAAAGACTGAAAATTCTATGTATATAAACATTTCAACAATAAAATAGAAACTATGCTTACTGAAGAAAAGCGTAACATTTCAAAAGTATTATTACCTGAATTCGAACCTGAAATTAAAAAAAAAAAAAAAAACAGGCAAAAACAAAACAATATTATGAGCTCCACTAACTTATGCCTGAAAGCCAATTCACTATTAGAAGAAAGGAGGGAAACAGCCACCAGACTCATTTTACCTTTGGAAAAACCACTGTATTAACAATTAGTCAAAGTTGCACTAAAGACAAAAAGAAGGGTAGTCACAGATATTCATTTAGTAAAGGGATTATAAAGCTGTGCCACAAGAAAAAAAATAAGTCTAAGCAATGCAACATCAATATAAGACTGCAAACAAGAGCCATAAAATATTTTTATGAGAGCTAATTTCAAAAGGACTAAAAGTACACTGTATATGTTAGGCCTACATCTAACAATTTTAACTTTCAATTCTATATCCAAATAAAGTGTAAGTGAAAGTCATTCAGTCGTGTCTGGCTCTTTGTGACCCTATGGACTGTGGAATTCTCCAGGCCAGAATACCAGAGTGGGTGGCCTTTCCCTTTTCCAGGGGATCTTCCCAACCTAGGAATCGAACCCAGGTCTCCCGCCTTGCAGGTAGATTCTTTATCAGCTGAGCCACAAGTGAAGACAAAGAATAATGGAGTGGGTAGCCTATCCCTTTTCCAGTGGACCTTCTCAAACTAGGAATCGAACAAGGGTCTCCTGCATTACAGGTGGATTCTTTACCAACTGAGCTATGATCCAAATAACTCTCAACTCTATTCACTTCATATTATCTCTTAGCTAGATCTTAATCCATGCTACCATTATTTCTTCCCCAAGTGACTGCAACAGACTCCTAACTAAACTCCCTTTAGTTTCATGCACAGGAAAATATACTAAGAGAACATTTCAAATATGTATATTTCAGGAAGATGTTTGCTTTTTCTAAAATTAGTGAAATGAGAGCATAAGAAAAAAATAAAGAAGCATATTTTAAGGAAACCTCTGCACAACTTTCTAGTCAAGTGAAATGGTCAATTGTGTCTAAACATATAGAACTCATACATTACTTTCTGATGGTAAATCTCCTACCTGGCCAGGTAACTACTATGACAAATCAAATAAAGCAAAAGAACCTAAATACTAACAAGAAAAAATGAACTGAAACTAGACTGCAAATCAGATTTATTTGGGATAAGAAGATGAAATATCAGACAAAAGAAAAATATAATTCTTAAAATTATCAAGCACTATGATAGTAACTTCCAGCAAATAGAAACCTTCTTAACTTAGAGGTGAGTTAAAAGATGAAGTGAGTTAACAGTTAAAGATGAAATTTTCCCTCAGTTTAAATAGATGTCCACATTTAGTCCCCTGACAGAGCGTATATACATATACATTTTTTATGAAGAGGTAATATTTTCTTTAAATCAAAATTTTATCAAAGCTTACTAATCAGCACCTGCTAACATACAATTTCATAGGAGTAGCTATAATCTATAAAATTCTTCTAATCTGTTTGGGCAGAAATCAGTATACCAAGTAACAGTGTGTACAAATAAAGAAAAACTTATAAGAGGCACATGAGTTACAGATAAATAAAACTTACTGAATCTATAGACTATAACAGTGAATAATTATTCTGTTTTATATTTGAAGTGCTCAAAATGATAATATCCTTCTCACATCAATTTGAGACATATGATTTTGACAATCAATATCACATTTTTGTTTTAATTATATCCTAACTGAACCAGAACTGAAAGAGACACGTGTACCCCAATGTTCATTGCAGCACTGTTTATAATAGCCAGGAAATGGAAGCAACCTAGATGTTCATCAGCAGATGAATGGATAAGAAAGGTGTGGTACATATGCACAATGGAGTATTACTCAGCCATTAAGAAGAATACATTTGAATCAGTTCTAATGAGGTGGATGAAACTGGAGCCTATTATACAGAGTGAAGTAAGCCAGAAAGAAAACACCAACACAGTATACTAACGTATATATATATGGAATTTAGAAAAATGGTAACGATAACCCTGTATGTGAGACAGCAAAAGAGACACAGATGTATAGAACAGTTTTTTGGACTCTGTAGGAGAGGGCAAGGGTGGGATGATTTGGGAGAATGGCATTGAAACATGTATAATATCATATGTGAAACGAATTGCTAGTCCAGGTTCAATGCATGATACAAGGTGCTCGGGGCTGGTGCACTGGGATGACCCAGAGGGATGGGAAGGGGAGGGAGGTGGGAGGGGGGTTCAGGATGGGGAACACATGTACACCCATGGTGGATTCATGTCACTGTATGGCAAAAACCACTACAATATTGTAAAGTAAATAAATAAAACTGAAAAAAAAATAATATAAAGAGGGGAAAAAATATATATCCTAATTACCTGAAGCTTGCTCCTTAATAAATCAATTCTTAAAAAGATTAAGTAGCAGTATCAGTGACTCAATTCAGTCGCTCAGTCGTGTCCGACTCCTTGCGACCCCAAGGACTGCAGCAAGCCTGGCCTCCCTGTCTATCACCAACTCCTGGAGTTTATTCAAACTCATGTCCATTGAGTTGGTGATGCCATCCAACCATCTCATCCTCTGCCATCCACTTCACCTCCCGCCTTCAATCTTTCCCAGCATCAGGGTCTTTGTAAATGAATCAGTTCTTTGCATCAGGTGGTCAAAGTATTGGAGTTTCAGCTTCAGCATCAGTCCTTCCAATGAATATTCCAGGCTGATTTCCTTTAGGATGGACAGGTTGGATCTCCTTGCAGTCCAAGAATACACAGAGGAACTATACATAAAAGATCTTCACGAGCCAGATAATCACGATGGTGTGATCACTCAGAGCCAGACATCCTGGAATGCAAAGTCAAGTGGGCCTTAGGAAGCATCACTGCGAACAAAGCTAGTGGAGGTGATGGAATTCCAGTTGATCTATTTCAAATCCTAAAAGATGATGCTGTGAAAGTGCTGCATTCAATATGCCAGCAAATCTGGAAAACTCAGCAGTGGCCACAAAACTGGAAAAAGTCAGTTTTCATTCATTCCAATCCCAAAGAAAGGCAATGCCAAGAATGCTCAAACTGTGGCATAATTGCACTCATTTCACACACTACTCAAGTAATGCTCAAAATTCTCCAAGCCAGGCTTCAGCAATACGTGAACCATGAACTTCCAGATGCCCATGCTGGACTTAGAAAAGGCAGAGGAACCAGAGATCAAATTGTCAACATCTGTTGGATCATCGAAAAAGCAAGAGCTCCAGAATAACATCTACTTCTGCTTTATTGACTATGCCAAAGCCTTTGACTATGTGGATCACAACAAACTGTGGAAAATACTTAAAAGAGATGGGAATATCAGACCACCTGACCTGCCTCTTGAGAAATCAGTAGGCAGATCAGGAAGCAACAGTTAGAACTGGACATGGAACAACAGACTGGTTCCAAATCAGGAAAGGAGTACGTCAAGGCTGTATATTCACCCTGCTTATTTAACTTATGCAGAGTACATCATGAGAAATACTGGGCTGGATGAAGCAATATCAATAACCTCAGATATGCAGATGACACCACTCTTATGGCAGAAAGTGAAGAACTAAAGAGCCTCTTGATGAAAGTGAGAGAGGAGAGTGAAAAAGTTGGCTTACAGCTCAACATTCAGAAAACAAAGATCATGGCATCTGGTCCCATCACTTCATGGCAAATAGATGAGGAAACAGTGGAAACAGTGTCAGACTTTATTTTTTTGGGCTCCAAAATCACTGCAGATGGTGACTGCAGCCATGAAATTAAAAGATGCTTGCTCCTTGAAAGAAAAGTTATGACCAATCTAGACAGCATATTAAAAAGCAGAGACATTACTTTACCAACAAAGGTCCATCTAGTCAAAGCTATGGTTTCTCCAGTAGTCATGTATGGATGCGAGAGTTGGACTATAAATAAAGCTGAGCATCGAAGAACTGATGCTTTTGAACTGTGGTGTTGGAGAAGATGCTTAAGAGTCCCTTGGACTGCAAGGAGATCCAACCAGTCCATCTTAAAGGAAATCAGTCCTGAATATTCAGTAGAAGGACTGATGCTGAAGCTGAAACTCCAATACTTTGGCCACCTGATGCAAAGAACTGACTCATTTGAAAAGATCCTGATGCTGGGCAAGATTGAAAGTGGGAGGAGAAGGGGACGACAGAGGATGAGATGGCTGGATGGCATCACTGACTTAATGGACATGAATTTGAGTAAACTCTGGGAGTTGGTGATAGACAGGGAGGCCTGGCGGGCTGCAGTTCAGGGGGTTGCAAAGAGTCGTACATGACTGAAGGACTGATTGTTCTATGTCCAGTTCTAACTGTTGCTTCCTGACCTGCATACATATTTCTCAGGAGGCAGATCAGGTGGTCTGGTATTCCCATCTCTTCAAGAATTTTCCACAGTTTGTGGAGATCCACACAGTCAATGGCTTTGGTGTAGTCAATAAAGCAGATGTTTTTCTGGAACTCTCTTGCTTTTTCAATGATCCAACAGATGTTGGCAGTTTGATCTCTCGTTCCTCTGCCTTTTCTAAATCCAGCTTGAACATCTGGAAATTCACATACTGTTGAAGCCTGGCTTGGAGAATTTTGAGCATTACTTTGCTAGCATGTGATATGAGTGCAATTGTGCAGTAGTATGAGCATTCTTTGGTATTGCCTTTCTTTGGACTGGAATGAAAACTGATCTTTTCCAGTCCTGTGGCTACTGCTGAGTTTTCCAGATTTGCTGGCAATATTGAATGCAGCACTTTCACAGCATCATCTTTCAGGATTTGAAATAGGTCAACTGAAATTCCATCACCTCCACTAGCTTTGTTTGTAGTGATGCTTCCTAAAGCCCACTTGACTTTGCATTCCAGGATGTCTGGCTCTAAGTGAGTGATCACACCATCATGATTATCTGGGTCATGAAGACCTTTTTTATAGTTTTTTTTAATACAGTTTTTCTTTCATCTTCTTATACCAAAGTAGCAGTATACTCAACTATTAAAGCTATTAAGAAAGCCATTCTTCTCTCCTACATCTTTTCCTTAGTAGAGATTCACCTATGCACCCCATAAAGAGTTGAATAAATATTAAATTACACATAAAAATGAAATAAGAAATATATATTATTCAAGCAAACATTTGCTGTGGTATACTCACAGTCTTTAGATAGTTTTTATATCCAACTTATTAGTAGTAAGAAATAGATCCTTTATAATTTGCGTCAAATTCTTAAATTTTGGTATGCCAACAGTCACTTTTGAAAACACATTAAAAATACAGATGTCAGGGCTTCACCCTAACCCTACTGAATCAGAATCCACTGGGAAAGAACTGGGGCAAATGAATTATTGAGAAGGTGACTCTGATTCACACAAAATTTAAGAAAGCTGCTCTTATGCTATTATCATATTAATTCAAACTACATAACTGAGAGGAGTTTAAATTAGTAGAAAACTTGAATCACAAAATATTTAAAGGAATAGCCTTCTAATCATTGGGTACATAAATTAACAAGATCATTTCCAACTATCTCCAAGCAAAAATTCTACTAGTTTTAATAACAGAAAATGACAACTATTATATTAATGTTTGAGTTGCCTGATATTTCTCCTGAATTATCCCATTCCAACATTATGAAGGATGTTTTACTTGATTAAAAAAAAAATTTTTTTGAACCCCCCACAGTGCACGTGGGATCTTAATTCCCCAACCAAGTAGGAAACTCACGTCCCCTGCATTAGAAGAGCAGAGTCTTAACCACTGGGCCACCAGGGAAGTTCCCATAAAGGGTGTTTTAGACAAGTATTTTGTCAACTGTGGATGCATATTTTTTGTTGTTGTTATTTAGTTGCCAAGTCATTTCCAACTTTTTGCCACCCCATGGACCGTAGCCCACCAGGCTCCTCTGTCCATGGGACTTCCCAGGCAAGAACACTGGAGTGGGTTGCCATTTCCTTCTCCAGTTGATCTTCCCGTCCCAGAGATTGAACCCTCATATCCTGCTTGGCAGGCAAGTTCTTTACCACTGACCCCCCCAGGGAGGCCCTGATACTTTTATTAGAGGCTAGAAATTTTTTCACTGATTTACTTCCAAAATAAGCTAATTTCATGTATCAAAAGATAGTTATATCCTCCCTTAAAAAGAAGTTAAAAATAAATAACTTAGCATTTTGATTGATGTATCACTTTCTTATGAGTTTGCTGAGTGAGTAGTCCTTTATATTAATTCAGGATGTAATAATAAAGTATCTCTAAAACCTCGAAGCCGAAAACTAAGCCTCACGGTCAATGACAGTATATTAATTCAGATGACTATTGTGACAACAAAATGACAATGCAAATAATGCAAGTAAAGCACTCAGCACAATGACAAGCTCATAGCAAGAACCCTGTACATATGACCCATCAAAAGTGAAACTGTTAGTCACTTGGTTGTGTCTGACTCTTTGCAACCCTGTGGTCTGTAGCCCACCAGTCTCCTTTGTCTATGGGATTCTCCAGGCAAGAATACTGGAGTGGATAACCATTCCCTTCTCCAGGGGATCTTCCCAACCCAGGGATCGAACCCAGGTCTCTTGCATCACAGGAGGATGTCAAATTAAATTTATGACTTACATCAATTGTTTCATCATTTTTTTGTGTCCTCACCTGTACCAAGATAGAGCTGCTACTGCTGCTGCTGCTAAGTCGCTTCAGTCGTGTCCAACCTTGTGCGACCCCATAGACAGCAGCCAACCAGGCTCCCCTGTCCCTGGGATTCCCCAGGCAAGAGCACTGGAGTGGGTTGGCATTTCCTTCTCCAGTGCATGAAAGTGAAAAGTGAAAATGAAGCTGCTCAGTCATGTCCGACTCTTAGTGACCCCATGGACTGCAGCCCACCAGGCTCCTCCGTCCATGGGATTCTCCAGGCAAGAGTACTGGAGTGGGTTGCCATTGCCTTCTCCACTAGTAATTATTTAATATAACTATGAAAATTAGCATAGGCCTATGGACTCAGGAACTGAAACAAAAATTCTCAAAAAACCAATTTAATAAATATGAACATTAGCACCAAACTCATCAGGGTATAATGAGACTTATCGAATTACTTTTTTGTACTTCTATTAGACAAAGAATTATGAAAATTATGCATGGAGATTAAAAATTTAATCAAACAAGTTAAATGCTTAGCAAAACAAAGGTTTATGAGGAAAGAACAAAACTGGAAATATTTACATAAAAATACTAGTAAGGAAATAATTTAGTAACAGACTCAGACTCTAATCAAACATTGGCAATCCGAAGTTATATTTGCTTGTAACATCAAGAAGAGGGAGGTATCATTGGGTTTCACAGTGAAAGCATTATACTAGACTGATTTCCTTTATGATGTTCCCATTCAACTAACATTAAGATTTGTTTTATACATCAAAGATGTTTCTAACATAATCATGAAAGAATGTTTTAAAGCCATAGTTCAAATGAAACAGCATGGTTTCCTAGACTATCATAAGCACCAATTTTCTATATATAGGACCACATATGCCCGCTAGCCTCCATTTCAAATGCAGTTCACTTGCTGCTACAGTCTGGTTATATAGTATCAGAAGACATGTTTACTGTACTACTTAGCACCAGTAAAAGGAAAGAATCTGAGCAGTACCAATTAGTGTACTGAGGGTTCTTATATTTTGTTCTTTAGCCATTTAAAAAGGGCAAAAAGGAAGACATTTATTTCAACAGACTGTTTCAACAGATATACCTCAGAAGTAAAAGTAGTGATAATTACAAATATTTATTCTTACCACAAACCAAATTATAACCTGAAGAAACTGCATAGAGGAAACAGTGTATTTAGTAGTCACAGACACACAACTTAGGAATAAGTCAGACCTTGAGCACAAACTTCCTTTCATCACTACATAGCCTTGCTACTTTGTGCAAAACTATTTAACCTTCACAAAACCTCAATTTCATCATATATAAATGGAAGTATTAGTTAATTTCCCAGATCCTGAGATGTCCTTGAAAAATCATACAACATTTTTAAATTAGGATGAGTCTGACAACTGATATCAACAGAAACTGGACAGCCATGAGGCAGAGAAATAACTTGACTCAGCATGTGCAAACCAACCTGTGAGAAGATATTTCTTTATATTACACACCTCAGCTGAGTTGTTTACACTGGTGTCAATGTACTCACCTGAACTTAAACTTAATTCAAACTCTTAAAATATCTTCAGAAAGATCCCACTATGATGTAGCAGTGAAATGAAAAATTATTCTGTTCACAGAAGACTGTAAGTCACATGCAATAAAAGTCAACCATTATTACGAATTCTCTCAGACTAGACCACACATAACATTTTCAAAGGTTGAAGAAAAGTTGTTATGACCAATTCATGGAGCCAAACGTCTAAACACCAAAACTTCCAGCTGACTTTGAAGAAAGGATTCATTTACAGTGATGTGTACTTGAATAAAGGCAAAAAAATTTACAAGTTTAATCAAACAGAAACCTTCCAATGAAGTTAACTTTCTTTGATATGCTTTTGCAATTACAAAGGTTCTGAAGAGATCCTTTGGCATAAGTCATAAAAGCCACGTCAATAGGATGATGCGCATAAGCTACTAAAGTGAAAAGGGGACTCAGAAAAATCTTCAGATTCCCACATACAAAGGTTTAGATTCAATGCTAAAGAAGCTGGAGAATGAAGAAATGTTTACTATCACTAGTTGGGGGTGGAGGTGTGGGGAGAAGGGAAGGGAGGGAGGGAGAGAGAGAGAGAAAGGAGAGAGATAGGTACTCCCTCTCTAAAAAATACATCCTCCAATCATGACCTTAAAGACACAAATCCAGTAATATCTACCTTCAATCTTTTTGGTGAAGATTAAATGAGATCGTAAATAAAATGTTTGCCACAGTGCAAAGCACACATCAAACTAAACTGAACTGAAAGCACACTCAGTAAACATGGAGTGAACTGTTGTTGCTATTATCATTAGTCACATTTTAAAAAAAATTAATTTAAATAATGAAAAACAACAAATCATTCTTCACTTTCATAAGCACTGTCCAAATATAGTGGCTTAAACTACAGTAAGAAAAATAATTTTGTGGAGTTTTTTAAAATTCTTTAAAAAAAAATTTCACTTACATAATTACAGCAAGAACTAGTTTGGTTAAGTATTGGGTTGGCCAAAAAATTCTTTTGGGTTTTTCCATAACACCCAAATGAACTTTTTGGCCCACCGAATATAATAAGGTAAACCTTATAATATAAGGTAAACCTTATCTAAATTGGCTATTAATATTGTCTGTAATCATTCAACCCCAGGTTACCCTATAACAGTGGTTGTGGGTATGCTACTTCCTAATTTTGTCAGTCATTAAGATTTTATGTCATTCTAATAGAACTGCTAAAATTTTAAAGTTATGAGAAAGACAGCAAGTTCATATATATTTATCTACTTTTTACACAAAGTCACAGACTAGTAAAACAAAGCTAAACTGGGTAAGCAGATATGTTTCCTGTGAACCATACAAGTTTGTTTCTAATTTTAATTAACTTTAATTGATTGCCAAAATTTTATAGCCTTTTAACACCCAGATTTTCAGCTTCCCATGAAAAAAACAGAACCTGGCGACATGGACCAAGCATCTAATAAAATCAGCTGAGCTGGAAGCGTGCACCCTCACCTGGCCCGACTCTTCTCGGATGGCCATAAACTCAACCCTACCCCCTTTCACCTTTAAAATTTTCTTCCTGGCCTTTGTCAATATCTGAATCTCCAACTTCTAATGTACACATTTTGACTTAGTTTTCTAACCTGGAGTTTCGGAAGAATTGGACAACGGAGCAGATGCTTCAGCTAAGGCAGCTAATGTAGCTAATACTGATGTAGACGAGTTTCCAAACTGAACAGCAGACACACCCGTTTCATCTACAAGAAAGGAGAAAACAGGTTTGAATCTTTAAGGAATTTAATCTAGTGCATTTTTCTGACAAACTACTTTACTTTATTCAACTGTTAAATGAAGCTTAGATAGTATTAGTTTTGTGAAACAAGCTTGGATAGCATTTGTTTTTGAAAGGTCATATTGTAGTATATTTTGCAATATCACCTTTCTTTAGATTATTTTTCTCATAAAAGTGTGATTTTTGTCAATTATAAGAAAGAAAACCAAGGTGGCTAATATAATCTTACCCTTATTCTCCAACAGTCCTTTCTTAAAAGGATGTATACCTACTAAAGCATAAAATCCCAACAGCTATCCTATATGCATCTCAATACCTGTTGCCTTGGATGAATTTTCTGAAGATACCAGACCTGTTAGGTTCACCACCCCTCCAGGTCCAATGATAAACTGCGGTGTTGCAGCATGTATCGTCACAGTGTCGGGACTCTCTGGGTTTGTGTTGATTTGGTTCTGCATAGCAATCTAGGCAACAAATTACCAGAGCTGTTTTTCAGAAATACAGAACATATAGCACAGACCTTTAACATCATACAAACACAAATATAAAGGAACATTCTGTAATCTAAGAAGAATTATATAATACAAATGGAAAGCTTTGTTTATGGTCTATTGAAAGTACAGAAGCAAATCATAAGTATGGATTTATATCCTAATTTTCCTCATTAGATAAAGCAGCAAAATCTCATGTGAGGAGAAATTAGTATCTGAGAGACTTTTACAGAACACAGTTGAGGGAATTCCCTGGTGGGCCAGTGCTTAGGACTCTGTGCTTTCAACGCTAAGGGTGTAGGTTCAACTCTTGGCTAGGGAACTAAGATCTTGCCAGCTGTGCAGAGGGGAAAGGAAAAAAAAAAAGAAAAAAAAAAAATATATATATATGTATGTATGTATGACAACTGAAAGATATTCTGCTGCCCTGTAGCTACAGAAAACAAATTATTTAAATCAAAATTATGTTCTCTACTATGTTTGGCAATATACAACACTACTTATATAAAGCACATCCTTCCCAACTGTTCTCCATCCTCAATTCTAGGACCCAAACTGCAGTCAGAAGAAAAAATAATTGAAAGAAGCCCAGCATGTGTTTATTTCCCTGAATATACAACGTATTTTAAGTAACTAGGTGAAGTTCAAAAGACTCATATGGTCTTACAGAAGAGTTCTACTGAGAAGAACAAGAAGCAGTAAGTAAAGAAGATAATTCACATCAATGTTGTCCAGTTAAAGAAAAGAGAAGTAATGCTGGTTATTAGGAAAACGTCGAAAAGCCATAAATAACTGTGTTCATAAAGCGACTTTGTTGAGGATGGTGAAAAAATAAACCAATCAGAATGATGAAGACTACTATTACTCACCAAGGGGACATTATTATGGTTACTTAAAAAAACTTCAGTGGGAGGACAACAGAGTTGAAAAATGATATGGTATCTAAACATGCAACAAAATAATAGAATAAAATGTCTAGAAGGGAATTCAGAACCTTAAAAACACCAAAAGTCATCATTTTATCTAATCTTCTAATGTTACATGCAAAGACTATGGTCTTATAATAAGGAAAATAAACAGTAATGAACAAAAAGGAAGTGAAAGAGGAATAGGTCTGTCCAAAATAATGTCCAAAATGAAAAACTATAAGCTAAATAACACCCTGAGGAAACCAGGGTCAAAAAAGAAAAATCCATCCTGTTGTTCATTGCAACACTATTTTCAATAGCTAGAACATGGAAGCAAGCTAGATACCCATTGACAGATGAATGGATAAAGAAGTTATGGTACATATAAAGAAGTTATGGAATATCACTCAGCCATAAAAAGAAAAAAATTTGAGTCAGTTCTGATGGGGTGGATGAACCTAGAACCTATTATATAGAGTGAAGTGAGTCAGAAAAAGAAAGATAAATATCATATTCTAACACACATATATGGAATCTTAAAAAATGGTTCTGAAGAATTTATTTACTGGGCAGCAATGGAGAAACAGACATAGAGAACAGACTTATGGACATGGGGAGAGGGGGGAGAGGGTGAGATGTATGGAAAGAGTAACATGGAAGCTCACATTACCATGTGTAAACAGATACCAACGGGAAGGGAATGTGCTGTGTGGCTCAGGAAACTCAAACAGGGGCTCTGTGTCAACCCAGAGGGGTGGGATGGGGAGGGAGATGGGAGGGAGGCTCAAAAAGAAGGGGATATATGTATATCTATGGCTGATTCATGTTGAGGTTTGACAGAAAGCAACAAAATTCTGTAAAGCAACTATACTTCAATTAAAAAATAAATGTTAAAAAAAACCTATAAGCTAAATAGTTAAATCATTCATATGACAGAGATCTTTATTATTTTCTTTTTTTTTTCTTAAGTTAAAGCCAAAAGTTACCTGTAGTATCTCTGCTAAATCTTCATTTCCATTGTCTATTGAAATATCAAATGCAGTTTTACAAAATTTACTTTGTGTGTGTACATCAGCACCATATTTGATTAAAAGTTCCACCACCTCTTGATGATTGTGTTCCGTGGCCCAGTGTAAAGCTGTCATCTTCAACATGTCTTTTGCATTAACATCAGCACCATGCTATAAAAATTCAAAATAAGAAATTTCTAAAATATGAAATATAAAAAAGTTCTGATAAGAAAATACTAACCACTGTGCTTTAAACCAAGAATTTGCTACTAACATAATCAATTCTTATTTCTGTGTGCTGAATAATCTACCTGTTCCAAGAATCACCATACATCTGTTACTTAGTCAGTTTCCTATCATGTTAGCTTTCCCAACTGCCTTCTTTCTAATTTCTCAGGAATACAGCAATTATTTTTTCAGCCACCCAGTCATGAGCATGAAGGGCTAACATGGCATAAGGAGTAAAGGAAAGCTATATGGCTTCCTCCAAAACCCTCCAGCCCTTTATTTACACAAAAATATCCTTTGCTTTCAAGACCAGTGCAATATAATGAATAGGGATCTTTTCAGAGGTATACTATTCATAATGGTAGTCACTAGACATATGTAGTCCAATACAGATGCTGTGCATATAAATACACAGGAATTCAAAGACATCACACCAAAAAAAGGATGTAAAACATCTCAGTAATAATTTTATACTGATTCATATTGAAATAGTTTTTTATATATACTGAGTTAAATAAAATATGAAAAACATTTTTTTTTTTTACTTTTTAAATGTAGTTAATAGAGTTACATGTGATTTGTATTTATGGCTTACACTGTATGTTTTTTAGATAAGTTGATCTAGAGGCTAGAATAAAAAAGACTAAGAATATCTACATCTAACACACTCTGTTTCAGAATTTTCTCTTTGGCATTTAGATGATTAAAGCAAAAGCCCTGTCCATACTAGTTTGTTTGTCTGTTAATTATCCAAACTAACATTCCCTTCAATGTACATTTAAAATGTGTTGAGTAAGACAAAGTTATGGGTCGCTGACCATAGCAAAGACCAAGATATAAGAAATCAACTGTCTGACTTAACTAGAAACATACATACAGGTTTTCTCCCCCCACAAAATAAAACTTTGAGATAATTTTCATTTAAATGAATGCTTACACACAAAAAGTGAGATAACAGGCATAGAAAAGGCAGACATTCAAACTGAGACAGGCTGGGACCTGAGACCCTTTGCTGCAGTGCCTACACCTGGACAAATATCTCCTCTAGCAACAGAATACAGAGAAAACATAGGGACTAAAAATCACTGCATGTGCGACTGGGGCAAAATACGAACATTAAATACAAAACGACCAAAATCCCAACTGCCACTTCGAGGTGTTGGGAGCAAAAGCGGGGTACTACACACAGCTCCACCAAGGGGGAGGGCAGACCACTCAAGCAACCCTGCTACCTAACGGCTGGACTGGCCCCTCCCCTCACCCTACTTAAAAGACCAGCTTCTCCCTCCTCCGAGAATGAGCAAGAGAACCTGTTACCTGTTTTTACTCCCTCTAGCTGAAGCACAAGTCCCTAAAAAGCCCTGCCTGAATTTCTTGTCTGGTCTCTTACTAACTTCTATTGATTAGAGAGTCCAAGGACCCTGGCCAGTAACAAAACTAGTTCCCTTCTCCCTCTTACAAAGCCACTATGGTTTGATAAATCTTTGTGGGCTGACTTTCAAAAGCAGAGTACAAAAAGAGAACACATACCTTAAGCAAAACTTCCACTATGCTGGCGTGGCCCTCAGAGGCGGCCATATGCAGTGGCGTTCGGTCCACTTTGGTTCTGGCATCTCTACTTACACCAGCTCGGAGCAGTACTTCTGTGGTGGAATAATGTCCATACTGTGCTGCCAGATGAAGTGGAGAAGTTCCCAGCTACACCACAAGAAAAAAAAAAAATCCACATGTATAGTCGTTTTTAAATATAATTCTATTTCTACCTTCTATTTTATATATTGTGTCTACAGAGCAAACAGATTATCTTTTTATCAAATTTTAACAACAGTAACTCAAAACTGAAAAGGAGTAATTTTTGCTGATCACAGTCTCTTCAAAGGAACCTTTAAGAAGTCCCATTCGTTTCTCAGTGACGAAGAAAAGTCAATATTTCATTTAATTCAAACGTGCTTTATTTTTTTATCAGATAACTAGTCTAAACAAAATTAATTTTATCAGCAATTAGAGTTTGAGAAATTTTTGAGTACTAGGATGTTTTCCCTATACTACTTACACAAAACTTTTCATCTATGAAACTCATTTCAAATAAATGTTAGTGTATATGTTTACATTAAACTGTTTCATAGGAATTACAGCACCTCAGTAATCTTTTTAAAGGAGTTCATACAGTCATGTTTCAAGGGAAAAATCTGATCTGAGGTGCACTGCCAAAGGGGAGTTAAGACAGATCCAAAATTCACAGCAGACACTAACACAACACTGTAAATCAACTATTCAGTTCAGTTCAGTCGCTCAGTCGTGTCCGACCGACTCTTTGCGACGCCAAGAATTGCAGCACGCCAGGCCTCCCTGTCCATCACCAACTATAGGTGCCAATAAAATTTTTTTAAAAAAGAACCAAACAGAGCCCAGTTCTCCTGAAATTGATTCCATGTGGCCCAGTCACTACATTAACACAACATTCATACAGGGGAAATAGATACTAATATGTGAAGAAGAGCTTTATCAGAGGTATAATTTTTAACAGGTCAAAATTAGAATTATATTATATCCCAAGCATTTAGAAGCACAGAAAGTCCCTATAACTCTATGATTATCAAGGCATTCATTTTAAAGAACCAAGATAGTTCACTAGAACACGTGATTTGCTAACACCACTACAGTAATAATAGCAACTAAGGCTTCTGTTTCCATAGCAAGCACTAATCTAAGGTCTTTACACTTATTATCTCATTCAATCTCCTTATAACATAGGTACTATTACTATTCTCACTTGGCAGTAAAAGAAACTAGGCACAAAGAGGTTATTAACATGCCTGAAGTCACACAGCAAGAGTCATAATACAAAGCTAGGCGTGTGCTCTTAATAAAAGGTAAAAATGGAAATCACTTACCCTTGGAATATTTATTTTATTATTATTAAAAGCCTTGTATTTTTAAGGGATGGTCATTCCAGCAGATCAAAGAAGATTCTTAACAGTCCTTTCTTTCTCCATATTCTGTTTCTTAAACTGGCCCTTTCTATACTCTTATATTCTAATATTTAATAAGTATCTCAGCAGCCCATTTAGCAGCCATGAGCTCTACTTAGTATGAGAGCTTACTTATTTTTTCTTTATTTATTTTATTTTTTCTTCTTGAGACCTTACCTTTTTGGTTGATCATACAAAAAATACATATATATATTCATACATATATGTAGTTTGAAGGGAAAAAATAAGGTAAACCACCATCACAGTCTAGAAATAAAACATTACCAAAATTTAAAATCTTTCTACATGCCATTCCCTAAAAAACCCTTCCCTCAATCCCTGAAGTTGGGATAAACATTGTTTTACTTTACTTTTTTTTTTATTACTATATATCTCTAAGTAATATACTTTGGTTCTGCCTGCTGAGCTTTACTTAAATAGAATCACATTTCATGTATTTCTCTGAGATTTGCCTTCTTTTGCTTAACATCCTAAGATTCACCCACGTTGATGAATTTAAGTGTGTTTCACTAATTTTCTCTCCTTTGTAACTTTCTACCAAATGAATAAGCCACAATTAATTTAACCAATCTATTGCTGAACATTAAAGTTTCCAGTTTTTTGTTATTATGAATAATGCTGCTACTAAAAATAGTCTTATACATGTCTTAAGTATATGAACAAGAGTTTCCTTTGGGAAGATTCTTTGAAGTTCAATAGCCATTCCTGAGGGCAGTTACATATTCAGACTTACAAGGTACTGCCAAATTGTCCTCCAAAATGTTTGTATCAATATATGAAACTCCTCACCAACAGCTGGTACTGCCAGACTTCTTAATTTTGTTTTTGCTAATCTGGTGAATATGCAATAGTATTTCATGATTTTACTTTGCATTTGCCCAATTTTAATGTAGCTGAGCATCTTTTCACGTTTATTGATCATTTAAACTTTCGCTTTAGTAAAGTACCATATCAAGCCATTTGCCTTATCTCCTTTGTCATTACTGTCATGGGAATTTCTATGTATTATTCTTAAGGTTTTTTTGTGTTTTTTCAAGATTTTTTTTTTTAATGGAAGTATAACTGATTTACAGTATTATATTAGTTTCAGGTATATAGCATAGTGATTCAGTATTTCTAAATTATACTTCACTAAAAGTTATTATAAAATAATGGCTACAATTCCCTGTGTTATACAATATATATTTGTTGCGTATCTATTTTATACATAGTAGTCTGTATCTGTTAATCCTATATCCTATTTTGTCCCTCCTGCCTTCTCTCTCCCCACTAGTTTGTTTTCGATATCAGTGAGTCCAGTTTCTATTTTGCTATATATATTTATAGATTGCACAAAAAAGTGGGATCATACACTATCTGTCTTTCTCTAACTTACATTGCTACAAATGGCAGAACCTCATTCTCTTTTATAGCTGAGTAATAGTCTACATTTTCTGAATCCCTTTTTGTGTTGGTAGACACTCAGATTTCTTTTATATCTTGGCTATTACAAATAGCACTGCTATGAACACTGGGGTGCATGCAGCTCTTCAAATTGAGAGTTTTCATTTTTTCCAGATAAGATACCCAGGAGTGGAACTGCTAGATCACACTAGCAGTATGATACTAGTGGAACTGCTAGACAGTTCTATTTTTAATTCTTTGTGGAATCTCCACACCATTTTCCATAGTGACTGCACCAGTTTACTTGCCCAGCAACAGTGCACAAGAATTTCCTTTCCTCCACATTCTTGCCAACATTTATGTGTAGATTTTTTTTGATGACAGCCATCCTAACAGGTGTGAGGTGATACCTCATTGGTGTTTCAAAGGCTTTTTTTTTTTGTCTTGATGTACTACAGGATCACTATGATGTGACTAGATGTGTACTGATTGTTTTTATTGATCCTGCTGGAGATTTACTGGGTTACTTGAATCTGTGAGCTACCATCTTTCACCAGTCTTGGAAAAGCTAAACCATTATCTTTTAAAAATAATTTCATCCCTATTCTTACTCTCCTTGTAGATTTATGATCAGATATATGTTAGACTTTCTCACACACTAGCCTTCATGACTCCTGTCATCGTTCAAATTTTCTATTCTTCTCTGTGCTGCACTGTGGATGATTCTTATTTACTAATTTTCTCTTCAGCTGCTCCTCATCTGTTATTAAAATTTCATCCACAGCCCTTATAAGTCTGCTTAATGCTATCAGTTGTTCCAGTGGGTTATTATCCAAGTTGGTTTGTGTCCCTGTGTCTTCAATTATTTCTGACCATTCATTTTCCGTGGAATTTCATTTGTGGATATAAAGCCTGGGATGAAGTAGGTCCCTTCAGAAAGGATATTCATTTGCTCATGTCAGAAACCTGGGGAAACTTCTAGTCCAAAGACCACTTTAAATTCATTTTTCACTTCACGGTTTTGCAGAATATATAAGTATTTATGAGTTAAGGCCACAAATGTTTGACTCCAAATTCACATCAACAAAAATTTTCCTCTCTCCATTTGATACTGAGATCAGGCCAGTTGATTTGTCTTGCAGTATCCAACAACAGTGGCAGGGGCAGGCAGGAGGAAGGAAGGGGTATTTCTGGTTTACCCTTACCAAGAAGGTACATCTCTCTGGGATTCCAGTATTATGGGGAAAGGATCTCTATAAGACTTCTCTGTGTGAGCAGTCTCAGGTCTTCCTCTAAAGTCACCTATGCCAGGGAGGTGGGAAAACCAACAAGCAAATAAATGTACTGAGTCGGCAAATGTTCTAAGTGTGAAATTTCTCTGGCTTTGGCCTTCGCTTGGTTTTGCAGGTTGATAATCCCTGTCGAACTCATTGGTGCACTAACAAATTTTTTTTTAACATTCAGTCAAAAAATCCATCTTTTAAAGACAGGTGCTGAAATCTATGGATGAAACAAAACAGTTCCTGAAATTTACTTTAAAATAATACAAAATAAAGAAAGTAAATGGGACTATAGAGAAAACAAGACTCATTTGATTTGATAATTTTTGAAGGGTATGCAGGGGTTAATGTGTTTGAAATTTTCCTTAATAAAAAAATTTGTTCTGAATAAAAAATAAAAAAGAACACGGAACAAGTAAGCTAAAAACAACAAAATCAAAACTCTGGAACTTTTAGTCGTTACCAGTGGGAGAATTAATCTAGATTCTTAACCCTCTATACTACCAAGAATATCCCTTCTGATATCCTACAATATCCCTACAGAATTGAATAGTTATGGTTTTTATCTTCTTCACAATTGCCTTCTATAATTACTAAGAACTCCTTCCCATATGTTTCTTCCTTCTGGGTCATGTTTGTAATATTTTTACAAGTATCAACTGAAATGCAAACATTTTTACTTTTTAGAATCAATTATAACACTAACACCAAATTTGTTTTTTCTGAATTATAAATTCTACCTGTGCTATTTATAAGGCCTTTAAATCTCAAGCAGCTACCTTTTACATTCATCCTATATTATTGAAATCCATAATTTAAGGAAAAATCCATGGTTGGACAGAATATTTAGATAAGGATGTCCAATATTAAAAAAAAAAAAACAACTATATGAACCGTTCTCTTTAAAAAGCTAGCTATAATTCTAAAACTGCAAACAAATTTGCAAAGAAAAAAATTATTTTTCACCATTTATAAACACAATACTGACTAAACTGTTAACTGGAAAAACAAAAAGTGAGAACAAGAAGAAAGGGAAAAAAAAATCCACAACATTAAAATCATTCTTTACCCAGTCTGTAGTAAAAGGAGCTCCATTAGCCATCAAAATACGAACTTCATCATCTTGACCTGCTCGTGCCGCTTCTAAAAGCTTCTTTCCCAAATCTACCAGGGACATCTAAACAAAACACAGATGAATTTAACATCTCCATTTATATATTATGGCATGACTTCTTTCCCCTTCTATCTTTATTAATAAGTCATTTCTCAATTATCTCTTTAAAAGGTTGTGATATAGTTAATCTGAAACTACAGATCACACAAAAGTAATTTTTATTTGAACTTTGGAAGCAGATTTTTCTTTCTTATTTTTACCTAGGGTAATAAAATTAGTAACCGTCTTTTAATTTCATGGCTGCAGTCACCATCTGCAGTGATTTGGGAGCCCAAAAACAAAAAAAAATAAAGTCTGACACTGTTTCCACTGTTTACCCATCTATTTCCCATGAAGTGATGGGACCAGATGCCATGATCTTCGCTTTCTGAATGTTGAGCTTTAAGCCAACTTTTTCACTCTCCACTTTCACTTTCATCAAGAGGCTTTTTAGTTCCTCTTCACTTTCTGCCATAAGGGTGGTGTCATCTGCATATCTGAGGCTATTGATATTTCTCCCGGCAATCTTGATTCCAGCTTGTGCTTCTTTCAACCCGGCGTTTCTCATGATGTACTCTGCATATAAGTTAAATAATCAGGGTAACAATATACAGCCTTGACGTACTCCTTTTCCTATTTGGAACCAGTCTGTTGTTCCATGTCCAGTTCTAACTGATGCTTCCTGACCTGCATACAGACTTCTCAAGAGGCAGGTCAGGTGGTCTGGTATTCCCATCTCTTTCAGAATTTTCCACAGTTTACTGTGATCCACACAGTCAAAGGCTTTGGCATAGTCAATAAAGCAGAAATAGATGTTTTTCTGGAACTCTCTTGCTTTTTCCATGATCCAGCAGATGCTGGCAATTTGATCTCTGGTTCCTCTGCCTTTTCTAAAACCAGCTTGAACATCTGGAAGTTCACAGTTCATGTATTGCTGAAGCCTGGCTTGGAGAATTTTGAGCATTAAAAGACACTTACTCCTTGAAGAAAAGTTATGACCAACCTAGATAGCATATTGAAAGGCAGAGACATTACTTTGCCAACAAAGGTCCGTCTAGTCAAGGCTATGGTTTTTCCAGTGGTCATGTATGATGTGAGAGTTGGACTGTGAAGAAGGCTGAGCGCCGAAGAATTGATGCTTTTGAACTGTGGTGTGGGAGAAGGCTCTTGAGAGTCCCTTGGACTGCAAGGAGATCCAACCAGTCCACTCTAAAGGAGATCAGCCTTGGGTGTTCTTTGGAAGGAATGATGCTAAAGCTGAAACTCCAGTACTTTGGCCACCTCATGCGAAGAGTTGACTCTTTGGAAAAGACTCTGATACTGGGAGGGATCAGGGGCAGGAGGAGAAGGGGACGACAGAGGATGAGATGGCTGGATGGCATCACTGACTCGATGGACGTTGAGTCTGAGTGAACTCCGGGAGTTGGTGATGGATAGGGAGGCCTGGCATGCTGCGATTCATGGGGTCGCAAAGAGTCAGACATGATTGAGCAACTGAACTGAACTGAACTGAATAAAATTAGTTTGAATTCTCTGAACATAGCTAGTAAAAAAGAAAAATAGAAGAGGTAAGAGGTAGAGAAAGCTTGTCTAGAATTTAAAACTAGCAACAAACTGTTTTCACTGGAGGAGTTGCAGCAATAAAATTATCTCACAAATATAAACATAAATAAATACATTACCCTCTTTACCTGGTAAAAATTTAAAATAAATCTGTCATAATTTTCTTTTGTAATAGTAAATGTGCTGAGAATTTGAAAGTAAGTATTTTCAATCCTTGAACAGGCATTCGCATGTATGTTCTTTCAGAAAAGGCACAATTTATATTTAATGACAATAAGGAAAAGAGAGTCTAACAGTATTATCAATAGAGTATGTGTCTCACTAAGCATCTATAAAGTAAGTATGCCCTGTACCTGAAATCCTGAATACAAGATATACAAGGTATCTGAAAAAAACTAATGTCACAGTCTAGGGAGTAGGTGGGTGTGTGTATTGTCTTGAATAAGAAATACTGAAATATCTGTTGGGGAAAGAGCATAACAGGAATACATAGGGAAAGAAAGATTTTAAAGTATCAGAAATGCTCGAATCCAAGGGAGAAGAAAGTCCCCAAATCCAGAAAGACTATTCAATGATGTTATATGCAGCCACAGGAAAGGCAACAGGTAGAATTTGAAGGTTGTGTGGAAGGGAAGATAGACAACACCTTAAATTTATACAAGAACCATGACTGGCGCATGAATTTGTCTCAAAAAGTGACTAGTATTTGAATTGAGGGGAAATAAATTATAAGAGAGGAGTGTCAGGTTGATGAGTGTATCCCAGTCTGCTATGAACAAGTATTATCTAGGAAGAGGGGAAAGGCAGATGTGTGTGAGAAGGATGTCAACAGAGCTCAGAGAGGTTATTTATACCAGAAAGGAAAAGAATGCATCACGTAGAGGTGTTAGGAAATCTAAAAGGGCTGATTAAAAAATGTCCCCAAAAGAACATGTTTGTGCTTAAATTATTCTATTTTTTAGTAGATTTCATAACGTAGAAATACCAAACAGAAAGCATAACCAGAAATGGATGTTAATACTGGGAGGTTCACACAATGACTAGGTGAGATGCTTATGTCCAAAACAGGCATTTGTCACCAGACAGGAAAGAATTTCTTATAGCTGTTCAACTTGTAAGAATACAAATAATTCATAATATAACCTATGTGAAAAATAAGAAAAACAACCATATGCTCTTGTGGATTTTATGCGGGGGGTTTTATATGCCTTTTTGTGACACAACATTTTCACTCTTGAATTTCTGATATTCTTTTCTTTTTCCTCCCATTCTCTTATTCATACCTTGCTGTAGTCACCGGAACCCAAAATATTCCATTATCCCACTAAAAATACTAAAATCAAAAGAGGTTATTGTTCTTCAGTGAAGAATTTTTCCTAGGGAATATGTCCCAGCTGGATGTGAATTAACATCATATTCACTAGGCAAAGAAGCTACAATAATAATGTCCTACCCTAAAGGGAGAATACGGTAAAAAAGAAAGACCCCTGTTCTACAGAAGGACAGCAAAATCTACACTGGCCATACTAACAAAGACAGTAATGGATGACCAAAATTTCATATTAACCTGCTTTTACAATGAAATAAGTCTTTCCCCCAAATATGCATTTTAAAATATGTCTTCAGTTCAGTTCAGTTGCTCAGTTGTGTCTGACTCTTTGCGACCCCATGAATCGCAGCACGCCAGGCCTCCCTGTCCATCACCAACTCCCGGAGTTCACTCAAACTCATGTCCATCGAGTCGGTGATGCCATCCAGCCATCTCATCCTCGGTCGTCCCCTTCTTACATAGTAATAAATCAATTTGCATTCATTCAGCACACATACTGCCTGATGGATCCTTTGGATATATGGAGGCATTTTAGGGATAACTTGGGAGGAAGGAAGGGATGAATACTTAACCTTCATTTAAAGGGCAAGTGTCAGGGATACTAGAGATCCAGCAATGCAGGGAAAATAAAGTATGGCAAAGAACTGTCACATATTGGCTGGCTTTCAAAGGTCCCACTGAATATATCTAAAACCAGAAATAACTAATAAGTAAACAAAATGTATTTTCCCACAGGATTAATGTATCCCAAATTTTCTAGAATGCAACAATTCATCTCTTTCATTCAGAACTTTAAGAGTTTTTCACCATTTTGGAAAATGATGTCACCAATGCCAATACTACTTGGGTACCTGAATCGCCAATATAATGCTATACTGTAAGCAGCTTTCACAGTTACTACATTCATAGTGATTCTATGTACAGGTACAAGCATTTCACTACCTTCTGCTTCATCTAGTGTAATCTGCTCCAGTCCTTACATATTGAAATACACTTATTATTATAAATTGCTTTCCTTCTACTTCCCTTTATACTGAAATTAGGGAAATACAATGATTTTTAAGTTGTACAGATAATATTAACTATAGCTTTCATTTCAAGCTAGGAGAGTGGGCAAAACAAAATATTATAAAAGCAAAACTAATGAATATAATAAGATTGAAAAATCAACAGAAGAACATACATGTGAGATCAAGTAAGACCAAAGTCAAGATGCTCTAATTTTCTTGTCAAGATAGTAAAAGTTAAGATGACAAAGCTAATATAATATAGCAATTTCACTCCTACTTCTCACCAGACAGGAACCATGAACACCACAGTAGAATAACTCCCACCCTTCTGTTCAGTTCAGTTGCTCAGTCGTGTCCGAGCTCAATTTTGTTAGGACAACAAAATTGACCAGGGGGACCATAGCTCCACATCAAGCCATCAGTTTACTTACTTCATTATCTATGCATTAAATTCTCAGAGATAAACAGTTATATTTATATAAAATCACTTAAAGACTTAGCAGAAAAGATTGCTTTTTTGCTTTGGCAAAGTGAACATAGTAATAAATCAATTTGCATTCATTCAGCACACATACTGCCTGATGGATCCTTTGGATATATGGAGGCATTTTAGGGATAACTTGGGAGGAAGGAAGGGATGAATACTTAACCTTCATTTAAAGGGCAAGTGTCAGGGATACTAGAGATCCAGCAATGCAGGGAAAATAAAGTATGGCAAAGAACTGTCACATATTGGCTGGCTTTCAAAGGTCCCACTGAATATATCTAAAACCAGAAATAACTAATAAGTAAACAAAATGTATTTTCCCACAGGATTAATGTATCCCAAATTTTCTAGAATGCAACAATTCATCTCTTTCATTCAGAACTTTAAGAGTTTTTCACCATTTTGGAAAATGATGTCACCAATGCCAATACTACTTGGGTACCTGAATCGCCAATATAATGCTATACTGTAAGCAGCTTTCACAGTTACTACATTCATAGTGATTCTATGTACAGGTACAAGCATTTCACTACCTTCTGCTTCATCTAGTGTAATCTGCTCCAGTCCTTACATATTGAAATACACTTATTATTATAAATTGCTTTCCTTCTACTTCCCTTTATACTGAAATTAGGGAAATACAATGATTTTTAAGTTGTACAGATAATATTAACTATAGCTTTCATTTCAAGCTAGGAGAGTGGGCAAAACAAAATATTATAAAAGCAAAACTAATGAATATAATAAGATTGAAAAATCAACAGAAGAACATACATGTGAGATCAAGTAAGACCAAAGTCAAGATGCTCTAATTTTCTTGTCAAGATAGTAAAAGTTAAGATGACAAAGCTAATATAATATAGCAATTTCACTCCTACTTCTCACCAGACAGGAACCATGAACACCACAGTAGAATAACTCCCACCCTTCTGTTCAGTTCAGTTGCTCAGTCGTGTCCGAGCTCAATTTTGTTAGGACAACAAAATTGACCAGGGGGACCATAGCTCCACATCAAGCCATCAGTTTACTTACTTCATTATCTATGCATTAAATTCTCAGAGATAAACAGTTATATTTATATAAAATCACTTAAAGACTTAGCAGAAAAGATTGCTTTTTTGCTTTGGCAAAGTGGCAAATATCTTTCCCATAAGCAAATGGAGAAGCCTAATTCAATTCAATAAATTTTAATGAAGGTCTAAAATATTTACTGAAAATATATTACGTGTATGGTACTGAATGCCATTTAGTTTAAAGCTCTCTTCTTCTTGAGAAGAAAACAAAACAAAACCCACTGCAAAAAATTCCCTCTTGAATTTCTTTACTATTTCTAAAACAGCTTATTATAATCTGATATAAGCCATTTTTAAAATCCAATTAAAATTATGTTAGTAAGATCTATAGAGGAACTTCAAAATGTCTATAAATTAGCTACTTTTGCTCAAAAGTACCTGCTGAGAGGGCCATCTAGTGGTAACAGAAATTACTACCACTAATTAATTTGAAAAAAGTCTTTTTTGTTTTGAATTTCTGTATTTCATAGTTCAGCAGTAGCCACAGGACTGGAAAAGGTCAGTTTTCATTCCAAACCCAAAGAAAGGCAATGCCAAAGAATGCTCAAACTACTGCACAATTGCACTCATCTCACATGCTAGCAAAGTAATGCTCAAAATTCTACAAGCTAGACTTCAACAAGTAAGTGAACCAAGAACTTTCAGATGTTCAAGCTGGATTTAGAAAAGGTACAGGAACCAGAGATCAGATTGCCAACATCCACTTATCATAGAAAAAGCAAGAGAATTTCAAAAAAACATCTATTTCTGCTTCATTGACTACACTAAAGCCTTTGACTGTATCACAACAAACTGGAATATTCTTCAAGAGACAGGAATGTCAGACCACCTTACCTGCCACCTGAGAAGCCTGTATACAGGTCAAGAAATAACAGAACCAGACATGGAACAAGAGACTGGTTCCAAATTGGGAAAGGAGTACGTCAAGGCTGTATATTGTCACCCTGCTTATTTAACTTCTATGCAGAATAGTACATCATGAGAAATGCCAAGGTGGATGAAGCACAAGCTGGAATCAAGATTGCCGGGAGAAATATCAATAACCTCAGATATGCAGATGACACCACCTTAATGGCAGAAAGCAAACAGGAACTAAAGAGCCTCTTGATGAAAGTGAAAGAGAAGAGTAAAAAAGCTGGCTTAAAACTCAACATTCAAAAACGAAGATTATAGCATCTGGTCCCATCACTTCATGGCAAACAGATGGGAAAACAATGGAAACTGTGACAGTTTTCCTGGTCTCCAAAATCACTGCAGATGGTGACTGTAGCCATGAAATTAAAAGACGCTTGCTCCTTGGCGGAAAAGCTATGAACAACCTAGACAGGACAGTAAAAACCTGAGACATTACTTTGCCAACAAAGGTCCATCTAGTCAAAGCTATGGTTTTTCCAGTCATCCAACTCGTGAGAGTTGGACCATCAAGAAAGCTGAGTGCTGAAGAATTGATGCTTTTGAATTGTGATGTGGAGAAGACGTAAGAGTCCCTTGGACTGCAAGAAGATCAAACCAGTCCATCCTAAAGGAAATCAGTCCTGCATATTCATTGGAAGGACTGATGCTGAAGCTGAAACTCCAATACTTTGGCCACCTGATGCAAAGAACTGACTCATTTGAAAAGACCCTGATGCTGGGAAAGATTGAAGGCAGGAGAAGGGCATGACAGAGGATGAGATGGTTGGATGGTATCACTGACTCAGCCGACATGAGTTTGAGTAGGCTCCAGGAGTTAGTGATGGACAGAGAATCTGGCATGCTGTGTAGTCCATGGGGTCGCAAAGAGTCGGACACAACTGAGCAACTGAACTTAACAGAGTTCTTACAGAGAGAGGAGGTGCTGCTATGGCTTTCAGTGGGGCCGGCGTGACTGCCGCGGGCTCAGCAAATGAAGCTCCCCAAATTCCAGACAATGGTGGGAGCCTGGCTTCAGGGTGTCTACCGCTTTGGCACCGACAGGAATGACTTCCAGAGGAACTTGATTCTCTTGGGACTCTGCTGCAAGAGTGTGGCTGGCCAGAAATTTGAGTGACATTGACCTAATGGCACCTTAGCCTGGGGTCTAGCTGCGAAGACACACAGAACCCCTGTGCTGTACTTGATCCTCCCAAAACCAGCCTCCAATCCATGACCATCTCAAGACTTGCTCTGCTGGTGGCTGAGTTTGATCCAGATGGCGCCTCCCCTTCCCTGCCTGACTCCCTTCTTTGCTGAGTCCACACAGGACACCCTTCTCTGGTCGGCATGCAGGCTTCAGCTAGAGTGTTGTCTTCTGTTCTGTAAAATGCTGTACATAGATCCTAAGTTTCTGCAGGGGATGATCTTTGCAGATCTTTGATCTTATCCTGAGGAATAATCATTTTAACAAATAAAGAAAGCACGTACACAAAAAAAAGAAAAGACCCTGATGCTGGGAAAGATTGAAGGCAGGAGGAGAAGGGGGTGACAGAGGATGAGATGGTTGGATGGCATCACCGACTCAATGGACATTGAGTTTGAACAAGCTCCAGGCGTTGGTGATGGCCAGCGAAGCCCGGCGTGCTGCAATCCATGGGGTCACAAAGAGGTGGAAACCACTGAGTGACTGAACTGAACTGAATTCATAGTTCAAAAAGCTATTGTAAGAATTACAGCATTTACTGGACATGAAAACTCTATAAAACTGAAGTATCAGTTCCACGTGAACTGTTATTAACACTCAAAAAAGAAAATGAATTAAAACACTTAGAAAATGTAAGCCTACTATAATATACTTAATAATAAACTTTGTCTCATTCAAAATTTTAGAATAAAATGTGTAATATCTCCCCCATGCTCAATGAGTACAATTATAAACCCAATAAAATTCTTCTAGTTTTTCATCAAGAAATTTAACACTATGTGTACATCTAAAGCTTTTTAAATTTTCACACTTTGACCTGGTAATTCCACTCATAGAAATCACAAGAAAACTATTTGAAATATCAATGTATATATAATAGTGTTATTTAAAATTAGAAAACACTGAAATGCCTTACTACAAATATTTAAATTAATATATATCATAAAGGAATATTGTAGTCTTTATTTTTACTTTTTTATGGATAATTTTGAGCATATGTAAAAATAGACACAATAGTATAATAAAATTCCACACAACCACCACAGAGCTTAAATACATGTTTTGCTCAGCCCATTTCCCACCCACACTCATAAATACAAGATACTATAATAGAGGGAAACAAATCTGACTCTATATTGGATCTGTTTCTTTTACCTTAACCTCTGTATTCCTTTGCTTTTGCTACAGGTTAAGAATATTGCCTAGAGGGACTTCCATGGCAGTCCAGTGTTAGGACTCTGCAAGTGGTGTGGGTTCGATCCCTGGTTGGGGAACGAAGGTCCCACATGCCTTACAATGTAGCAAAAACAGAAAAAGATACAGGATAGCCCATTCTCAAGGCTCTGACCTTCAAAGGTGTAACAGTTTTCTATTCAAATAGAGACCAAAACTACAGAATATATTAATAGCTCTTTTCCTCACCTTTGGGTGTCTATACACAACATTCTACTGTAGTGTTGTAGGTCAATTATACCTCAAAAACAAACCCAAGGAAACAGATTTGTTGTAACCAGAGGTAAGGGGTGAGGAGAAGGGGGTTGGATGAAAATAATCAAAAGGTACAAACTTCCAGTTATAAGAAGTTATAGGTAAGTACTGGGGTGCAATGTGCAACATGATTAATATAATTAAAAAACACCACTCCGTGTGTGCTTAGTCCCTCAGTCGTGTCCAACTCTTGCAATCCAATAAGACTGTAGCCACCAGGCCCCTCTGTCCATGGGATTCTGTAGGCAAGAATATTGGAATGGGTTGCCATTTCCTTCTCCAACACTGCTGTATGTTACATATAAATGTTGTGAAGGGAATAAATCCTAAGAGGTCTCACCACAAAATTTTGTATCTATATGAGATGGTGGACTCTATATGAGATGGTTCACTAAAATTTACTGTGGTAATCACTTCATGATGTATATAAGTCAAATCATTATGCTGTATAGCTTAAAATGTATATAATGAGTATATCAATTATATCTTAATAAAACTGGAAAAAATAAATATATATATAAATATGTATATGTTTAAATATATATATATATGGCATTCTTTTAGAAAAACTGCATGCGATGAATTTTCCATTATGAGACTAGATAGACTTTCCTTCTAAAAACTATAGGAAGATATAGGCTTAGTCCTTGTAAGACTTCACAAACTGATTTGGGGATGAAACATCCATAGATTCTACTTTGGACTCTACTTCATCTTTGCAACTCACTGTCCCTTTTCCTCATTCAACTACTAGCCTCTTTTAAATCACATGTATTTATCCCAGAAAGAGACTGAGGCTTGAAAGTGAGTATGAGCATAGAATGGAGATAAGGCTAGAACTCTATTAGACCTGGACCAGTACACAGTTTTGAATTAACCAGGAAAGCATAACGTACCTGTTTACTATAAAGTGGAACCAACCAACTGCTGGCTGTTGTAAGGCACAAGAGTGAAGCATCAACATCCAACACTTTGATCTTTTCTTTGCAAGATTTCTATCTCCTTCCTTCCTCTCCACTACCTCTACTCCCATACACTCATAGCTTCATACTTGAAACATCACAATAGCCTCTTAGGTGACCTAACTCTGGTTTCTCCATCCTGCTGCCAGGCAATCTCCCTAAAATACAATTTCATTCAATTTAAATATTTCTATATGTGAGTCTCTGGGGGGCTTCCGCCAATACAGGAGACACAAGAGACTTGGGTTCCATCCCTGAGTTGGGAAGATCCCCTGGAGTTAGCAAATGGCAACACCTTACAGGATTCTTGCCTGGAAAATGCCATGGACAAGGGAGTCTAGCATGGGGTTGCAAAGAGTCGGATACAACTTAGCGACTACACACACAAACGTATGTGAGTCTCTACCCTCAAAGAATTCATCATCTAGTAGAAAAGACGCACATTTCATGACTTCTTTCTCTAAAATTCTCATCAGTACAATCATTTTGAAGAACAATTCATCAGTATCTAGTCGAGCTGAAGAAGCACCTACCCACTGAGTCAGGGATTCCACTCTACAGCATGTGTACAAAGAGAGCAACATGTATGAGAACGTGTATAGAAATACTTTTTGTAATAGAAAAAAAGAAAAGAAACTACAAGTGATTTAAGTATCAACAGAAAAATATTTTTAAAGTTTCTATTACAAAAATTTTCAAATATAGAAAAGTATATGTATATATATGTGTGTGTGTGTATGTACACAAACACACCTACACATATGCCCATCACCCGCCTTCTAAATTAAAAGTTGGCCATCTTGCTTCATCCTGCTCCCTTCTAAAAACAAATGTAATTTAAAGCTGACAAACTCTACATTGTTATTACAATGTAGAGTTACAATGTTGTTAGATGTTGTTACACCTCTAAATTAGTTTTGGTGGTGGTTTAGTCCCTAAGTCTTGTCCAACTCTTGGCGATTCCATGGACTGTAGCCTGCCAGACTCCTCTGTCCATGGGATGGATTTTCCAGGCAAGAATACTGGTGTGGGCTGCCATTTCCTTCTCCAAAATTAGTTTTATTCTAAGTAAATTCATGCATCCCCATGTTCACTGCAGCATTATTTACAACAGCTGGGACATGGAAGCAAACTAAATATCCATCAACAGAAAGGACAACGATATTGTGTATGTGTCAAGTTTTAACATATTACTTCAAGACCATCCAGAACTCTGTGGATTTGCTTTGGCTCCATGTGAACATTCAATTACCAATGAACCTTTTGATTAACACTTTTACCATCCATTAATGATCCTGGCCCAAGTCAATTATTCCGTAACAGGTTGTAACAAATTGTGATTTCCAATTCTATAATTCTTTCTACATTTATTATCTCACATTCCTCATTAACTATAATATAATTTCTACTAAAAAGGCAGTTCAAATGTTTACTGATTTTTAGAGTAAAGAACAAGTATAAACGCCATTTCCATTTATTCTGGGTTTTTTTGTTTGTTTGTTTGTTTCTATACATTACTCTCCTTATTCTTTCTTATTTCAATCTGTCTCAATTGTGCCCAAGGGCTTCTTCAGGTTGGCTTTATCTGTCTGTGAAAGTTTTTCCACTTCTGGCAAAACATGTTCCAGTTGCACTATGTATGTTTCCCGCCACAATTCTGGCATCAGTCATTTCTTGAGAAGCTCTGGATCCTAAGTAGAAGTATTTAAAGACCAAAACTGGAGCAAGAGCAGGACTCATTTTTACCAAAGGGACTCACTTTTTCTAGGTCTTTCAATGGACAGAGCTAAGAAATATATATATATTTAGATAGAATTCAGAAATAAATATTTTAATCATAAATTCATACTGACATTTATATTCAACTTAACACTGTCAGGTTTTTTTGCTTCGTTTCTTTGAATAGTACACTAGTATCTCTATTGCCTTCTAATATATAAACATAAAGCGCTTCCCAGGTGGCTCAGCAGTAAAGAATCTGCCTGCCAATACAGGAACCACAGGCTCAGTCCCTGGGTCAGGAAGATCCCCTGGAGAAGGAAATGGCAACCCACTACAATATTCTTGCTAGGATAATCCATGGACAGAGTGACCCAGCAGGCTATAGAGTCACAAGGCAGACACCACTGAAGCGACTGAGCAGGCAAACACATAAGCATAAAATTATGGATTTTACCCTACAACATATATATCAAATGCTGTCAAAATAAAAATATCAATAATTCCTAGGCATACATCCAAAGAAAAACATGATGTGAAACAATACACACATGATAGATTACTCAGTCATAAAAAAGGGATGAAATAATGCCATATGCAACAACATGGATGGACCCAGAGATTATATAGAGTGCAGTAAGTCAGACAGAAAAAGACAAATATCATGTGATATCACTTCTATGTGGAATCTGAAAAAAAAAAAAGGTATAAATCAAATTGTTTTACTGCAGTACAGTACTCAGCTATGTGAAAATACTGTTTTATTTTTAATTTAAAAAAATGAGTAACCTTTTACTCTGTAGCAATCAAGTCAAAATTTCAATCTACAGTTTAAGTTCGTGTATCAACTATTTTAACCTCATACATTCATTTCATCCAGTTTTCTAACCTCCCACTTAATAACCTCCAACAGTCATCAGAATCTAATAGCTCTTCCTCATTCCATACAAGCCCACCTCATTCCAGACTTCATATTTCCCATTTGCAATGGTCACAGCCCTTTTCTCCAAATCCCAGATTTCAACCAACCCATTTCTAACATTCCTCTTCCCCAATAAGCTTTTTCTTAAATGAGCTAACTCCTCAACAATTCTACCTTTCCATTTTTATCAGCAATTTATGCCATAATCTGTACACTTCCTCTTCATTCATTAAACAAACGTTTACTTAGCACACACTATCTTCCAACAGAAAGGCAAACAAAAACAGACAAGTTCCTAACCCCACAGAGCTTGTGTAGTAAAGGGAGAGCCTCACTTCAGTTCAGTCGCTCAGTCGTGTCCACTCTTTGCGACCCCATGAATCGTAGCACGCCAGGCCTCCCTGTCCATCACCAACTCCCAGAGTTCACTCAGACTCACGTCCATCGAGTCAGTGATGCCATTCAGCCATCTCATCCTCGGTCATCCCCTTCTCTTCCTGCCCCCAATCCCTCCCAGCATCAGAGTCTTTTCCAATGAGTCAACTCATTGGAAAAAGTACTGGAGTTTGAGGTGGCCAAAGTACCGGAGTTTCAGCTTTAGCATCATTCCTTCCAAAGAAATCCCAGGGCTGATCTCCTTCAGAATGGATTGGGTGGATCTCCTTGCAGTCCAAGGGACTCTCAAGAGTCCTCCAACACCACAGTTCAAAAGCATCAATTCAGCGCTCAGCTTTCACAACATTCCTTCCAAAGAAATCCCAGGGCTGATCTCCTTCAGAATGGACTGGCTGGATCTCCTTGCAGTCCAAGGGACTCTCAAGAGTCTTCTCCAACACCACAGTTCAAAAGCATCAATTCTTTGGCGATCAGCCTTCTTCACAGTCCAACTCTCACATCCATACATGACCACAGGAAAAACCATAGCCTTGACTGCTGCTGCTGCTGCTGCTAAGTCGCTTCAGTCGTGTCCGACTCTATGCGACCCCATAGACGGTAGCCCACCAGGCTCCCCCGTCCCTGGGATTCTCCAGGCAAGAACACTGGAGTGGGTTGCCATTTCCTTCTCCAATGCATGAAAGTGAGAAGTGAAAGTGAAGTCGCTCAGTCGTGTCCGACTCTTAGCGACCCCATGGACTGCAGCCCACCAGGCTCCTCCGTCCATGGGATTTTCCAGGCAAGAGTACTGGAGTGGGGTGCCATTGCCTTCTCCAA
>SJYT01030234.1:131777-239625 GCA_006410635.1 Cephalophus harveyi
GGCAAAGTAATGTCTCTGCTTTTGAATATGCTATCTAGGTTGGTCATAACTTTTCTTCCAAGGAGTAAGCGTCTTTTAATTTCATGGCTGTAGTCACCATCTGCAGTGATTTAGGAGCCTGAAAAAGAATGAGCTACTCTAATTCTTAGTCCTTCAAACTAACCACAGAAGATAACTACACCCAACAGATATTGACTTCCCATGCATAAGGATTCATTTTATGTGCAAAACATTTCATAGCGTTCCAGTCACAGCTCACTGGTTGCTATTCCAGAAAGCATCTGTTTGAACCACTAATCAGGGTTTCTTAAACAAGATGCATTAGGTGTTCTTCCTGGGTTTTGTAAGTTTCTTAAAGAAGAAAATACAAGATCTGAAATGTTTGTGTATCATTATCAATGATATTATCAAATATACAAGACAGTAAGGCCTGTGCTAGGGGTCTATTTTCTTCTGAGATTAATAGAGATTTTATGGAGGGATGTGTTTCTGAAAAGTTATTCTTTTGAATACCTAGACAATGATCTTTGGTCAGACAAGTTTAGGAAATAATATACACTGCATATTTCTCTTAGAAAATTTCAAACATGACAGCATATTAAAAGTTTTAAAGAATTATGCTTTAAGACAGAATTTCTTAGCTAATTTTAATTCTTCTTCTTTTTATTTTTTTCTTTCTTGTGACATGTCATACCAACTGAAAGAATTAGTGCTTCACAGAACTCTGAGACATGAGGACATCATGGGAACAAGTGGGACTGGGGATTATGAGAACATCTTCTCCTCTAAAGTCAGCTCTGGGACCTCAGGCTCAGTTTTACCTCTTAGACTTTGTTTACTTATCTGCAAATTAGGGTAAAAGTATTTACCATTTCAGATAAGATATGAAATTTTCAGAAAGAGCAATCGTTAAACAGCTGTGAAAGCACATTAAAGTTTAAGAGCAATGTATACATGTGAATTACTTTTATGGCTCCTGATCTTGGCTTCAGCACATTTCTAAATGTATCATTGAAGCTTCTTGTGTTGTTTGTAACCTTCATCCTCACAGCAAAACATTTACAAAAACAATGGTTTATAGCTGACTAGGTCCTGCAGACTCTATTTATATAAGTTAGTTAGGATCTTTTCTGCTTTTGCAAAATTTAGATTGTTATTGATGTAAATAAATCCAGAAGTATAAATTGAAGGAACAGTTCAGATAAACATGATTTACCCCCAGGAGGTGATGATTGAATTCAGTGCAGCTACTTTATGATGTTGATCTTGGTGAAATAATTTACTCTCTTTAATTATGTAGCCATCTTGTATGTCACTTTTACAGTATACACCTCTGATAGCTGGAGGAAGAGAGCAAGTTCTAGCCATATCAGGATTCAAGATATTCAGGCAGCTATATTGAATCAATTGACCCATAGGGCTGTAAAAAGAAAAATACTAGCACATTGACTTGTTTTTTTAAGATTTTTCCTTAAATGTGCATAATGATTCATGTTACCTGATAGGTTGGTGTGGTAAGGCCTGCATTCCAAATCGCTATGCCTGTTACTGGGTAAAGTTATCAACAGGTGGAAGAGGTGACTGATTGCTATCAGATACCTTGAATTCCCACAGGTCAATCAACTCATAGAGATAATAACATTTTCAGTTAGCTAATCTTTCCTTCAATCAAAACAGCAGTAATAAATATAGCTTTACCTAAAAAGCATAAGCATTTGCTAGATAATATATTAATGCAAATAATAAAACATCTAAATCATTGTATGTGTGTATATTCTACTTCCTAATTAGTCATGAACAATTCTCAAATACTACTTTGACTGGTTAAATTATCTCCCTTAAAATTTGTAAAATTTGGTTTTTGCTACCCAGACCTCTGGAAAGCCCAATTTAGAAATCTCATTTTTTTTCCAGATTAAAAAAAAAAAAAAGTCTCTGAAAGTGACCTAGGTCTTTTGGAATCCAGGTCCTTTAAAACAGCTGGTTTGAGAACTTTTTGGTCCTGAACACTTTATCTTTTAGAGGTCTTACCACTTATCCTATTAAACATCCACATCAAATCCCACATTTATTCCAGTCCAGATGTATTAATTGCTGATGAGTGGAGGTTATGCTATGTTTTATAGATGTCATGAAGCATTTATAATACCAATTTTTGTGCTTTCATTTTGGATTTATATTTATTGTTTTAGATCTCAAGGGCCATTTTTATAGGTTCTTAGAAACCTCATAGATTTTAGACATTTTACTCAGAGAACCTGAAGCATAAGCTCCTTTGCTTCACACAGGTATTCACATTTACCTAAACAATGAATCCATGCCACCCCAGCCATCCTTCTTTCTGCCCTGCTTTCCTAACCTCAGCCACTTTGTCTAGCAAAATACATCTCTGCGTAGGGCCAAACTCAAGCCCCATTCATAAAGGCACTCTTACTGATTTTCTTCCATTTCTGTAATTCACATCCGAGGATGTGCAACTGAATTATAATACAGTATCATACCTGTCCTTAATTGTTTTCTAGGTGATGCTCTTGTCTTCACCATTAGTCTATCAAGGAAATTTTCATTTCATTTTATTTTTTCTTCCTGCATAGATAAACACATGCTCCAGTGTTGGTGAATAGTTTAGAGTACTATTTTGGACTGAAAAATCTCATCCGATGTGTCCTGCAGGAATAGTCACTGCAGTGTATGTCCCAGGAATGCATGGGGCCATGCTGGTCACCACTGTACCTAGGTGCCTTCTTTCTTGCCACACAGTCTGGGGGACAAGCATTCAGGGAAATTCTGTACAAGGCTCCATGTCTCCCTTAGTTGTCCATAATCTTCCCTCTCCTAATTTAGGGGGTGTAAGAACTAGGACACAACAGTTTACTACACAGCTGAGTAAAGGGAGATTATGGAACACTTGAGGAGTATGCTTGCTTCCCATTAGACTGGCATCACAACAGCTGTTGTCGTGGTAAATACTAGCCTCTTCTCTCCAGCTTCCAGCGGCCCAGGGTTGACCTGGAGATGTTTTTCTCCAATACAGGACTAAAAGCACACATCTGCCAATGGTCTGAACTCCTGCAGTACTTTAGGAAGGTTGATGGCAATGCCAAGCCTGGACAGCAAAGAACCCATTTTACTCTTCCTAGAGCATTGTTTTGACCCATGCTAAACTATTAGAAAGCAAAAGTCTTAGGTTCATTTTAAAGCTAGCAATTTCTGGATTTTGCAAAGTGCCATCTCTGGGACTCCCCCAGGAATTGGAATGAAATTGGACAATACTCCAGATAATAGTTCCTGACTTTAAGCCTTGCATTCACTTTTGCCCAAAGATCCATGGCTGACCATTCATGCTGTCTTACTCAGTTATCAGAGTGGGCTTTTCAGTGTCCTTTTATGGACATTTTCAAAGTTTAGAACTGGAAGATCAGAGACCTTACTTTGACGGTCAAAGAGTTGAAAGGAGGTGAAGCCAGAAGCGTTAGACTATTGCCTAAGAAATGCTTTCTATAATAAGAGATACTTAAACTAGGTTAGACATAAGGTGGGTGAGGGGTGGATCAGAGAAAGAAAGAATGATCATGGGAGTAATGGGATGTGATGGTACCATCTGAGTTGGTGGATCCAGGGAGCCTAATTTAAACTGCTCTTCTAGTTATGGACAGACATAACTAAAAGTCCTTTGCTGTTTCTTTGCCTTCACTAAAGCTTGTTTCAGTAGTATATCTGTTACTTATCAGTTCAGTTGCTCAGTTGTATCCGACTCTTGGCGACCCCATGGACTGCAGCACTCTAGGCTTCCCTGTTCTTCACTGTCTCCCTGAGTTTGCTCAAACTCATGTGCATTGGATTAGTGACGCCATCCAACCTTTTCAACCTCTGTCCCCCACTTCTCTCCCTGCCTTCAATTGTTGCCAGCATCAAGATTTTTTCCAATGAGTTGGTCATTTGTATCAGGTGTCCAAAATACTGGACCTTCAGCGTCAATATCAGTCGTTCCAAAGAATGCTCAGGACTGATTTCCTCCAGGATTGACTGGTTGGATCTCTTTGCTGTCCAAGGGACTCTCAAGAGTCTTCTCCAACACCACAGTTCAAAAGCATCAATTCTTCCATGCTCAGCTTTCTTTGTGGTCCAACTCTCACATCCATACAAGACTACTGGAAAAACCACAGGTTTGATTAGACAGACCTTTGTTGGTAATGTCTCTGCTTTTTAATATGCTGCCGAAGTTAATCATAGCTTTTCTTTCAAGGAGCAAGCCCCTTTTAATTTCATGGCTGCCATCACCATCTGCAGTATTTTGGACTCCAAAAAATAAAGTCTCTTATTGTTTTCATTTTTTCCCCATCTATTTGACATGAAGTAATGGGAACAGATGCCATGATCTTTGTTTTCTGAATGTTGAGCTTTAAGCCAACTTTTTCATTCTCTTCTTTCACTTTCATCAAAAGAGTCTTTAGTTCTTCTTCACTTTCTGCCATAAGGGTGGTGTCATCTGGGTATCTGAGGTTATTAATATTTCTTCCAGCAATCTTGATTAAAGCCTGTGCATCATCCAGCCTGGCATTTCACATGATGTACTCTGCATATAAGTTAAAGAAGCAGGGTGACAATATACAGCCTTGATGTACCTCTTTCCTGATTTGGAATCAGTCAGTTGTTCCATGTCCAATTCTAACTGTTGCCTCCTGACCTGCATACAGATTTCTCAGGAGGCAGGTCAGCTGGTCTGCTATTCCCATCTCTTTAAGACTTTTCCACAGTTTGTAGTGATCCACACAGTCAAAGGCTTTAGCGTAATCAATAAAGTAAAGGTAGCTGTTTTTCTGTAACTCTTGCTTTTTTGATGATCCAGTGGATGTCAGTAATTTTTGAATGCAGAGTTCCAAAGAATAGCAAGGAGAGATAAGAAAGGCTTTCTCAGTGAACAATGCAAAGAAATAGAGAAGAATAATAGAATGGGAAGGACTAGAGATCTCTTCAAGAAAATTAGAGATACCAAGGGAACATTTCATGCAAAGATGAGCACAATAAAGGACAGAAATGGTATGGACCTAACAGAAGCAGAGATATTAAGAAGAGATGGCAAGAATACACAGAAGAACTATACAAAAAAGATCTTCATGACCCAGATAGCCACGATGGTGTGATCACTCACCTAGAGCCAGACATTCTGAAATGTGAAGTCAAGTGGGCCTTAGGAAGCATCACTATGAACAAAACTATTGGAAGCAATGGAATTCCAGTTGAGCTCTTTCAAATCCTAAAAGATGATACTGTTTAAGTGCTGCTCAATAGGCTGACAAATTTGGAAAACTCAGCAGTGGCCACAGGACTGGCAAAGGTCAATTTTCATTCCAATCCCAAAGAAAGGTGATGCCAAAGAATGCTCAAACTACCACACAATTGCCCTCATCTCACAGGCTAGCAAAGTAATACTCAAAATTCTCCAAGCCAGGTTTCAACAGTATGTGAACTGTGAACTTCCAGATGTTCAAGCTGGATTTAGAAAAGGCAGAGGTATCAGAGATAGGTTTCTTATAACTGAATAATAGGCTTCAACAGTATGTGAACTGTGAAATTCCAGATGTTCAAGCTGGATTTAGAAAAGGCAGAGGTATCAGAGATAGGTTTCTTATAACTGAATAATAAAACTGTTGAGGTATTTATCAATTGGATCATTAGATGAAAGTTTTATAGGCAGGATAAAAGAAACAAAGACATTGAAGCTAAACAAAACAAAAACATGGTGTGTTCAGGATACTGAATCAAGTTCAAGATCACAGTCCCCAAGGAGTAATTCTGCCTCTCTGATCACTGAATTGTAATTATTATCCTGCAAGTGTATGTCTTCCACTTGTGTCTCAGTAGCACTTGGAACAATGTTTTGAGTATGTGAGGAACTTAATATATGACTGCTGAATGAATGGATTCTGGAAATAAGTAAAGCAATAATTAGATAAATGTTGGTTTATAAGACTGTTTTCCCTTTCTGGTTTCTGAGAGCTAGAATAGAAAAAGTAACAGCAAAAAATACAAAGTCTTTATAACCAGATAGATGTGAATTTATATACTGCACCCTTAATTCACTAGTTTTTTAAACTTGGACAGTTTCATTTGTCTCTTCTATAAAATGAGCGCAATAAAGTCTGGACTCAAAGGGTTGAGTCTAGTGTGTGTTTTACGAGATAATATATATAAAATGCTTCTAGAAATGTCTGGCTTGAAATAGGTATTCAAGAAAAGTCAGCTGCCATTCTAGAATTCATGAGGAGTGGTCTTCCTACTCCATTTGACAAATGTTAGATGATTACCATGCCTCTGCTTAAACATACTGAGCACTGGGTTGACGCCTGCTTCCTGTTTCTTGTTCAGACACCAGAGGTACCTTGTCCTATCTTCATTAAAACAATTTTTCATCCTTTTAACTTTTACCCATTGTTTCTACTTCATCTGTAAAGACACACAGCTATCAGTCAGGGTAACTGGAATGAACATTTTTGATGATAGTTCTATGTTTCATTTTTTCACAAAATTAAATCATTACAAATATGTAAAATGTTTTAATTTACTCTGGATGCTGAGTATAAGTTTTTGCCATAAATCAAAAGGAAAAAAATATCAGTTAGTTTCATCATTCCTCTGCAAGCTCATATCTTTTTTTCTTCACAGTTTTATTTTATATTTTGGACTTGTATACTGAGATTCAGCAACTTTTCTGGAAAAATTCAAAGTTCTTAGAATGGTCTATGAAAGACCTCCATGATCTGAGCCCCCCGATGCCTCTCTCTCACCGCACTCTCCCTCCCTCACTCCACTTTAGTCCCACTGGCCTCTTGTTGCTTCTCTTGTTAAATCTCAGCTTTCCACTTAGGTTTCTCCTGACAATCCTTTAATGTGTTACCCGTAGCCTTTTCTCTTCCTTCCTGCTCACTTTTGCCATTTGTTTTCCATTAAATGTTTCAACTCCACATGTTATATAGATCCTGGAGTAAGTTTATTTTAACAATCTGTTTCCTTTTGCTAGAATATCAGCTCTTCATGGTGGAACACTAGATCTTTTCTGTTCAGTTCATTGATGTATCCTAAGAATCTAAGATAGTGCCTGCTTGTAGGAGGCTCTTAATAAGTGCTCACTGAATGAATGAACAAATGGACAAAAGCATACACACATGAAAAGAGAAAGAAGAAAGAGATAATCAATGTTCCACCCCAGAAGCAGTTTATTGTCCAACTGGCAAGCCCATGGAACCATAAAAAGGAGAGAACAGAATGGGATATTTCAGAAAGTAGGAGGAGACTTGAGCAGTTGAAAAATCAGACTTGAACTAGATAGGCAGGAGAGGAGAAAGTGTCAGCAGGAAACAATGCACTTTTTATGAGGTTTTCCCCCATGAAAGTGTCAACAATGCCTCCGCTCCCAAACCTGGTCACTCTTGGTTAGAACCATCAATCACAGGAATCTACTCAGGTGCCTCCTTTTCTATTTCATAATTGACACATTTTGACCAGATCTTTGTCTGGATTGGTACCTTTAGAGATGTCCAAGGAAAATAACTAGATGGCATTTGTTGGAAAGACAAATGATTCCAGACTTTGCAGTCTGACTACTCCACTTACTTGTCCCAAATTCTTTGTTGCTGTATAGCATTTGCTTTGATCTCATGTGTGCAACTCAAGTTCCTCCAATAAGAGTTTTATTCTGAAAGTTGCTGAGGATTGTTTTATTATTCTCTCTTCCCCACTAAAGATCCTAGAATGTTGTTGAGGAATAGAAGCAGCTTCAAGCATAGAGCTGCCCAGATAGCAATAATAGATAATCTTTAAAAGCAAGGTTGATTTATCATATTTATTACATAGTGTGTCACAGAGTGTTTATTTGAAAAGTCATCTAAAATAGGAACACTTTATAGATTAAATATTTCTAGGGCACAGATGGGCAAAAAATCCCCAATGAACATTCCACAAAAGGAGCAGATTATGTATCTTACCCTCCTCTGTATAAAGAAGGAATGGCACAGAGTGGGAACTCCCAGCTTGTAAACCAAACCAGCCTCCCTGTTGTCTGAGAGCAGCTGATCTCTGCTGGGCAGCGAGGACAAGCCCTTTCAGCTGTTCTTTCTATTTCTCTTTATTGCTCTGTTATCTAAAAAAAATAATAATAATAAGCCTTAAGAGACCTGTACCTTGTGTTCAGTACTGAATGAAACTTAGAAGGGCGATGGCAGCAGTCAGATTAATTGACTATTGTTGGCCAAAAAGTGTTTTAGAAACATATCTGCCACTCTTGTCAGTTTTATCCTCAACCAACTTGGAAGCCTCAACTGTCTACTTTAAAAAAAAAAAAAATTGCTGGGTACCTTAAAAAGGACGTAAATGCAGGAAGTGAATGTATCACTTACCATTCCTCATGCTTAATTATCCAGAAACCTCTAGTACCGTCACTCCTGTTCGCGTCAGGAAGTCACGGTGTGGTTTCAGGCTTCCCAGCTCAGAGGCTGACTGAGCAAGAAAGCGCCCTTGTTCTCTGCTGCTTCTTTTCTCTGGTTCTCTCTCTTCTTTCTCAGTTTCATTTTCTCTTTTATGTATTATGCCTTTTTACCACTCAGTCCTCATTTTTTTTCCCCCAGAATACGTGTGTGTGAGTGCATGTGTGCATGCACGCCTGTCTGGATTCTGCAATAACTGAGCAATTTAAGTTTAATAGAATTTCAAACTTGCCTTTGGAGATAGGAGCAGTTTTTCTGGGCAAAGAGGAAGAAATATAGCCTTAATGAAGCAGAGAGATAAGACCAGTGAGGAATAAGTTGGTTCAATTTACAAATTTCCTAATATATATATTAAATATATATATACATATATATCCAAATTTGTCCCCAAGCTGGTTTTCATAAATGTCACATAACCTCATCACTGACAAAGCAAAAGCAAAACAGAACAAAATTTCCCAAAATAACAAAGTCATTGAAATATTTCTCAGGTTGAGTTTCATTTTTTTCATATGAAGCATTCATGTGGATTTTCAACAGAGGGAAATGGGTTCCGATATTAATCCATTTTTCCAATTCACTTTATAAGAGTTTCAATTTAACAGCTGCTTAAATAAACCAGTGTTTGATGCAATAACAAAGGTGAGATTGTTGTGGGAGAGAGAAAAAGGGGAAATGCAAAAATCCATGAGAAATTATAAAGGCCCTCATAAAAATGAGCTGCAATGTTTAGAAATATTATAATGGATGCTTGGCCCCAACATATAGCAGAGATTTGGTGATATTTGTTGACTGAATCAAAGGAAAGGAAGAGAAAAGAAAGGAATAAAGGAAGGAAACAGGGAGAGAGGGAGGGAAGAAGGAGGAGGCGGGTGGGATGAAAAAGTAAAGCGGAAAAGAAGGGAGAAGGGAGGGAGAAACCCCTGCTTTCAGTCCTGTGAGCTGTTTCCATATATGAAGTAAAATATTATGTTGCTTCTGGGAAAAAGCACACAAGCAAAGCCTTCAAGAGTCGTTTTTAAGTAAGAGACTCCTGAAACTCCAGACTACTGGAATCTTCCCGAGTCCTTTATCACAAAACAAACACCTCAGCATCGGACCACTAGTTGTAAAATTAGGCCCCCGGCTGGAGACTAAGCAAGGGATCAAAAATGAGGCTCATTACATTATGGAAGGATCTGGAATAAGACAATGCACATTTCTTTCCCAATGGAGGAGTCCATGGTCCTGAGGGCAGGGAAGAGTACCCTGGAAGGACACTGACTTGGAGTTCACTGAGTCTGAATTCAAAATCTGTTAGTGACGTACTTCACACCCCCGGTTTCAAACGTCCACGTTCTGTGAGAGTGACTTGGCTGTCCTCTCCCCTACATATCACTCCACGTTCTCAAAGGAATGTGTGTGTCATTTATCTGTTCGATGGACACGGGCCTCATCTGAGTGCACTCCCCTCAGGGAGTTCTCCGTTGTTTTCAGGTCCACTTGCCCCTGGAAGGAGGGTGTGCTCCATTCTGCTCTCAAGCATAAACTGGGGAGGGGGTCTATAGGCGTCTACCTGTGCCAGAGACTGGGCAGGGCAAACCAGCATTTTATTAGTCGAGTCCAGTCCATTTTGACTGCAAATCCAGAAGATAATCTCCAATCCCAATTTTATGGTCTTCACTGTAAATTTATTACTAAGATCTTGAGTGACTCATTTCTTCTAAAAGAAAAAGAAGGTATTTTAAATGATAAAAAGTTGTTGTGAAGAAAAAAAAAATGACAATGGTTATAAAATGCCTAATTCACGTGGTGGATTCATGTCAATTATGGCAAAACCAATATGGTATTGTAAAGTAAAATAAAGTAAAAATTAAATAAAATACACACACACACACACAAAAAGCCTAATTCAGTGTCAAACACATCACATATCTGTTATAAGTGGTAGCTTATCCTTCTTTGTAGTTCCAACCATGAATCTTTTGTAGTAAGTATCCAATAAATGTGTGTTAATTCACTGGTGTCAAGTATGGAGCTCAAGAATAAATCAGGTAGAAAAGCAAGATTTTTAAAAGTGTCCTAATATTAATTACTTTTTTATATAACTTACTCCCCACTAACCCCACAAACCTGAAGCAATATAAAAAAAGCAAAGTGTTAATTTAGACAGTTTTTGGTGACATTGATTAATGCAGAAAGATATTACTCACTAATTACAGACAGAACCCCCTCATTTGAACTCAATAACAGTTTTAATTAAAATTCTTAGTCTCCCAAAGCATAGCTCCCTTAACCTGGTTTAATTATTTTGTAGGTCTTGCCTATGACCTTGCATTAATTGGCATGGTGCTAAACATGTTTCTTTATTTGTCTGGCTATGTGCTATTATAGAGGAAATTCATATTTTAGCTAAAATCAATGTTAACCAAATATGCTAGCTGATTAATTGGGCTTAGAGATGTATCACACATGCACTTAAAATGCAAATAAATGGTGGACTTTAATGGAGAATATTTTATAATAATGTGAAAGACTTCAGCTCATTCATAATTTTCATTAAACGTGAATTTGTTAACTAGTTACCACTTAATTATTCATTATCAGAAAGTAGTCTTCTTTTAAGGATTTTGCAGCTTGTGTTATTTCATGATGGTATACAAATCAAATATTGTATCTATATCAAAATCTAAGATGAGTACACCTCATTTTAAAATTTAAAATGAATTGTAAACACATAAGCAACTCTACTCTAGGAATTTACTCTGCAGATTCATAAATATATGTACAAGAAGGTTTCACACAGAATTATTTCTGACAAGGAAACCTGAAAAATACCTGAAAGTCTATCAGTAGTACAAAAGAAACATACACGTACATTTATGAAACTATGTTCATGGTACTCTGCAGCATTGTAAAGGGGTCACAGAGCCAAGAAAAGAGACAATTCATGCTGTAAGGATGGATCTATTTATGCATGGATGTAGGACTTAAGGAAAGTGATGCAGTGGCATAGGAAGGAGCAGGCACAGGCTGCCTTGGTGCAGTTTGTCCCTTGTCCTGGATTCCTTACAAGGAAAGCCATTCTGACGATGGTGAAGAAGCCAAATTTTTGCTTTGCCACTGATTTTGCATATCCTATCTTCTGTTCTCATTCGTATAGATCATAATCTATATTTTCTATTTAGGGCAATATTTACAACATTGGTTGTCCAATTGCTCAGCCCTGTCCAACTCTTTGCAGCTCCATGAACATTGGGCCCCACTGTTTTTTATATAAATACTAGCAAGATCATCCCTGCCTGTCGCCCCATCAACAAACAAAAATAGGACTGGAGCACAGAGGTTCTTACTCAACATCTAACTTTCTGGGTTCCCAAAAGGCTTTTTTTTCTATTAAAATTATTGTAAAAATAAGAATAAATAGAAAAAACATAAGCAAATGATGAAAGAGTATTGATAGGGTAAACTCATTAGTCTTGCATTCACTGCAGAAGAGTAGAAGAAAATATATAAAAAACACAAGTGAAATTAGACTTTGGGATGTGAATTCATACTGTTATGTTTCCTGAGTTTTTCTGTATACTCCAAGTGTTTTGTTTTGTCTTTTTAATTACCACACATATATATCTTATTAAGGGAATCCTGCTTTAGTTAAAGTTAACACAGTTAGTCAGAATCAATCTAATCCTTAGCAAGTTTTCATGCAATACAGTCAAAAATACTAAAACTGAGATGAAGAAAAGTGGGAAAAGGAGGTTTTTGGGTGGGATAGGGAGCAATCAGGAGTTAGATTTTGAGTATGTTAAGTCTGAGATACCTAATAAACATCAAAATGGAAATATACAAAAATGTCATTTCATTCTACCAAAAGAGATCAGTGTTGACCTCTTAAATACTACATACAATCTACTAATAAATCCAATTGGCCCTATCTTTACAATGTATCCTGAGTAGGCAAAAAACTAATGGATATCAATGGGGAGGAAGGGGAGGGACAATATAGGTGTGGAGTGGTGGGAGGCACAAATTATTGAGTATAAGATAGACTCAAGGATATATAGTCCAAACATATATATACATATGTATGTATATATATATATAAGGGAATACAGCCAACGTTCTATAATAATTATTCATGGAAAGTAACCTTTAAATATTGGGCATACTAAAAAACAAAACAAAACAACAACAAAAAAACATATGTACAATGTTAAAAAAAGGTATTGGATTGATCAAAAATTTGTTGGTTTCAAGTAAGAATAAGAGGCATATGTTTCATTTTTATCAAGAATTTTATTGAACAATGTATACTGAATGTTTTGGCAAGCCCAATTATAAAAAAAAGAACTATGTAACAAGAAGTGATTGTGTCAGAACATTGCTGGTTTACATTTATGATGGTGGTTCTTATTTTAAGTTTTTATTGGTTCTCTGCTATGCATCTGTATCCATACCCACGATTGTTGTTGTTGTTCGGTCTCTCAGTCATGTCCAACTCTTTGCAACCCCACGGACTGCAGCACACCAGGCTTCCCTGTTCTTCACTATCTCCCTAAATTTGCTCAAATCAATGTCCATTGAGTCAGTGATGTTATGTAACCATCTCATCCTCTGCTGCTGCTGCTAAGTCACTTTAGTCGTGTCCGACTCTGTGCGACCCCATAGACGGAAACCCACCAGGCTCCGCCTTCCCTGGGATTCTCTAGGCAAGAACACTGGAGTGGGTTGCCATTTCCTTCTCCAATGCGTGAAAGTGAAAAGTGAAAGGGAAGTCGCTCAGTCGTGTCCGACTCTTAGCGACCCCATGGACTGCAGCCCATCAGGCTCCTCCATCCATGGAATTTTCCAGGCAAGAGTACTGGAGTGAGGTGCCATTGCCTTCTCTGATCTCATCCTCTACCACCCCATTTTCCTTTGCCTTCTATCTTTCCCAGAACCAGGCTCTTTTCCAGTGAGTTGGCTCTTCACATCAGGTGGTCAAAGTTTTGGAGCTTCAGCTTCAGCATCAGTTCTTCCAATGAATATTCAGGGTTGATTTCCTTTAAGATTGACTGGTTTGATCTTGCTGTCCAATGGACTCTCAAGGGTTTTCTCCAGCAACTCAGTTTGAAAGATCAATTCTTTGGTGCTCAGCCATCTTTATGGTCCAAATTTTACATCTGTACATGACTACTGGAAAGACCATAGATTTGACTAGATGGATCTTTATTGGCAAAGTGATGTCTCTGCTTTTTAATATGCATAAAGATGATTTAATTTTTACAAAGGATGTTAAAATCACTGCTTCCTGTGAAACAAAGTTAAAAATAAAAAAGAACAAAGCAGTTAAAATGTAAGTAGCCATTCCCTTCTCCAAGGGATCTTCCCAACCCAGGAATTGAACCCAGGTCTTCCATATTGCAGGTGGACTCTTTACCAGCTGAGCCATGAGGGAAGCCCAAGAATACTGGAGTGGATAGCCTATCCCTTCTTCAGCGGATCTTCCTAACCTAGGAATTGAACCAGGATCTCCTGAATTGCAGGCAACTGAGCTACCAGGGAAGCCCCATTAATGTTATTCACCTAAATAATTAATAGTTACTTGATTGTTTTAAAGATAAGTCAGCTGAAATTGAGCAAAGAAATTGAATGTTACCTATATACCTCTTTCAAACTCACTAGCTTTTCTGTATGTATCTATCCATACAATTAGTGTATACTCAGAATAGAAATAAAACATATATATATGCAGTAAATTTATATCAAAATAAAAATCAAATAATTTAAAATTAGACTTTTTCCTAACTGTGAAATGGTATATATCGATTTCAGACTTTTTAATATTTTTTTAAAGACAAACTCCTGTCACAATGAATATTTGATTTAATTCCCTATAATCTATCTAAAGGCCTTCCCTGGTGGCTCAGTGGTAAAGAACCCGTGTGCCAGTGCAGGAGTTGTGGGTTTAATCCCTGGGTTGGGATATTATGCTGGAGAAGTATTCTGGAAAATACTGGAAAAAACTTCAATATTCTTGCCTGGAAAATCCCTTAAATAGAGCCTGGTGGGCTACAGTCCATGGGGTCACAGAAGAGTTGGACACGACTTAGCAACATGGATGGAGAAGCCTAGTAGGTTACAGTCTACTGGGTCGCAAAGAGTCGGACACGACCGAGCGAATTCACCTCACCTCACCTCACCTAGCAACTGAAACAAGCAAAACAAATAATCTATCTGCTGCTGCTGCTAAGTTGCTTCACTCGCGTCCGACTCTGTGCGACCCCAAAGATGGCAGCCCACCAGGCTCCCTCGTCCCTGGGATCCTCCAGGCAAGAACACTGGAGTGGGTTGCATGAAAGTAAAAAGTGAAAGTGAAATGGCTCAGTCATGTCCGATTTTAGCGACCCCATGGACTGCAGCCTACCAGGTTCCTCCGTCCATGGGATTTTCCAGGCAAGAGTACTGGAGTGGGGTGCCATTGCCTTCTCTTAAACAATCTATCTAAACACATACTATTAAGAAAACATTCTCAAAAACAATGCAATGAATTCTTTCAAATATCTTTTGCTCTTTAAATAAGCATAACGCATTTTAGGGAAAAGTAAATGAGAAGTGATTTAAAATATCCTAAAGAAGACACAACAGTGGCCTATTTTATGGCGCATCTGCTCCACTCACTGCTCAAGCTTTACAATTATTCTAAAATCTGGAGTTCACCTGTGAGATATATTAGGGAAAAAAAAAAAAACCTCTATTAGCCCTGCTTTTAAATTTGTATTTAAACTAAACTATGGGCTTCCCTGGTGGCTCGTATGGTAAAGAATCCACCTGCAATGAGAGACCTGGGTTTGATCCTTGGGTTGGGATAATTCCCTGGAGGAGTGCATAGCAACCCACTCCAATATTCTTGCCTGGAGAATCCCCACGGTCAGAGGAGCCTGGCGGGCTACAATCATGAGGTTGCAAAGAGTCAGACATGACTGAGAGACTAAACCAGCACAGTATTTAGAACAATGACATTGCACATTATTAAACTTATGAGTTAAAGATAAGTGTAGTTTTGTCATTTTATGTACAGATGGAAAACAGGTGACACTTTTTTTAAAAAAATTGGAATTCATTGGAATATGAACATTTAATTCATCATTTTAAAAAAGAAAATAAAACAGCTATGAATCTGTTTTGCTCTGATGTGTACTTCCATGATTTACCTTTATCTCAGTCTTCTCCAATCATGTCATAAATCCTATAACAAAGGCCTTCTTGAAAAATGTAATGTCTTCATAGAGAATTTGAATTTTCTTATAATCATTACTTTTTTTTTTTTTTTTTCCAAAGTCGTTTTACACCATTCCAAAGTCGTTTTACACCACGTTTTAATAATTTCCCATGGACATACAGGTATTTCAAAACTATCAATGAGCAGAATGAAAGATACTAAACTATGGAAAAGTTCTATTTAATGGAATATTTTCCCATTTCTTTTACCATCCTTATTAATTGTCTGTGATGTCCTCCTCAATTACTAATGTTGATTGCTTTCAGATTCTTTTGTTTCCCTATGATGTAATTCACTTGGTCTTGTACCTTTGTTCTGAGGTTTCAATTTCCTCTTAATCAAGTCTATCCTAATCTTTTAAGTGTTAAGATAATTCTTTCTGTTGTCAATAATGGAAGCAAAATAGAGGTTGTTTAGTTCTGTCTTCTCTGTGCAAAAAATTCTCATAGCGCTAGCTCATCCAAAGGTTATAAAAACCCATAGTCATGAGTTAAAAACATCCAATTCTTAATCCTAAGCTTGTGATTTAATTAATTAGGCATTAATTCAGGAGTCTCTGCTGTCAATAGCTACAGTGTATTCACAAACTTGTGACTTGGAACCAAAATATTTAATAAAAATCAGGAAAACTCAGATCTTAGAGGGTACTATTGAAAACCTTATAGAACAAATATAGAATCAAGGTAGCTCAGAGGTCAGTTTACTGAAGTAGGAGCAGATGGAGTAAAATTTTCATCCTTTCTATGATGAAAACAAATCATATCATCTAGTAAGCCTGGGGTTCTTCATTCATAAATCAATGTAGTGGACATTGTAGGTTGACTGACTCAACATTGCTCCCAATTTCCTTCCCCTTTGCTCACTGAACAAGAGAGAGTTCAATATTTGCTTTCCTGTCTTCCACTTAATTTAGTATTGGTTCCATATCACTGTGTTGACCAAAGGACCTAAGTGCAATGCTACTGGCAAGGGTCTTGGGTTAGCTTTCCTGAGAAAAGGGAGCAGATTCCATGCTTTATTCTTTTTCCCCCTGTCTTTAATGAGTATTCCATGTCTGGATTGAGGTAGCCATATTATGGTAACACGTTAGTAAAATTATATGAGGCAAAAACCTTAGCGTAGGATGGGTGGGTGGTGTGGAAAGGTTGCTTGTACCTGGGACCCTGATGCCACTTCTACACTACAGGATCAATGTTAAGTGGCCAATGACTTCTAGACTCCTTGGATAAGAAAAATAATTGCTTTAGGGATTGAGATATTGTCAATTAGCTATTCTGCTGCTTGCAACCAAATGTATTCTTCAATTACTATTTCTGAAATTGGACTGCTCACAGAATAATTGTTCAACACTCAATTTTCTGGGCCTTCATTTGAGAAATTTCATTGTAGCAGTTTGGAATGAGAACCAGAATCTGTATTTTTAACAAATAATCCGGATGATCCTTAGGTCAGTGTTCTTTAAACTTACATGATAAAATATGTTTCATAACTGAAACATTGTCAATTATCTAGAAACTTGGCTTTTATTTTACATGTGAGTGAGTGAGTGAGTGAGTGAAGTCTCTCAGTCGTGTCCGACTCTTTGCGACCCCATGGACTACCAGGCTCCTCTGTCCATGGGATTCTCCAGGCAAGAATACTGGAGTGGGTTACCATTTCCTTCTCCAGGGGATCTTCCCGACCCAGGGATCGAACTGGGGTTTCCCGCATTGGAGGCAGACAGTTTAACCTCTGAGCCACCAGGGAAGCCCTATTCTACATGTAGTGCTTGTCAATGAAGCCATAAGGTTTTGAGTAAAAATACAGAGCTAAAACTTTTTCACAGGTGCTACTCATTGCCTTCCCTCCTCTGATGCCTGGGTCCCTGCCACCTTGACTCACTTGCTTCCACTACCATCCACCAATTTTCCTACTTTTTCTCTGCAGTCTTTCCTCTGGCCTGCTGGAATTCTCTCATGTGTCACTTTCTCACTTTACAACTCTCCTTCAATCCTTCTGTTCCTCTTTATTCTATGATTGACTCTCCCTGAGAAACCATTTGTGATCCCCTATTATGAAGAATTCCCTATAAAAATAAATTATACTGTGCTGTGTTTAGGAGATAAGCTTGATGGGGTAAACAGCTGTAGACAGCAGCTCTATGCAAACAAGTTTAAAGCAAAATCCAACCAGCTGCTCAGCATGAACCCTCTGAGAGCTGAGATCAGCTGTTGTACTACCCAACCATTGCCCTACAGAAAGCCAGGCTTGCTGGGACAGAAATGAAAAAACAGTGTCACTAGGTGATTGAAGCGGGGGTTACAAGTGAAATTTGTACCATCCACAAAATGATACTACAGTGATGATCTTTCACACTGGTATATTTCATCAGGAACAAACCAAATTGACTTTAGGAATATCTTGTTTAAAAAAGACATCAATATCACCATTGCTGAGCTATTATGATGCATACATATCTTTGGTTTTAGTATAAAACATTAAAAGTTGATGAGAGAAATGAAAATGATTTCTTCTTGGGAGATCATAGACATAAGTTTTTGATAAAACATTTTCACATCATGTTGGAGATTTCTGAGGTTTCACTTTCTTCCTGAAAAGTTTTGTTTTGAAGATTAAAATTAACCTATATTTGATGAAGAAATGACAAATAGCAAAGATTGGTTTGGACTTTAGTGATTTTTTGAAGCCACATTTTCAGTGCTTTTTTTCAGTACTTTTCAATGTTCAAACCCATTCACCATATACTCAGTGACCACTAGGGAAAGAAAAATCCTGCCTCCAAATGAAATCCATCTAATAAGAGTATCTTTGACAGAGTTCCTTGTGTGGAGCCAAATCAATTTTTTTTTAAGGTCTATCAGGCTTCTGGTGATCAAACAGAATAAGAGAACCATTATAAGTTATTTGAAGGAAACTAATATTCACACCATAATACAGTCAGTATTCCTTTTTCCAAGCTATACTTCATCAATTCCTTTACTTGGATATTCTGTCACGAGTTCCTTATAGCATCCACCATTTGAGCGAGTTCCACCTATTCCTCTTAAAATTTAGGCTAAGAATTATGTGAAGTATGCAAATTGAAGTCTGAGAAGTAAAGAATAAAATGGGGTTATTATTATCCTTTATTTAATATTATACTGATAGTAATCTCAACTTTCACTAATTTATGATTTTAGAGATGTTACTTTGTTGGCTCCAATTTGGAGTTTTAATCATTCTTAAATATTTTTATTTTTCCTCAATATTTCATATTATTCCACCATATATTTAACTATACCTAGATTCTTATAGCTGGTTACTGGCTGAAACTTTTAGGTTTAATATTAGACCTGTTAAATTTTGCATCATTATATTTGGCTCATATATTCAGGTTCCATGGATCCCAGTTCTGCCATCCAAAATAATTTCTGTACTTCCACATTCAAATCATCAAAAAAATTGCAGTCATTATTTTCTATCAATTACTGCAGTAAATTTTCAGCCTTTTATTAAACTATGTTATCATCATAAAAATGCATAACAAAAATCACTTTGTCCCCCCTTGCCTTACCCCACACACTCCACACAAGGACTTTCCAAAGTTACTGTGTAAAGCTGTAATTTAACCACATCTCTCTGGCTTTCACTGGCAAGGATATATCTACATTTTCTTCCCTCACTAACTGTACATTTTGTAATATCAAGAACTTGCCTATGTTTTAACTTCTGTATTCTTAATACCCCCAAATAGTTCCTGGCAGATAATGGGTGCTCAATAAATACATGCTGAATGAAGTAATAAATTAGAGTTTTGACCTTACCAAAAAACTTTGTGACACTCAAAATATATAACATTTACATATTGCCTGCTTTTTCTATACAGCAGAAAAAAAGCAAGAATGTGCAATTATACAGTTATGATGATGAATGTACAGAGTCAAATAAAACAGCTCAGTTAAAAATGATGTTAGTGTTTTCAACATCAGTATGTAGTCTGGTTAATATATTTGAATAATGTTTTACAGCTTTCAAAATTCTTGCCCATTCATCAACTCATTTGAATCTAACATTAACATGGTAAAATAGTCAGAGTGATATTATCATCATGATTTTTCAGATGAAAAATAAGCAAAAAATGAAGCAATAATTGGAAAAGCTAAATTACTTGCCAAGGGTACCTTGTTGTCAAGACCAGCATTTTGTGTACTTATTCCTAGAAAATCCAGACATCTCCATCTTAAATGTGATCAATATGTTAAGCTAGTTATGTGACCTGAGAAAGTCAACAGTGTTGATTGACCTTCAATTATTTATGAAAATTGATATTAAAAGGCCATCCTCACCAAATTTCTGAAGATTATGAGCTCATTTGTCATATAAGAAAATTAATGTGAAATCCCTTAAATTAAAAAAAAAAAAACCTATATAATCACATATTTTCAGAGGTAGAAGAAACCTCACCAGTGCATATATGAGGCTTCTTATTATTCATAAAAAGGAACTGAGGTTCAGAATGGTTAAATGAATTGGCATGAGATACTGTGTCACTCTGGAGAGAAGGTAGAATCAACTCTGAACATTGAATTCTTGGGAATGGATTTTTCTCACCACATCACCTTGATCTTGACTCAATCGGATGTCTAAGGTCACATTAACATGGTAGTCACATTCCTTTTACTTCATGAATGAGTATCCCTTATAATAATATTTTAACATTATAAACACAAATAAATATTATATGAGAATGGTGGATTCGAGATTGACTGTTACAAAACTGGTAGTCCTAGTTCACATTTCCTCTACAGAGCAAGTTCAATATTCCCCAAATTAAGAACTACTGATCATTTTGGTATAGTTTGAGGGAATTTGGACACACCAAAAAGCCAACATCAAATAAAATTAAGCTACACTCATGCTGAAGAATTAAAATTGTAACAAGATAGCAGTGATATACATGATAAAAAGTTGGGAATTAGCATAAAAAAACTCACTTTGAAATGTCACATACTGAGGGGGATGTATCCTCAGGTAATGAGGTGGTGGCCTCTCAAACCACAACATTTGAGTCAACTATTTGGCTTCCACAGAAATGGAAATGTCTCCACCTGGGTTAAAGCAAAAACTCAGATACGCTAATTGATTGGCTTGTGCTAAGTGCTAAGTCACTTCAGTCGCGTCCGACTCTGTGTGACCCCAGAGACGGCAGCCCACCAGGCTCCCCTGTCCCTGGGATTCTCCAGGCAAGAACACTGGAGTGGGTTGCCATTTCCTTCTCCAGTGCATGAAAGTGAAAAGTGAAAGTGAAGTCGCTCAATCATGTCTGACTTCGCGACCCCATGGACTGCAGCCTACCAGGCTCCTCCGCCCATGGGATTTTCCAGGCAAGAGTACTGGAGTGGGGTGCCGTTGCCTTCTCCCAATTGACTGGTTTAACCCATCCAGTATTCTTACCTGGAAGATTCCACTGACAGAGGAGCCCGGCAGGCTAGAGTCTATGGGGTCACAAAGAGTCAGACGTGACAGTGCATACGCACAATCAGAATAAGTTAGATATAACCTCCTCCAGTTCCCAGGCAAGAATCCCTCTTTTGCCTCAATATTCAGCCCAACTCCTAAAACATAAATGCTGAATCTTTGTTTTCCCTTAGATTTCCCCCTCATGGCCATGTGGGCTTAATTTTTCGTGAAAGTGAAAGTGAAGTCGCTCAGTCCATGTGACCCCATGGACTGTAGCGTACCAGATTCCTCCGTCCATAGGATTTTCCAGGCAAGAATACTGGAGTGGGTTGCAATTTCTTTCTCCAGGAGATCTTCCCAACCCAGGGATTGAACCCAGGTCTCCTGCCTTGTAGGCAGACACTTTACCATCTGAGTGCTTGCTAAAATACAAAGTAGTATATTCTCAACAAAAACAGTTTATAATATATATGTGCTAGCAGAGATGCATTGTGCTTATGGTGGTTTCAGATTGTTATTACCTTTTTTTTTTTTTTTTGATTTACTATTCTTTTCTTGCCATTAGCCATCATCCACCAATGATTTCAGTATTTAGTCCTTGAGATGTAGCAAAGAAAGGAAATTCAGAGGCTAATGGTCCAAGGAGATGATGACCTTCCAAAAGATTGTATTTGAATCAACTATTTGGTTCCCTCAGAAATGGAAGTGTCTCACAAATGTGTGATCATGGCATCTGGTCTCATCACTTCATGGCAAATAGATGGAGAAACAATGTAAACAGTGAGAGACTTTACTCTCTTGGGCTCCAAAATCACTGTGGATGGTGGCTGCAGTCATAAAATTAAAGGACACTTGCTCCTTGGAAGAAAAGGTATGACAAACCTAGACAGCATATTAAAAGGCAGAGACATTAATTTACTGACAAAGGTCCAGATATCCAAAGGTATGTTTTTTTCAGTAGTCATGTATTAATGTGAGAATTGGGACATAAAGAAATTTGAGCACCAGAGAATTGATGCTTTTGAACTGTGGGGTTGGAGAACACTCTTGAGAGTCCCTTAGACAGCAAGGAGATCAAACCAGTTAATCTGAAAGGAAAACAGTCCTGAATATTCATTGGAAGGACTGATAGTGAAGCTGAAGCTCCAACAGTTTGGCCACTTGATACAAACGACCAACTCATTGGAAAAGATCCTCATGCTGGTAACAGTTGAAGGCAGGAATAGAAGATGGGGGCAGAGTTTAAGAAGTTTGGATGACATCACTGATCCAGTGCACATAAGTTTGAGCAAACTCAGGGAAATAGTGAAGGACAGGGAAGCCTGGAGTGCTACAGTCCATGGGGTCACAAAGAGATGGACATGACTGAGCAACCAAACAACACAAATGTGTGATGCAGGTGATTATTCAACAGATGAATAGCAAAGGGAGGTGGGGCATAGTGAGATCAATGTTAACTGCAAAAGGTCTCTTACCCAAGATTGTCCTCAGAAAGCTTGGAATAAAAGGAGTTAAGATGAACAAATAATAAAGGGAATTTGGGAAAGAATAGATCTCTGTTTCATTCTACTTTTAAGTTGCTTCCTTAGCAACATTTTAGATGATTTTCCTGATTACAAGAACAGGATAGATTTGAAATTTGTGGCATTTAGAAGAGAAAAGTTCAAGGTATTTTATGTATAAGAATATGTTTTAAAAATTTCATATGAAAAATTTATATATATGGTTTTCAATGATACCCCAAAGCCTCCAGAATGAACAACTGTAGCTTTGCTCAAAAATGATATGAATCAACTTGGGAAATAGTGAGATCTTGCACAGAGGAGGGGCTTTGCTTCTCAATAAACTTGTTCAGTCACTCTGTTGTGTCTGACTCTTTACAACCCCATAGACTGCAGCACGGCGGGCTTCCTTGTCTTTCACCATCTCCCAGAACTTGTTCAAACTCCTGTCCATTGAGTTGGTAATGCCATCAAACCATCTCATCCTCTGTTGTTCCCTTTTCCTCATGCCTTCAATCTTTCCCAGCATCAGGGTCATTTCTAATGAGTCGATTCTTCACATCAGGTGTCCAAAGTATGGGAGCTTCAGCTTCAGCATCAGTCTTTCCAATGAATACTCAGGGTTGATTTCCTTTGGGGTTAACTGGTTGAATCTCCTTGTAGTCCAAGGGACTCTCAAGAGTCTTCTCCAACACCACAGTTCAAAAGCATCAGTTATTTGATGCTCGGCCTTCTGTATGGTCCAACTCTCACATCCATACATGACTACTGGAAAAACCATAGCTTTGACTAGATGGACCTTTGTTGGCAAGGTAATGTCGCTGCTTTCTAATATTTTGTCTAGATTGGTCATAGCTTTTCTTCCAAGGAAAAGCATCTTTTAGTTTCATGACTGCAGTTACCATTCACAGTGAATTTGGAGCCCAAGAAAATAAAGTCTCATTGTTTCCATTTTTCCCCTACCTATTTGCCATGAAGTGATGGGACTGTATGCCATGATCTTAGTTTTCTGAATGTTGAACTTTAAACCAGGTTTTTCACTCTCCTCTTTCACTTTTATCAGGAGGCTCTTTAGTTCCTCTTAGCTTTCTGCCATAAGGGTGGTGTCATCTGCATATCTGAGGTTACTGGTATTTCTCCTGGTAATCTTAATTCCAATTTATGCTTCATCAAACTTGGCATTTCACATGATATACTTTGCATATAAATTAAATAAGCAGGATAACAATATACAGCCTTGATGTACTCCTTTCCCAATTTTGAACTGGTCTGTTGTTCCATGTCCAGCTCTAACTGTCGCTTCTTAACCTGCATTCAAGTTTCTCAGGAAGCATATAAAGTAGGTCTGGTATTCCCATCTCTTTCATAATTTTCCAAAATGAACTTAGAAGTTCTTTTTGAACACTCTCTAATTCAGACACTAGTCACCCAAATATTCCGGGAAAGAAAAAAAAAAAAAAAGTCGTAATACTGACTGCTGCTGCTAAGTCACTTCAGTCATGTCTGACTCTGTGCAATCCCATAGATGGCAGCCCACCAAGCTCCTCTGTCCTTGGGATTCTCCAAGCAAGAATACTGGAGTGGGTTGCCATTTCCTTCTCCAATACATGCATGCATGCTAAGATCCTTCAGTTGTGTCCAACTCTATGTGAACCTATGGGCAGCAGCCCTCCAGGCTCCTCTGTCCACAGGATTCTCCAGGCAGGAATACTGGAGTGGGTTGCCATTTCCTTCTCCTGGTAATACTGACAGGTAAAAGGTAAAGTCGCTCAGTCGTGTCCGACTCTTTGCGACCCCATGGGCTGTAGCCTACCAGGCTCCTCTGTCCATGGGATTTTCCAGGCAATAGTACTGGAGTGGATTGCCATTTCCTTCTCCAGGGGATCTTCCCGACCCAGGGATTGAACCCAGGTCTCCCGCATTGTAGACAGACACTTAACCGTGTGAGCCACCAGGGAAGTCATACTGACATAAAGTCATACTGACAGAAAGACTCAATAAGGTTAAGCTTGTAAAAGAACAATATGTGAGAAAGGCAATGTGTTTTCTTATCAGAGGGGAAAAGAGGTGAATGTTTGATAAGCAAAACCAAGTAGCTGTGGTCCTTTAGGGAATAGTAATGGAGAGAATTGAAGGCCCCAGAGACTGTTTGCTAAGAGGTGAGAATCACCATGTGGGCAAACCTGGATGAGCAGGTGATGTAGGAAAACAATTTTTGAATAGGGACAAAAATGAAAGATTATCTGGAGGTAAGAATGCAAGCATGATGGTAGCAGAGAAAGCTGACATGTTTGGTCATGTTGGAGTATCAAATGAAGTCTGACTCCATGGGTATTCTTCTCAGAAAATCGGTGGTCCATGTACTGCTAAGGTCACCTCACAGTTGTGACATCCCAGAGAAAGAAATCTTGCTCTGTCTACCCCATCGGCTGCTTTGGAGGCTCTGAGAAGGTGTTTAAAAAGAGGAAAATATTGAACTCTAGGTTTTGAGGGCTAAGAATAATAATTCCAGTAATTGAAGGGTCAGTTATCAAGGTGGATGCAAAGAAATAAAGACTAGAAATCTCTTCAAGAAAATTAGAAACAAAGGGAATATTTAATTCAAAGGTAAGCACAATAAAGGACAGAAACAGCAAGGACCTAACAGAAGCAGAAAGGATTAAGAAGAGGTGGCAAGAATACACAAAAGAACTATACAGGAAGGGACTTAATGACCAGGATAATCAAGATAGTGTGGTCTCTCACGCAGAGCAAGACATTCTGGAGTGCAAAGTCAAGTGGGCCTTAGGAAGCATTACTATAAACAAAGCTAGTGCTGATGATGGAGTGCTGATGATGGAATTCCAGCTGAGCTATTGAAAATCCTAAAATATGATGTTGTTAAAGTGTGGCACTCCATATGCTAGCAAATTTGGAAAACTCAGCAGTGGCCACAGGACTGCAAAAAGTCAGTTTTCATTCCAATCTCAAAAAAACAGCAATGCCAAAAAATATTCAAATTACTCAGCAATTGTGCTCCTTTCACGTGCTAGCAAGATTATGCACAGAACCCTTCAAGCTAGGCTTTCGCAGTATGTGAACAGTGAACCCAAAACTTACAGAGGAACACGCAGGATTTAGAAAAGACAGAGGAACCAGAGATCAAAGTGCCAACATCTGCTGGATCATAGGAAAAGCAAGGGAATTAAAAAAAAAAAACACCAATCAACCAACAAAACACTAAATCTGCTTCACTGACTACACTAAAGTCTTTCATTTTGTGAATCACAACAAACTGTGGAAAATTCTTGAAGAGATGGGGATACAAGACCATTTTACCTCTCCTGAGAAGCCTATATTCAGATCAAGAAGCAATAGTTAGAACCAGACATGAAAAAATGGACTGGTTCAAAATTGGGAAAGGAGTACATCATGACTATATATTGGTACCCTGCTTATTTAACATATATGCAGAGTACCTCCTGAAAATTGCCAGGCTGGATGACTCACAAACTGGAATCAAGATATCTGGGAAAATACCAACAACCTAAGGTATGCACATGGTACCACTTTAATGGCCAAAAGGGAAGAGGAACTAAAGAACCTCTTCACTTCAGTCGCTCAGTCCTGTCAGACACTTTGCAACCCCATGGACTGCAGCATGCCAGGCTTGCCTGTCCATCACCAACTCTTAGAGCTTCTCACTCATGTTCATCGCGTCAGTAATGTCATCCAACCATCTCTTCCTCTGTTGTCCACTTCTCCTCCTGCCTTCAATCTTTCCCAGCATCAGGGTCTTTTCCAATGAATCAGTTCTTCACATCAGATGGTCAAAGTATTGGAGTTTCAGCTTCAGCATCAGTCCTTCTAATGATTATTCAGGACTGATTTCCTTCAGGATTGACTGGTTTAATCTTACTGTCCAGGGGTCTCCAAGATTCTTCTCCAATGCCACAGTTCAAAAGCATCGATTCTTTAGCACTCAGCTTTCTTTATAATCTAACTCTCATATCCATGCATGACTACTGGAAAAACCATAGGTTTGACTAGATGTTCCTTTGTTGGCAAAGTAATGTCTCTGCTTTTTAATATGTTGTCTACATTGGTCATATCTTTTCTTGCAAGGAGCAAGTGTCTTTTAATTTCATGGCTGTAGTCACCATCTGCAGTGATTTTGGAGCCCCCCAAAATAAAGTTTCATTATTTCCATTGTTTCCTATCTATTTGCCATGAAGTGAAGGGACTGGTTGCCATAATCTTAGTTTTCTGAATGTTGAGTTTTAAGAAAACTTTTTCACTCTCATCTTTCACTTTCATCAAGAGCCTATTTAGTTCCTCTTCAGTTTCTGCCATAAGGGTGGTGTCATCTGGGTATCTGAGGTTATTGATATTTCTCTGAGCAATCTTGAATCCAGCTTATGCTTCCTCCAACCTGGCATTTCACATGATGTATTCTGCATATAAGTTAAAGAAGCAGGGTGACAGTATACAGCCTTGATGTACTCATTTTTTGATTTGGAACCAGTCTGTTGTTCCATGTCCAGTTCTAACTGTTGCTTCTTGATCTGCATACAGATTTCTCAGGAGGCAGGTCCAGTGGTCTTGTATTCCTATCTCTTTCAGAATTTTCCCAGTTTGTTGTGATTCACACAGTCAAAGGCGTTGGCATAATAAAAGCAGAAGTAGATGTTTTTCTGGAAGTCTTTTGAGTTTTTGATGATCCAACAGATGTTGACAATCTGATGTCTGGTTCCTCTGCCTTTTCTAAATCCAGCTTGAACATCTGGAAGTTTACAGTTCATGTACTGTTGATGCCTCAATTGGAGAATTTTCACCATTGCTTTGCTACTGCTACCATGTGAAACAAGCGCAATTGTGCAGTAGCTTGAACAGTCTTTGGCATTTTCTTTATTTGAGATTGGAATGAAAACTGACCTTTTCCAGTTCTGTGGCTACTGCTGAGTTTCCAAGCTTACTGGCATATTGAGTGCAGCACTTTTATAGCATCATCTTCTAGGATTTGAAATAGAGCCTCTTAATGAAGGTGAAAGAGGAGAGTGAAAATCCTGGCTTAAATCTGAACATTCATAAAATGAAGATCATGGCATCTGGTTCCATCATTTCATGGCAAATTTGTGGGGAAAAATTGGAAATAGTGATACTACTACTAAGTCACTTCAGTCACATCCGACTCTGTGTGACCCCATAGTGATAGATTTTGTTTTATTGAGCTCCAAAATCATTGCAGATGGTGTCTGCAGCCATGAAATTAAAAGATGCTTGCTCCTTGGAAGAAAAGCTGTGACCAACCTAGATGCATATTAAAGAGCAGAGTCATCACTTTGCTGAAAAAGTTCCGTATAGTCAAAGCTATGTTTTATCAGTAGTTGTGCATGGATGTGAGAATTGGACCATAAAGAAGGCTGAACACCAAAGAATTGAGGCTTTGAAACTGTAGTGCTGGAGAAGAGTCTTGAGAGTCCCTTGGACAGCAAGGAGATTACACCAGTCAATCCTAAAGAAAGCAACCCTGAATATTCATTTTAAGGACTGAAGCTGATGCTAAAGCTGAAGCTCCAATACTTTAGCCATGTGTGAGAAAGTCTGTCTCATCGTAAAAGACCCTTATTCAGGGAATGATTGAGGACAAGTGGAGCAGAACGCAATAGAGGATGAGGTGGTTAGATGACATCACTGACTCAGTGTATATGAGTTTGAGGAAACTCAGGGAGATATTGAAGGACAGGTAAGTGCTGCAGTTCATGGAGGTGCAAAGAGTCAAACATGATTTAATGACTGAACAGCAAAATCTAGGACCCATAGGCACACTCTTTTCTAGAGATGTACATTTTACTTTCCCAAAGTTAGCTTGGCAGTACTGTTTGCTTGAGGCATTTGATTTCAAATATCTTTTCCTGCATTTTTATTTTGGAAAAAAAATGAGGTAATTTTAAATTTCAAGAAAATCAACTTAATCATACAACTTTTGTCATCTGTTCTTCTTACTAATACATCAAAACACTTTGAATAATGGCTATCTTCAAGTAGAGACCCAGATGCTTATGGGAAATTTATCCATTGCAGGACTTCTAGCATTGAGTCATGTATAATGTGGGGAAAAATTAAAAGTTTTTTTTTTTTTTTCCTTTTTTCCTTTGAGAGAGGTGTCTGGAGGAAAACACTTGAATGTTTCCTTTCTGTGTTGAGTAGAATGCCCAGAAATTAGAAATTAAAGTAACTCAGGGACTCTTTCATACTTCCTTTGTCCAGTGGATAAAGGCAAGTACTTCTTGTATGACTAGGGTTTGACAGTGGGAAGTGAGGCAAGGGGACCCATAAGGAGAGCACTGCTTAGTTTTGCTTGTATTAAAGCTGGAGAAGACAAATACCTCAGGGCTAGCATAGAGGTAGTCATAATAAATGTAGGACCCTATGAGTCATCTGTTCCCTGCTCTGGAAATTTTACTGAAAATGTGACTGTGGGAAGATGCTTAAATTTCACAAACAGATGTAAGTCTAAATATTAAGGAATCTTGAACAAATGAGCTATAATTTTTGCTTTTCACAGTTGTACACTTCCCACCTGATAAACCACACATTAGCATAATATACCACTTATTATATAGTGTTCTCAAATTTATCTTGTTATGTGGACTTACAATACATATAACTTTGCTTAGGAGTGAAAGTCCTATCCAATATGCACACACATACACATACACAAGACAAATTAAAATCTTTCAAGAAGGATGCATGTCTTCTAGTTCTTCATATGTTTTAATTTAATTATGTATTTTTTTTATTTAACAGATACTTTTGAATGCCTATTATATGTTGATCATTATAACTAGGTCCTTGATATACAAAATAAATGGATATCAGCTCTCACTAAGTTTGAAGTTTATGAAGACAATAGACAAGGAAATAAGCAAGAGATGGATTTGTACTTCAACGAAGAAACCATGGGATGTAAAGAAAGGGCATAGCAGAGACACTGAACTTGGTTTCAGACACTCAGAGAAGACTTCCTGAGGGCAGAGATATGGGGAACTGAAGTATAAATGCAATTTATTCAAATGAAGATTTGAGGGAGAAATATTCTAGAAAAAGCCTGAGTTGTGTGATGACTCAGCAACAAGGTAAGGTATGGTCCATGACAAGATCTTAGAGAAATGTACTGTGGTTGGGCTGTAGAGAATAGGTAGGGAAAGGAGAAGGCAAAGATGGGATTTGAGAGAAAAGTAAGGAAAAGAGTAATCTCAGTTATGAAGGTCTTTATAGGAGAGGTTAAGGAGACTGGACGTTATCTTAGACATTGTGCCATCCGCCTTTACCATTTTCTTACAATTCAGTAGATATTGAACAAGTCATTTTACCATGCTTGTCTACTTTCTTAACTTACTACAATGGATTAAGTTATCTAAATGGCTTGTCTTCACATGATTGTATCAGGATTTGCTCTTAGAGCCTCTGGCATCAATATGTCAAAGCTCTGTGTATCGTACTATGGTTCTCTAATTTAAGAGTAAATTAAATTACACATTTTTTTCAACATCCTTAGTATAAAGTGTAGGCTTCCCTGGTAGCTTAGCTGGTAAATAATTCATGTGCAAGGGACCCTGGTTCAACTTCTGGGTCAGGATATTTTTCAACATCCTTAGTATAAAATGTAGGCTTCCCTGGTAGCTTAGCTGGTAAATAATCCACATACAAGAGACCCTGGTTCAACTTCTGGGTCAGGATGATCCCCTGGAGAAGGGATAGGATGCCCACTCCAGTATACTTGGGTTTCTCTGGTGTCTCAGACAGTAAAGAATCCACCTGCAATTCAGGAGTTCTGGGTTTGATTCCTGGGTTGTGAACATCCCCTCGAGTAGGAAATGGCAATCCACTCCAGTATTCTTGCTTGGAGAATCTCTATGGACAGAGGAGCATGGCGGGCTATAGTCCATGGGGTCAAAAAGGGTCAGACATGACTGAGTGACTAATCACAGCACAGTATAAAATGTGGATCCACTTGTATTTTTACTTTTGCCCACAGAATGATGGTGCTTTGGTACAGCCCAGAGGGATATGGTGGGGAGGGAGGTGGGAGGAGGGGTTCAGGATGGGAGGGACACATGTATACCTATGGCTGATTCATGTTGATACATGATAAGACCATAACAATATTGTAATTATTCTCCAATTAAAAGTAATTAATTAAAATATTTAGAGAGGAAATTCTTAGGGGAAACATAAGGATTTTGTATAAAACATAGGATTTTTGCATAAAAATATGCAAAATCCTGTCATTTTGAAATATAATGATATTTTACTGCCCAGAGAGCATAAGTAGGATATAGAGATCAAATTTACAGGTAGGTAGATTTCATCTCAACTGGAAGTTTTGAATGGTTTGTAATATTCTGAAGTGCAGAAGGCTACTTCAAAGATAATGAGCTTCCTATCATAGGAAGTGTTTAAATAGAGGCTAGATGACCACCTGGCAAATATATTAAAGGAGATGGGAGTTTGAAATAGATGATTCTTAGATAGACAGATAATGGAATTATTGTCTTAACTATTTCTCAGAGAAACTGCTTTTTACCCACAATTTTAGCTGAGTGGTCAAAAAGCCCCATTATTGCCTCTGTTTCCCATGACTACCACTTAAAGGCACAGTTAGGTCTCAGGTGATTGACTAGAGGTACCTAAGAAGTACCAATCAGATTCTACTTTTAAAAAATAAGCTAATAGACTATTATCACATAATGGTCCATTCTTGAACAGAAAGTCCCTATGACATTAGAACTACATAGAAACATAATACCAAATGCTACCTAAATCAGTTAAGGTTAGAGGACAGAGAAACCTTATATAAACTGAAAACAAAAACAAAAAACACACTCCAGATGTAAAGAGTGAATGACACAACCATGCAGTGGAATTCCAAGCAGCCTCATGAGAGACTTGGAGAAGTTTTAGTTCCTAATGTCTTGGATTTCTACCACATTCAGCTCATTATTTTAAGATCTGACCTATTAGAGAAGAGAGCTTAAATTAGAAGTTAGTGCAGAGTAAATTGACAACTAAAGAAGCAAGATCATACTCATATACTGATATATATTCTTTTACATCTTCTGGATCTTCTATTCCTCATCCTTAAACCTAAAGAATAAGGAAGGACAAGGAGGAAATGAAAATAAGAGAAACGGAAAGAGATACATGCATAATCCTTTGTGTTGGGAAGAAATGGAGACTACTCTATTTGCAAGACCACAGGAAGGTCCTTTCCAGATTGATGGTAGGCTTTCCAATTAGATCTGTCTTACTTGGGTTGGCCTAACCACTGCTTTTATCCTCTTCTTTGGGTCTAGTTTTGCCCTTAGCATTAATAACTGGACCGTGGTCCTGTCATCTCAGTCCTCATGAGCACTTCCTTCCTGCCCTCTTAGCATTTTGATCTACAGTATTGACACATAGTTCTTATTTATTTCTATAGACAGTTGCCTCTGGTGTACAAAGCTCATATTGTAATAAAATAATAACAAAAACAGTGTTGCTAAGCAAAATTTTTCTGTGGTTGGGGGCATGGGAAATAGTCAGCAAATATCAAAGTAAAGAAATGTTTCTACTTTCATTGCTTATACAATCCATTTCTACTTTCATTGCTTATACATTTAATTTCCCATTTTTCCATGTCCATGAGCTTAAATCTTAGGTCTTCTAAAATATATTAATACATATTATTAAAAAGCTTGGGTTGGTATATGAAAGTTTCATTCCTTACCAAAAATTCCCATAACTGAACAATCTCAGCATTCAGAAATTTTAACTTAGAAACTTTTGGCATTGGAAAAGGAATTTGATGTTTAAAAATGCCTGAACAATAGTATCTTCACATGGTATGTTAAATATTATACCATATTATTCACAAGCACAATTAGAAGCTACCTTTATAAAGTCCTATGATTTTGGACTATAAGCAATCATAGAATACTAACAGTCTAGAAGTTCAAGCCTATTATTTTGAGTTGAAGAAGCTGAGATATCAAAATGTGAACATATAAGTAAAATGTTGAAATGGTGAATGATGAATTTTTATTAAAATATTTCAAAAAACTAAGATGAAATGATTTTTACTTTAGGCCATATTACTTTTAAAATTTGTTTCTTTTTAATTGATATACAATTGCTTTACAATAGTGTGTTTGTTTCTGCTGTGCATCAACATGAATCAGTCATAGGTATACATATATCCCCTTCTTCTTGGATTTCCCTCAGACCTTTCGCCCCACCCCATCCCTCTAGGTTGTCATAGAACACTGGTTTGAGCTCCCTGAGTCATATAGAAAATTTCCACTGGCTATCTATTTTGCATATGGTAATGTGCATGTTTCCATGCTACTCCATTCATCCTACCCTCTCCATCCCCTCACCCCATACCTACATGTCTTTTCTCTATCTGCATTTCCATTGCTGCCTTGCAAAAGATTTATCACTACCATCTTTCTAGATTTCATCAGTTCAGTTCAGTCGCTCAGTCGTGTCCGACTCTTTGCGACCCCATGAATCGCAGCACGCCAGGCCTCCCTGTTCATCACCATCTCTCGGAGTTCACTCAGACTCACATCCATTGAGTCAGTGATGCCATCCAGCCATCTCATCCTTGGTCGTTCCTTTCTCCTCCTGCCCCCAATCCCTCCCAGCATCAGAGTCTTCCAATGAGTCAACTCTTCACATGAGGTGGCCAAAGTACTGGAGTTTCAGCTTTAGCATCATTCCTTCCAGAGAAATCCCAGGGTTGATCTCCTTCAGAATGGACTGGTTGGATCTCCTTGCAGGCCAAGGGACTCTCAAAAGTCTTCTCCAACACCACAGTTCAAAAGCATCAATTCTTCGGTGCTCAGCCTTCTTCACAGTCCAACTCTCACATCCATACATGACCACAGGAAAAACCATAGCCTTGACTAGATGGACCTTAGTCGGCAAAGTAATGTCTCTGCTTTCGAAAATGCTATCTAGGTTGGACATAACTTTTCTTCCAAGGAGTAAGTATCTTCTAATTTCATGGCTGCATATATGTGTTAATATGCAGTATTTGTTTTTCTCTTTCTGACTTACTTCACTCTGTATAATAGGCTCTAGGTTCATACTACCTCATTAGAACTGATTCAAATGTATTTCTTTTTATGGCACAATATCCCATTGTATATACTTACCACAGCTTTTTTATCCATTCATCTGTCAATGGACATCTAAGTGGCTTCTATGTTCCAGGTGTTACAAATAGTGCTGCAATGAGCATTGAATTACATTTGTTTTTCAATTATGGTTTTCTCAGGGTATATGTCCAGTAGCGGGATTCTAGGTCATGTGGTAGATTTATTTCCGGTTTTTTACGAGGAATCTCTATGTTATTCTCTGTAATGGCTGTATCAATTTCATTCCCACCAACAATGCAAGAGAGCTTCCTTTTCTCCACACCCTCTCCGGTATTTATTGTTTGTAGATTTTTGATGATGGCCATTCTGACTGGTGTGACATGATATCGCATCATAGTTTTGATTTACATTTCTCTAATAATGATCAATGTTGAACATCTTTAGCTATAGTCATCAAGACAGTATTGTACTGGCACAAAAACAGAAATATAGACCAATGGAATCAGATAGAAAGCCCAGAGATAAACTCACATGCCTATGGATACCGTGTCTTTGACAAAGGAGGCAACAATATACAATGGAGAAAAGACAGTCTCTTCTATAAGTGGGGCTGGGGAAACTAGACAGCTACATGAAAACGAATGAAATTAGAACACTCCCTAACACCATACAAAAAATAAACTCAAAATAGATTAAAGACTTAAATATGAAACTAGAAACTATAAAACTTTTAGAGGAAAGCATAACCAAAACATTATATGACATAAATCACAGCAAGATCCTCTATGACCCACCTCCTAGAGTAATGGAAGTAAAAACAAAAAGAAACAAGTGGGATTTAATTAAACTTAAAAGCTTTTGTCCAACAAAGAAAACTACAAACATGGTGAAAAGACACCACCTAGAATGGGAGAAAATAATAGCAAATGAAACAACTGACAAAGGATTAATTTCCAAAACATACAAGTGATTCATGCAACTCAATAGTGGGGGAAAAAAAATCAAAAAGGGGACAGGAGACTTAAACAGACATTTCTCCAAAGACGACATGCAGATGGCTAGTAAACCACATTACTTCTTAATTAAACCATAGGTGGATGTTGTTTCAATGATTTGAGTTACTGAATAAGACTGGTTCATGTGGTTGGGGGACATTTTACAGGCAATGATCATCAAAAGAGTTGACCTCCTTCTAAAGCCATCCAGCATACCTTTTCCTGCCATTCTTTGCCCCAGATGTGAGTCACTGCCCTTGGTGCTCCAGCGGTAAGCTATTTCCTTTGATTCTACACAATTGCAATGTTTATTAACCTCTCTGCTCCCTATCTTGATGAATATTGTAGAGTTTGAGACTTAATGCCGTGACAATATTATAGAGATTCCAAAAAGTATGCAAAATGGGAGTAATGGTGAAGATGACAGTAGGGAAGCCCACCATTGCTACTATCAGTCACTTTGTTGTGCTTAAATGATACCTGGCTTACTTTTGAAATGTAAATTCCATTTTTGTTTAATGGTTTAAAACTAGGAGTGGCTGAAAATTGATCTTCAAATATGTTAAGAATTATCTGGAAGAAATATTCTACCTTTCCTCTGAACAAGAGAATGGTCATATTACAACATGAGGTAATATAGTCAGTTACATAGCATGGAATTAATCATATGTCTTTTTGTTATTTTCTTCTTCATTGATCTTGCTAATTGTTCTATAATCCCCTTTAGGCTAGGTTCATATTTTCTGATTGATGTCAATGTGTCCCAGCCTGTTTAGTTTTTTGTACCAGTTAAAAATCTCTGAAAAGATAAAAATGTCCGTGAACTCCCTGATGTTCAAGTTGGTTATAGAAAAGGTAGAGGAACCAGAGATCAAATTGCCAACATCTGCTGGATCATGGAAAAAGCAAGAGAGTTCCAGAAAAATGTCTATTTCTGCTTTATTGACTACGCCAAAGCCTTTGACTGTGTGGATCACAATACACTGTGGAAAATTCTGAAAGAGATGGGAATACCAGACCACCTGACCTGCCTCTTGAGAAATCTGTATGCAGGTCAGGAAGCAACAGTTAGAACTGGACATGGAACAAGAGACTGGTTCCAAATAGGAAAAGGAGTACGTCAAGGCTGTATATTGTCACCCTGCTTATTTAACTTATATGCAGAGTACATCATGAGAAACGCTGGGCTGGAAGAACCACAAGCTGGAATCAAGATTGCTGGGAGAAATATCAATAACCTCAGATATGCAGACGACACCACCCTTATGGCAGAAAGTGAAGAGGAGCAGGCATCACTGACTCGATGGATGTGAGTCTGAGTGAACTCCGAGAGATGGTGATGAACAGGGAGGCCTGGCGTGCTGCGATTCATGGGGTCGCAAAGAGTCGGACATGACTGAGCAACTGAACTGAACTGGATTTTAAGATTTCACTGGGTTACCAAAAGGCTACTCAAATTGAGAAAAGCAAGCACAGTATAAAACACAATACTTATGTGGTAGGTAAATTTATTTTGCTTTCTTGCAGTATTCTGGCTTAAACCACAGTAAATTATTTCAGAGCATCATATTTATAACTTATTTGATTTTTTAAAACTGTGTTTTCATTTGGTCCTTGAAGGAAACATAATCCTAGAATTATTTAGATTTTCCTTTACATTTCTTCTTAAATTTAGATGACAGCTAATTGACTGATTTTATCCTCAGTGCTTCAGAACATAAAAGCCTAAATTGTATATGGAAGCATATGTGAATACATCAGAACTAAGGGTTTTTGATAAATAGTCATAGATTTTTATATGAGAGATTCAGCTTGATATTTAAGTATTTCAATTAAGAAATTTTATTATTGTAATAGTTGACTAATAGTTTCCATTTTTGTTGTTACATAAATGACTTGAAATTTAGGCAAGGGAAATCACTGCCCAAATACCAGGTAGACTGATGGGAAGCTTAGTCTTTATTTGGTTGCCTCATCTAAATATGAAGATTTTTTCCAATTGATCATTTCTACTTACCATGCTGAATTGGAATGTATTCCAAGGATGCTAGATCAGTGAAAAGAAAGATCATAAGCAACATTTTGCCCAAAGATGTGTTGCTTCAGTTGTGTCCAACTCTTTGCAACCCCATGGACTGCAGCCCACCAGGCTTCTCTGTCCATGGAATTCTCCAGGTAAGAATACTGGAGTGGATTTCCATTTCCTTCTCTAAGGGATCTTCCCAAGACAGGGATCAAGCCTGTGTCTCTTACATTGCCCAAGATATCTACAGAACTAAAGAAAACAAAATATTCTTCCCAATTTCCCTGTCTGTCTTTTAGAAAATTTGACCAGAGAAACTGTGTACCCCTATAACCAAGTTTCTTTGTTCTTCTTGTTGTTCAGTCAATAAATCACATCCAGCTCATTGTGACCCAATGACTGCAACACAGTAGGCTTCCCTGTCCTTCACTATCCCCCAGAGTTTGCTCAAGCTCATGTTCATTCAGTCAGTGATGCTATCCAACCATCTCATCCTCTATCTCCCCCTTCTCCTCCTGCCCTCAAACTTTCCCAGCATCAGGGTCTTTTCCATAGAGTCAGTTCTTCATATCAGGTGACCACAGTATTGGAGCTTGAGCTTCAGTATCAGTTCTTCTAAAGAATATTAAGTTTTTAATTTCAGTTAAGATTGACTTGTTTGACCTTGTTGTCCGAGTCACTCTCAAAAGTCTTCTCCAGCACCACATTTCAAAAGCATCAATTCTTTGGCATTCAGCCTTCTTTATGGTCCAACTCTCACATCCACACATAATTACTGGAAAAAAAACATAGCTTTGACTAGGCAGACCATCATCAACAATGTGATGTATCTGCTTTTTAGTACATTTTCTAGACTTGTTATAGCTTTCCATCCAAGAAGCAAGTGTCTTCATTTCATGGCTGCAATCACCATCCATGATGATTCTGGAGCCCCCAAAAAGAAAATCTGTCACGGCTTCCACTTTTCCCACTCTATTTGCATTGAAGTGATGGGAGTGGATGACAAGATCTTAGGTTTTTGAATGTTGAGTTTCAAGCCAGTTTTTTTACTGTCCTCTTTCACTCTCATCTAGAGGCCCTTTAGTGTCACTTCACTTTTTTCCATGAGAGAAATATCACCTGCATATTAAAAGTTGTTGATATTTCTTCCAGCAATCTTGATTCCAGCTTGTGATTCATCTAGCCCAACATTTCCCATGATGTACTCTGCATATAATTTAAATAAGTAGGGTGATAATATACAGCCTTGTCATACTCCTTTCCTAATTTTGAACTATCCATTGTTTCATGTCCAGAGCTAGTTGTTGCTTCTTGATCTGCATACAGATTACTGAAGATAGGTAAGGTGGTCTGGTATCCCCATCTCTTTTAGAATTTTCCAGTTTGTTGTGATATGCACAGTCAAATGTTTATCAAAATTAATGAAACAGTAGTAGATGCTTTTCTAGAATTCCCTTGCTTTCTCTATGATCCAACTAATATTGGTAATTTGAACTCTGGTTCCTCTTCCTTTTCTAAATCCAGCTCCTACATCTGGAAGTTCTTGATTCATATACCGTTGAAGCTTAACTTGAAGGATTTTGAGCATTACCTTGATAGCATGTGAAATGAGTGCAATTGTTTGATAATTTGAATATACCTTAGTATTGCCCTTCTTTAGGAGTGGAAAGAAACTGACCTTTTCCAGTCCAGTGGCCCACTGCTAAGTTTTGCAAATATGCTGACATATTGAATGTAGCACTTTAAAATCATCTTTTAGGATTTTTAATAGCTCAGCTGAAATTCCATCACCTTAACTAACTTTGCTTGTAGTAGTACTTCCTAAGGCCCACTTCACTTCACACTTCAGGATGTCCAGTTCTAGGTGAGTGACTACGTCATTGTGGTTAACTTGAATCATTAAGACCTTTTTTGTATAGTTCTACTGTGTATTCTTGCCACTTCTTTTAAATCTCTTCTTCTTCTGTTAACCCCTTACTATTTCTGTCCTTTATTGTGCCCATCCTTGCATAAAATATTCTTTTGCTATTTTCAGTTTTCTTGATGAAATCTCTAGTAGTTGTAGTGTTAGTCTCTCAGTCATGTCTGATTCTGCAACCCAAAAGACTGGGGCCCACCAGGCTTCCCTGTCCATGGGATTCTCCAGGTGCGAATACTGGATGGATTATCATTCCCTTCTCCAGAGGATCTTCCCAGCCCAGGGAGTGAACCCACATCTCCTGCATTGCAGGCAGATTCTTTAGTGTCTGAGCCACAGGAAGTCCTCCATTCTCTTGTTTTCATTATTTATTTTTATTCCGAATTTTAAAAGCCATTTTTATCTCTCCTTGTTGATATCTGGAACTCTGAATTCAGTTGGGTGTATCTTTCCCTTTTTCCCTTGCCTTTCACTTCTCTTTTTTCCCCAAATATTTGTTAAACCTCCTCATACAACTACTTCACCTTCTTGCATTTCTTTTTCTTGGATTGATTTTGGTAACTGCTTCTGGTATAATGCTATGAACATCCTTTCAAAAGTCTTCAGGTACTCTGTCTACTCAATCTAATTTCTTAAATCTACTCATCACCTCCCCTGTATAATAATAAGAGATTTGATTTATGTCATACCTGAATGACCTAGAGGTTTTCACTACTTTTTTCAGTTTATGCCTGAATTTTACAATAAGGAGCTCATGACCTGAGTCACAGTCAGCTCTATATCTTATTTTTGCTGACTCTAGAGAACTTCTCCATATTTAACTGCAAAGAATATAATCAGTCTGATGTTGATATTGATCATCTGTTGATGTCCATGTGCAGAGTTGTCTCTTATGGAGTTGGAAGTGGGTGTTTGCTATGACCAGTGTGTTCTCTTGGCAATACTCTGTTAGCCTTTGTCCTGCTTCATTTTGTACTCCAAGGTCAAACTTGCCTGTTACTTTAGGTAACTTTTGAATTCCTACTTTTGCATTCCAAACCCCTACAATTAAAAAACATATATATATATTTTATGTTAGGTCTAGAAGGTCTTGTAGGTCTTCACAGAATCATTTAACTTCATCTTCTTTGGCATCAATGGTTGGGGCATAGACTTGAATTACTGTGATGTTGACTGGCTTACCTTGGAAAGGAACCAAGTTCATTCTGTCATTTTTGAGCTTTCACCTATTGGGGGAGTGTGCAATTTCCTTCACAGCAACCTCAGTTTGAATCCAAGTTATGGCACCAGATATGTCAGGGGAGTGTGTAATTTCCTTGGTTCTGTCTCGTGACAGCAAAGATTTGAAATGGTAGATCAATGTTACAGCTCAGTTACAACTCAGTTTTATTTGACAAGCAAAGGATAGTACACCCTTGAGGCATAAGGGCGGGCTGATCCCAAAGGAGAGGCCTCAGTCCATCTTGGCTTCCTTCTTTTATACATTTTTCTCCTCCTCATCTTGAGCCTGCACTATGCAAATTGGGCTGTGTGTTTGTTTCATCTGAAGATCTCACTCCGGTCTGTGGATTTTCTTTTTTTCCATTTTTGGGGGCTTTTCCCTTTCTTTGTCTATTAGCCGCCACAATTTTGGACTCCTTTTTCCTATTATAACTGCCTGACATTCCCCCCTCAAGAGACGTTAGGCTCAATCCTTTGGAAATAGGGATGTTGAGGTCTCTCTGGATACTTCCTGCTGAGCTGGGACAGTGAGGAGATTGGGCCCCCTTCTTGCTAGTCTCAAGCCTCAGAGTCCTTATAGCGGTGTCCATCTAAGGGTGAGTGATATTTTCCATGATCAGGTGTAGTTTTATATATCCTTGTTGAACTGGCACTGGATGTTGTAGCTTGTTGACCTGCACAGAGACAAAATGGGTTAGACAATTGATAACATAGAACCATCATAAGAAGCATCAATGTGTGGTGATAACAGGGATTAGTAGGGGCATTAGTAAGTAAGTAAGTGAAGTCGCTCAGTCATATCTGACTCTTTGTTACTCCATGGACTGTAGCCTACCAGGCTTCTCCATCCATGGGATTCTCCAGGCAAGAATACTGGAGTGGGTTACCATTTCCTTCTCCAGGGGATCTTCTCGACCCTGGAATTGAACCCGGGTCTCCTGCATTGGAGGCAGACGCTTTAACCTCTGACCACCAGGGAAGATAGGCAACTTCAAATTCCCCCCAACAGGAGAAGGATCCACCAAAGAGAGATTGTAGCCGCCCTGAGGACTCTCCACATGGTTCTCTGAGGATCTGAATGTTTTTCTTGAGGACTGTGAGACTTTCTTTAACTTAACTAGAGGTATTTACACAGAAACAACAAGTATCATTCAAGATGGCTCAAGTTCCTCCTTGTTCAGGGATCAGGAGTTCTATCTCCTGTCTATTTTGGAGTATACCCCTGCCAAGCAGTGTTGGTTTTTTAGAGCTATCCTGAGAAATCCTATCCCCAGAAACTTGATTTTGGGGGTGTTCATTGGGATGGCACTCAGTTGAAGTCCTGAATAGGTATCTGAGATCTTCCAGGGGTGCACAGGTAAATTTAGTGTCCGCTTCTGTTTTCTTCCATGGCTTGACTCATGAGTAGTGAATCCAGGAGTCGTATCCTGGTTCCTTGACTGCTGTAGGGGTAGAAAGTATTGTAGGGTATGGGCCCTTCCATGTGGGCTGGAGTTGAGCCTTTGGGGACCCATCCTTCCAGACTTTAATTAGGAATTGAATCCCTGGAGCATATAGTGGTGGCTCTTTAGAAATTTGGGGGTCCTGGTTGACAACCTACAAGCATGTATCATGTGGGAATTGCCCAATGGTCATGGTATAAAACCAGACGGTCTGAGCCTCTGGATCTAGGAAGAAGTCATTGACATGAAAAAAAGGTCTCCCATATCGCATCTCACAGGGACTAAAACCAACCTGTTCCTTAGGAGCAACATGGGTGCAAAGAAGAGCTATTGGTAAAGCCTCCTTCCACCCCAGGGAGGTCTTCTGGGTTATCTTTTTTTATTGCTGATTTTAATAATTAGTTGATTCTTTCTACTTTTCCTGAAGACTGAGGCCTCCAGGCATAATGGATGCCCAATGCTTTAGAGACCCCTTTGGTGACTTAGAAGTAAATGATGTCCCATTGTCACTTTGTAATGACCTGGGCAGACTAAATCTCAGAATGATTTCAAGGAGTTTTTTTTACCACCTCCTCAGCTTTTTCAGTCCAGGTTGGAAAGCCTTCAGTCCATCCTGTGAATGTATCTACCATGACTAATAGGTATTTATACCCTTGAGAAACTGGTATCTGGGTAAAGTCCATCTGCCAGTCCTCTCTTGGGTATATCACAGGCCATTCAATGGGCTTGGCCAGTTGGGGTCTTCGAGCTACTTGGGGGTTGTTTAATTGGCAAGTGGGACAAGAGGAGACCACTTGCTTATAGTCGTTTGGAGGCCTGTTCTTCTGAAGGACCTTTCTAGTAATCTTTGGAGGGCCTTATCCTCTAAATGAGTGGTGGCATGTAAGGAGTTAACAAACTTCCATTGAAGGTTTCCAGGCAGAAAAAGGAGTCCCTCCTTTTGGAACCACCCCATATGATCTTCTTGAAAGCTTTCACTCTTAGCTTTAAGAGTCTCACCTTCAATAGATGAAGCAGTTTCTGGCAAATTAGTCTGTGGAACTAAGGTGGCAACCCCTATTAGGTCATTGTTCTGTAACGCTGCTCTCTTAGCTATCTGATCAGTGGCTTGGTTCCCTCATATTGCTTCTGTGTCCCCTTTTTGGCTTCCTTTACAGTGGGAGACTGAAACCTCAGCAGGCAGATGGACTGCCTCCAAGATCCTAAGGATTTGATCACTATACTTGATTGAGGACCCTCGGGTGGTCAAGTGGCCTCTTTCTTTTCAAATAACAGCATGTGTATGTAGCACCAGAAAGGCATACTTGGAATAAGTGTAAATGGCTACTCTTTTTCCTTTTCTCAGCTCTAAAGCTTGAGTCAGGGCTATGAGATCAGCCAATTGGGTTGAAGTACCTGGTGGCAAAGGTTTACCTTCTATGTTCTCAAAATTGGAAACTACTGCTCTTTCCATCCAAGACAAAGCTGTTTCCATCAGTGTAACAGACTCCCTCATGATTGGTCAAAGGATCTTCTGACAATCACTCTAGGGGTTTTGTTCAATAGTCTAAAGTTTCTAGGCAAGAATCAAAGGGGAAAGAGAGCCCTCAGGGGTAGGGAGGAAGGTGGCTGAGCTAAGAACCTTACAAGGGAATATAGTCAGGCCTGGATTTTCCATCAGCACTACTTGATATCTGAGGATTTTTTGATCAGACATCCATAAATGGCCTCTCCTATTCAGGAGTTATTTCACTTGGTTGCTGATAAAAATAGTTAGTTTGCCCCCAAGGGAAAGTTTTAAAGCATCTTCTATCAGGACTGCAATAGCTGCACAATTTCAAAGGCAGAGAAAGATCTTTTCCCAGTAAGGGAATAGGACACTCAGGGACCACCAGAAACTGGTGGGAAAATATTTGTCCATCTCAGCAACAAAGAAGTGCTCAGGTGAATCTTTTTGTAATTGTTTTTCCTATTGCACCAAAAATGGTACAGCTTTGGGAGAAGGTTCCAGAGTAAGAGGTTAGAACAGAGTAGGTATCAACCAAGAAACCTTGCGTCAACCAAGAAATTCTTGGACCTATCTGTCACATCCAGTTGCACCCTTGGCTCAAGCCTGGTGATGGTTATCTGTGACAGGCAGGCTGGCTGGAGTGGGCTGCTTCAGTCCAGTTTAACCATCATGAAGGAAGGCTTGGTGCTTGACCTTGAGGCTCTTGGGTCCCAAGAGCAGAGTGCCACCCAATGTCCCAATTGAGGGAATTTGTAGCAAGTCGTTTTAGGAGACTTGTCAAGGTTTGAACATTCTTTGGCCCAATGTCCCGCCTGTCTACAGATTTGGCATTTGCCATAGGGCTTCCTTGGAAGGAGGCCAGCATCCGGACATGCTTTGTCTCCTTCCTTCTCTCCCTTTCCTGGGTTTTGGTCTCCCTCTCCTGTTCTGTTATAAAAGTTATTGGTGGCTGTCTGGATCATTTCATCTAAAGAAACAGCAACTGCAGCTGTTGTGATTTTATCCTCATGTCTGATGCACGTTGGGACAGAAATTTTTCCTTTAAAATCACCTGTCCCTTGTAAAAGTCTAAGTCAAGATTGGTAAACTTTTGGAGGGTCTCTTTTTAGCCTTCCCAGAAAGGTAATGGGGTTCTTGTTGGGCTCCTGAGGTATTGCTGAGACCAGGAATAGTCCCACAACTAATAAGCTTTCTTCTATTTCCATGGGTGGACTTTCTTAGGGGTGAGTCTTTCTGAAGCTTATCCTATGCAGTACTATCACAAGCTGAGAGCCAGGCATCCCTGAGTCAGTGTGCAAATCCCCAGGCAGGTTGAGGCATGGCAGCCTCCTGGAGATCGAATCCCTGGGCAGGTCGAGTCATGTTGGCCTGCCGAGAATTGGGTCCCTGGGGAGGTCAAGTCATGTCAATCTCCTGGGATCCCTGGACTGGCTGATTCCCGAGAAGTTTGAAGCGTGACAACCTCCTGGAGATCAGATCTCTAGGCAGGTCGAGGCAGGCCGACCTCCTGGGACCACAGGCTGGAGTTGGGTGTCCCCAAGATTTCCAACGTGACTAGTGCTGGGTAGGATTAAGGGGTTGTAATCTTAACTCATTGTCAGTTTGTTCATGTGGATGAGGATAGATACCATGATGTAAAGCCTTCCAAGCCTGTGCCCTAAGACTGGTAACCTTGCAAAATAGCCAAAAGACTTATTTTCTTATGGCTCTGAGGGAATGTACATCACTGCTTTCCTCCCCTAGTCCTCCATGAGAGCAGTTTTGGGTATTTCCACTAGTAAACATTTCACTGTCTCTGTTATTACCACTCTAGGTAATAGCAGAAGTAATGACACGTGAGTGGGTTATCTGATTCTGTTAGGAGCTTTAAGAGTATTTTAATAATAAGCTGGGTGGAGTGATGTTGTCTACAGAGGGGGCAGGGTCATGGTTCTAAGAGTTAGTAAGTGGCTTAGTGACAATATGACAGGAGACAATAGACCAGATGTTTCAAAAAGTGGAGTGGAGATTTAATCCACATGTTTGGAGCTTTAGAAAAATGGTGGTAAGGGGTTGGGCCCAAACGGCCTGCAGGGCTAACTCCCAAAGCAGCAAACATTATCCCCAAAAGCCCAACTGCCTTGAAGGGATATCACCAGCAGAAGGACTCCTAGCAGACATTGTGTGCCTGTCCCCTAAAGAAGGGAATGGCAACCCACTCCAGTATTCTTGCCTGGAGAATCCCATGGACGGAGGAGCTTGGTGGGCTACAGTCCACGGGTAGCAGAGAGTCGGACACGACTTCACTTTCACTTTCACCCACCCTAGCAGGTTCAATGAGAGATGCTGTTGCTGCACGTGTTGTAGAAAACATGGAAGATGAAGGCCTGAATCTCTAGAGGGATTGGATATTATACAGTATTTCCCTCCCAAGGGCAAGTTACTTTCTGGTTGTCCCTCAAGAAGATTGTAGAGGCAACATTGGGGGCCAGTACAGGGCTCAGGAAAACAGCATGAAACAGGAGGGAAGGGGGCAGGGCGCAGCTTTTGAAAAAATGACATAGCTCAAGGACATAACGTAAAGTGATTAAAATCAAGTGGGTCCAAGAAAGTCAAATTCAACTAAACCTTAATCCTCAATCTGCAAGCTAAATGACACACCCAGAGGTGCCATGACAGTTCCAAGAACTATAAAAAGACCAAGGAGTGGGTGGTTCGCCAGTTGTTGGAGTGATTCTCCCACTAATTAATTAATGTAACCACACCACATTTCATGGCCACCGCATTCACTGTCTGCTATGGTACACTCTGTGGACTGTGCTTCTCTCTGAATCCCAACAAATCTACCTCTTACCTATCACTATATCTCTCACTTATTTTTATTTTATTTTATTTTGTTTGCAATGAAACATCAAGAACCTGAGCTTCATTAGGTCCTGAAACCAGGCACTGCAGGTTTCGGCCAGGATCAAGTCCCAGTCAGACATGACTGAGTGACTAAGCATAGCACAGAGTCCCTGTCTCGTGGGTTTGAGTCCCAATCCTAGGTAAACGTTTTCATACACAACTTTCAGAAATGGAAAGATGATGACCTGCCCAATCAAACAGTGGCATAGATGGAGAGAGGAGCTGAAGGACAGGAGGAAAAAGCAGTGGGAAAACATATCGAGGGACCCCTTTCATAACTTGCCAAAAAACTGCTAAACGCCTGACCTGTGCCTGCAATTTTCATTGGCCCACTCTTTGGCACAAAGGAGGTTAAGGACAGAAGAACCTTCACCCACGTGGGCAACAGCTACTAGGGCACAGTAGATAATTGAGCCTTTGGGGCACACTGGGGAGTAGCCCCTGTCAGAGTCCCTCAATTGCACGTACTGCTGCTTGCCTGCTCACAGGGGGGTTCAAGGAAACAAGAATTGAGAGACTGTAAAGGAATTAAGATTTTTTTAGCCATATGTCCTTCCAGCCATAGGGGCAAGGACCTCCAACCTTAACTGGAGGTCTTCTGGAGTCTGAGACTGAGCCACATGAGCTTTCTGCCAAGTTTGTTTTTGCTATCCCAGTTTTCAGCACACTGGGCTTCTTGTCAATTCCACTGTGCTGAGTTTTCTTTATATTCAACTTCCACCACGTGAGCTTTCACTGAGTTTTGCTTCTGCTGTGCTTGGTCAACCTAGCAGGGGCCAAGCTGAGGTTGTTTCAGCTAGGTTAAATCTGAGCCACAAGAACTAGGGACAGTCTCAGAAACCTCTGGGACAATATCAAATGCACCAACACTCGAATTATAGGGGTCCCAAGAGAAGAAAAGAAAAAGAAAGAGTATGAGAAAACTTTTTAAGAGATTATAGTAGACAGAAACAGTCAATCTAGTCCAAGAGGCACAAAGGTCCCATAGAGGATCAACTCAAGGAGAAACATGCCAAGACTAATACTAATACTATATACTAATACTAATCAAGCTGCTGCTGCTGTTGCTGCTAAATCACTTCAGTTGTGTCCGACTCTGTGCGACCCCATAGATGGCAGCCCACCAGGCTTCCCCGTCCCTGGGATTCTCCAGGCAAGAACACTGGAGTGGACTGCCATTTTCTTCTCCAATGCATGAAAGTGAAAAGTGAAAGTGAAGTCGCTCAGTTGTGTCTGACTCTAGCAACCCCATGGACTGCAGCCTACCAGGCTCCTCCATCCATGGGATTTCCCAGGCAAAAGTACTGGAGTGAGGTGCCATTGCCTTCTCCGACTAATCAAGCTAACAAATACTAAATACAAAGAAAGAATATTAAAAGAAGCATCAACAAGTATCATACAAGGGAAACCACATATGCTTAACAGCTGATCTTTCAGCAGAAACTCTTCAGGTCAGAAGGGAATGGCAGGATATATTTCAAGTATTGAAAGGGAAAAATCTACAACCAAAATCACTGTACCCAGCAAGGATCTCATTCAAAATTGATGGAGAAATAAAAAGCTTTTCTGAAAAGCAAAAGTTAAGAGAATTCAGTGCCACCAAACCAGCTTTACAAAAAATGTTAAAGGAACTTATATAGTCAAGAAATACAAGAGAAGAAAAAATATCTACAAAATCAACCCCAAACAATTAAGAAAATGGCAATAGGAACATATATGTCAATAACTACTTTAAATGTAAATGGATTAAATGGCACAACCAAAAGACACAGACTAGCTGAGTGGATACAAAAACAAGACCCATATATATGCTGTCTATAAGAAATCCACTTCAGACCTAAAGACACATATGGACTGAAAGTGAGAGGATGGAAAAATATATTCCATGCAAATAGGAAGCAAAAACAAAAAAAAAAAAGCTGAAGTAGTAATCTTCCTATCTGACAAAATAGACCTTAAAGAATATTACAAGAGATAAGGAAGGACACTACATAATGATCAAGGGATTAGTCCAAGAGAAAGACATAACAATTGTAAATGTCTATGTACCCAACATAGGAGCACCTCAATACATAAGACAAACACTAACAGACATAAAAGGAGAAACTGACAGTAGCATAATAATAGTAGGAGGCTTTAACATCCCACTCACACAAATGGATAGATCATAAAAACAGAAAATTAATAAGGAAACACAAGTCTTAAATGATAAAATAGATGGGATGGATCTCATTGATATCTTCAGGATATTCCATTCAAATGCAGAAGAATATAACTTTTTCTCAAGTGCACATGGAACATTCTCCAGGACAGACCACACCTTGGTTCACAAATCAAACCTCAGTAAATATAAGAAAATTGAAATTGTATCAAGCTTCTTCTCTGACCACAAAGCTATGAAACTAGGTATCAGTTACAAGAACAAAAACTGCATGAAACCCAAAGACATGGAAATTGAACAACACATTTCTAAATAACCAACAGGCTACTGAAGAAATAAAAAAGAAAATAAAAAACAATTTCTAGAAACAAATGACAATGAAAACATGACAACTCAAAACCTATGGAATACAACAAAAGTAGTTCTAAGAGAGAAGTTTATAGCATTACAATCCTACCTCAAGAAATAAGAAAAGCATCGAATAGACAACCTAACTTTGCACCTTAAGCAACTGTAAAAAGGAGAAGAACAACAACAACAAATCCGAAGTTAGTAGAAGGAAAGAAATCATAAAGATCCAAGCAGAAATAAATGAAAAAAAAAAAATCAAAGAAACAATAGTAAAGATTAATAAAACTAAAAGCTGGTTTTTGAGAAGATAAAAAAAATTGACAAACCTCTGGCCAGACTCTCAAGAAAAAGAGAGAAGAATCAAATCAACAAAATTAGAAATGAATAAGGAGAGGTTACAAAAGACAGTGAAGAAATACAAAGGATTATAAGAGACTATTATGAACAACTATATGGCAATAAAATAGATAAGCTGGACAGATTCTTAGAAAAGTTCAATCTTCTTAGACTGAACCAGGAAGAAACAGAAATTATGAACAACCCAATTACAAGCACTGAAATTGAAGCTGTGATAAAAAATCTCCCCAAAAAACAAAAGCCCAGGACCAGATGGCTTCACAGGGGAATTCTATCAAACATTTAGAGAAGAGCTAATACTTATCCTTCTAAAACACTTTCAAAAAATTACAGAGGAAAGATAATACATACAAAGAAATCCACAGGCCAATACCTCTGATGAACATAGGTGCAAAAATCCTCAACAAAATTTGAGCAAACAGAATTCAGCAACACATCAGAAGGTCAAACAATATGATCAAGTTGGGTTTATTCCAGGGATAATGCAAGAATTCTTCAGTATACGCAAATCAATCAATGTAATATATTATATTAACAAATTGAAAGATAAAAGCCATATGATCATCTCAATAGATGCCAAAAAAGCACTTGACAAAATTCAACACCCATTTATGATTAAAACTCTTCAAAAAATGGGCATGGAAGGAACCTACCTCAACATAGTAAAGGCCATATATGATAACCCTACAACAAACATTATTCTCAGTGGTGAAAAACTGAAAGCATTCCCCCTAAGATCAGGAACAAGACAAGGGTGCCCACTTTCACCACTATTATTCAACATAGTTCTGGAAGTCCTATCTACAGCAATTAGAGAAGAAAAAAGAAATAAAATGAATCCAGATTGGAAAAGAAAAATTAAAGCTCTCACTGTTTGCAGAAGACATGATACTGTACATAGAAAACCCTAAAGATAGTATCAGCAAATTACTAGAGCTAATCAGTGAATTTAGCAAAGTTGCAGGATACAAAATCAATACACAGAAATCACTTGCATTTTTATATACTAACAATGAAAAATCAGAAAGAGACATTAAAGAATCCATACCATTCACCATTGCAACAAAAATAATTAAATATCTAGGAATATATCAAGTATTTAGGTAACTAAATACCTAAGGAGATAAAAGAACTGTACACAGAAAATTATGACTGATGAAAGAAATCAAAGATGCCATAGACAGATGGAGAGAGAATCCATGTTCCTGAGTAGGAAGAATCCATATTGTGAAAATGACTATACTACCAAGTGCAATCTGCAGATTCAGTGCAATCCCTATCAAATTACCAATGGCATTTTTCACAGAAATAGAGCAAAAAAATTCACAATTCATTCTGAAACACAAAAGACTCCAAATAGTAAAGCAGTCTTGAGAAAGAAGAATGGAGCTGGAGGAATCAACCTTCCTGACTTCAGATTATACTACAAAGCTGCAGTCAAAACAGAACAAAATGAAACAGAAACAGAAACGTAGACCAATGGAACAAGATAGAAAGCCCAGAAATAAACCCATGCACCTAGGGGTACCTTATTTTTGACAAAGGAGAGAAGAATATACAATGGGGCATAGACAGCCTTTTCAATAAATGGTGCTGGGGAAAAAAAATGGACAGCTACATGTAAAATAATGAAATTAGAATACTTCCTAACACCATCAGTTCAGTTCAGTTGCTCAGTCTTGTCCGACTCTTTGCAACCCCATGAATTGCAGCATGCCAGGCCTCCCTGTCCAACACCATCTCCTGGAAACTCAAAGTGGATTAAAGACCTAAATGTAAGACCAGAAACTATAAACTTTTTGAGGAAAATAGAGGCAGAACATTTGATGGCATAAATCAAAGCAAGATCCTCTATGAACCACCTCCTAAAGTAATGGAAATAAAAATAAAATAAGCAAGTGGGACCTGATTAAACTTAAAAGCTTTTGCACAGCAAAGGAAGCTATAAGCAAGGCAAAAAGACAGCCTTCAGAATGGGAGAAAATAACAGCAAATGAAACAACTGACACAGATTTAATTTCCAAAATATACAAATAGCTCATACAACTCAATACCAGAAAAGCAAACAACCCAATCAAAAAGTAGGAAAAAGACCTAAACAGACATTTCTCCAAAGAAGACATACAGATGGCTAACAAACACATGAAAAGAGGCTCAGCATCACTCATTATTAGAGAAATGCTAATCAAACTACAAGGAGATGTCACCTCACATAGCTCAGAATGGCCATCATCAAAAAGTCTACAAACAATAAATGTTGGAGAGGATGCAGTGAAAAGGAACCACTCTTGCACTCTTGGTGGGAATGTAAATTGATACAACCACTATGGAAGATGGTAAGGAAATTTCTTAAAAAACTATGACTAAACCCACCATATGACCCAGCAGTCCCACTCCTTGACATATACCTTGAATAAACCAAAATTTAGAGAGACACATGTATCCCATTGTTCATTGCAGCACTATTTACTATAGCTAGAACATGGAAGAAACCTAGATGTCCATCAACAGATGAATGGATAAAGAAGTTGTGGTACATATACACAATGCGATATTACTCATCCATAAAAAGGAACATATTTAAGTCAGTTTTAATGAGGTCGATGAACCTAGAAGCAATTATGCAGAATGAAGGAAGTCAGAAAGAGAAAGATAAATATTGTATTCTAAAGCATACATATGGAATCTACAAAAATGATACTGAAGGATTTATTTACAGGGCAACAGTGGAGGAACAGACATAGATAATAGACTTATGGACATGGAGAGAGGGGAGGAGAAGGTGAGATGTATGGAAAGAGTAACATGGAAATTTACACTACCATATGTAATGTAGATAGCCAAAGGGAATTTGCTGTATGACTCAGGAAACTCAAACAGGGGCTCTGTATCAACCTAGAGGAGTGGGATGTGAGGGAGATAGAACATAGATTCAAAAGGAAGGGGATATATATATACCTATAACTAATTCATGTTGAGGTTTGACAGAAAACAGCAAAATTCTGTAAAGCAATTATCCTTCAATAAAGAGTAAATAAATTAAAAAAAATAAATAAATAAAAGGAAGAATCCCCCTGAAAAAAATCCGAGTCATGACACCAGATATGCTGGGGAAGTGTGTAGTTTGAAATGGTGAACCAGTGTTACACCTCGGTTACAGCTCAATTTTATTTGGCAAGCAATTGTTAGCACACCTTTGAGATGTGAGGTCGCGTTGACCCCAAAGGAGAAGCCTCAATCCATCTTGGCTTCTTCCTTTTATACATTTGTCCCCTCCCCTCCCCTGCCCTTAAGCCTGCTTTATACAAATTGGGGTGGCCAAGAAGGAGGTGTGCTTATTTCATCTGAAGTTCTCATTCCGGTTCTTGGATTTTCTTTTGTTCAATTTTCAGGGGCTTTTCTGTTTCTTTGTCTTTTAGCCACCACCATTTTGGACTCCTTTTTCCTACTCTAACTACCTAACACATCCAAATATTTTTGGGACTCTTGTTGGGTGTGAGGTCTACTCAATTTTTTTTTTTTTTTTCTCCCATGGGATTCTTGTCCATAGCAGTAGATATAATGGTCATCTGAATTAAATTCACCATTCCTGTCCATTTTAGTTCACTGATCCCTAAAATGTCAATGTTCACTCTTGCTATCTCCTGCTTGACTACATCCAATTTACTTTGATTCATGAATCTAATATACTAGGTTCCCAATATTGTTCTTTACCACATTAGATTTTGCTTTCACCACCAGACACATCCATAACTGACTATCATTTCTGGTTTGGCCCAGTGTCTTCATTCTTTCTTGAACTATTTCTCTTGTATTCCCCAGTAGCTTATTGGACACCTTCCAAATGGGAATTCATCTTCTACTGTAATGTCTTTTTTTTTTGCCTTTTCATAGTATTCATTGAATTCTCGAGGCAAGAATACTGGAGTGGTTTGTCATTCTTGCCTCCAGTGGATCATGCATACTGTAGAATGTATGATTAACCTCTCTATCCCAAATGTTATTTTCTTTCTTTTCCAATACCTATTCCCCATAGTACTGAGGAATATAAGAGAAAAGGGGAGAAGGGTTGAAATCAAGCTGGATATTGACAGGACATTCCAGATACAAAGTCTTTTCTGTGTTTGTAGGGATAAGTTTCAGCCTCCTAGACCTTTTCTGAGTTTCAAAAGGCAGATTCAAATAGTTACTAACCAGGAAAGTGAGGGAGTGCAGAAACAAAGGAAAAGCAGTCAAACAATTGTGTGGTGATGAGGCAGAGTCCTAGTTTCTCTTCAGATGATATACATAACAATATACTTTTGAGCTTTTCTGTAGGTACTCCCACCTCCGGGTGGAGAGAGTAACTTCAGGCTAAGTGCATGATTTCTGGGACACCACACTGTTGTCTCACCACCAACAATCAGAAAGTCACATAGCCTATAGGCCTCACCTCCAATTTTGTCCATAAAACCCCTCCCCCCAAACCCCTGGGGAGGTCAGATCTTCTGAGCATGATCCTTCCATTCTCCTTACAGCAAAATGTTCTATGTTCCAAATTCCAGTGTGTTGTCTTGGCCTTCTGTGGGTCAGGCACATGAACTTGGGTTCCACAACACCAGTTTCACTCATGTAATCCAGTTAAACCCCTGTATTCAATCCTCATATTTTAATACTCATGTTGCCTTGACTGACAGTACAGTGCTGTCTCTTATTCCATTGCTTATTCTAATTCTCCCCTTGTAGCTTCTACTCAGTAAAATTAGAAATTAGCTTTTCTGAAGACTCTGTAAAACTACCTTTGGTGTTCTTGAGGATCATTATAAAGCCATTATGTTAAAGTCACATAAATTTGACATTGCTGAGTGTAATACAGATAGCATTTGGCATTAAAGTAAAGGCACTATTCAAGCTATATACATATTTGGAAAGGATAAATAAGAATTATTAATATAGTAGCTACATGAGAGGATGAAGTAGTATGGAAAATAAGCCACTTTGCTTTGCATAGCATCCTATTTGCTCACAAAGATTTCATACATTCATATTGGAAATATTACTAATGAATGTATTTGTTTATTACTTACTACATACCCATTTTTGAAGTAAAATTTCATTCAAGGGAAATGAATTGTATATATAAATACAACTTATTAAAATGTATAGTCTGTATAGATTGCAAAATTTGTATAATAAGTTGTCCACAATATTTTTTCTTGAGTCATTATTCTGTAAAAGATGTTCATATTGTTGTAGAAGTTGGACTGTTGAGAGACCAAGCACCACGCTCAGAGAGTTGGAGAACTCAGGTTTATTATGCTGGCAGGCTCAGAAGTTAGCACTCCAAGTTCTGAGCCCAGAAGAAAGGGGTTACAAAGTTTTTATAGACAGTGCATGACATCAGACTATAGAGGGCAATAAGTGAAGTCACTCAGTCGTGTCCAACTCTTTGGGATCCCATGAACTGTAGCCTAGCAGGCTTCTCTGTCCATGGGATTCTCCAGGCAAAAATACTGGAGTGGGTTACCATTTCCTTCTTCAGGGGATCTTCCTGACCCAGGGATTGAACCAGGGTCTCCTGCATTGGAGGCAGATGCTTTAACCTCTTAGCCACCAGGGAATGCTAACTGTTAGATAGGCTGGTTTAAATTAAGGGTTTTACATGCATGGGAACAGGGGTTAGGACAGGGTGTGGGAATGCCTGACCTTTATACAAACAAACTTGTTAAGCAGGATTACAGGGGCTGGGCAACAGTGCTAGGAATGGAAGCTTATCTCACTCACCCTTGCCCTGTCTTTTTCAATTGCCCAGCCCCTGTAATCCTGCTTAACAAGTTTGTTTGTATAAAGGTCAGGCATTTCCCCACCCTGTCCTAACCCCTGGCTCAGAGGTTAAAGCGTCTGCCTCCAATGCGGGAGACCCGGATTCGATCCGTGGGTTGGAAAGATCCCCAGGAGAAGGAAATGGCAATCCACTCCAGTATTCTTGCCTGGAGAATCCCATGGACGGAGAAGCCTAGTAGGTTACAGTCCACAGGGTCCCAAAGAGTTGGACACGACTGAGCGACTTCACCTTCATGACTTATGTAAATTTGCAAGGAGCAAGCTGAGTTACAGAAGTAGAACAAGCAGGAAGTTATTGTAAATTTTAACTTTTCTTCCTCATTATTACATACATACATTCTAGCTTCAAATATCATGAGAATCAGTGACATGCAATTTTGAGAACTTACCTCTGCAGGCAAAATACCTGTATTCAAATCCCAGTTCCATCACTTACTAGCTGTGTGACCTTGGGCAAGATACTTAGTTTTTCTAAGCTTCAGTTCTATATGTGAATTGGAAATGAAGGTAGCATTTACTTTTTTGATTAAATGAGATCATGTCCATAAAGTATTTAGATCAGAGTCAGTTTTATGACCACAGTTCAGTATTCTTGCCTGGAGACTCCCATGGACAGAGGAGCCTGTCAAACTACAGTCCATGGGGTCCCAAGAGTCAGACATGACTTAGCAACTAAACCATCACTAATACCACTTTATGACTACATAAGAGATACTCAGAAAAAAAAAAAAAAGAATAACTCTCAGAGGTAAATAAAAATGAAGGCCTACATATATTCTTCAGCTAAGGCAAGAGAGAAACTCTGGAGTAGGCAAATTATGGGGAGATGCTGAAGAAAACTACAATAAAAAAAATGTTTTGTTATGCAGATTTCCATCAGAGTCTTCTCCATTGTTAAGTGTCCTGTAACTTAGTCATCCTTCTCTTCTTGGTACAGAGGGGGAGATACCCTTTTAAATGGTGATTTAGAAATAAGTAAGATTTATTCATAAATGGAGAAATATGAATAAATGTGAATTTATTATAAAACAAGTTATATTTTGGGGGTGGCATATTCTGCCACCCTGCCAAATGATATAATTGAAGAAATACTATATAACCTAAAGATTATTATTGTTTTTTAATCAAATAGAGCAGGAGCCATGTGGGTTGTGACATGCTACCAAAATGTGAATATAATTCTGGATCTTCAAACGATACTGGGTAAATTGTTATTTTCCTTACCCAACTCCAACTCAAGGTGATGAAGGATTTTGTTTTTCTTCTGACCATATTTGATTTGTCTTGCCTAATTTTCTAGCCAAGGACAGTTTTGAACTAATTCCTAGAGTTGCACTATGGAAGAATCATGTAAGCTGGAAGTTGATATTGACAACCTGCCTGAATGATTACTGTAAATCTAAAAGAGTAAATAATTTTCAATTTCCAAATACTAGGTGGCTGAGTCTTATAACACACACAAAAGAAGAAGAATTAAAGACAAAAACCTGGAACTCCCTGGAAGTCCAATGGTTCAGTTCAGTTCAGTCACTCAGTCGTGTCCGACTCTTTGTGACCCCATGAATCGCAGCACGCCAGGCCTCCCTGTTCATTACCATCTCTCGGAGTTCACTCAGACTCACATCCATCGAGTCAGTGATGCCATCCAGCCATCTCATCCTCGGTCGTCCCCTTCTCCTCCTGCCCCCAATCCCTCCCAGCATCAGAGTCTTTTCCAATGAGTCAACTCTTTGCATGAGGTGGCCAAAGTACTGGAGTTTCAGCTTTAGCATCATTCCTTCCAAAGAAATCCCAGCGTTGATCTCCTTCAGAATGGACTGGTTGGATCTCCTTGCAGTCCAAGGGACTCTCAAGAGTCTTCTCCAACACACAGTTCAAAAGCATCAATTCTTCAGCGCTCAGCCTTCTTCACAGCCAACTCTCACATCTGTACATGACCACAGGAAAAACCATAGTCCAGTGGTTAGGATTTAATAACCTCATGGCCCTGGGTTCAGCCCCTGGTTGACGAGGTCCAACTAAGATCCTGTGAGCTATGTAGCATGGCCAAAGCAAAGAAGCAAACAACTTGACTAGTTACCACTTGGGTGCCTACAAATGTAAATTAACTTGATGAAATTTCTTCTTTGTTAAACAAATTGTGTATGCTTTAAAAGGGCAAAATGCACAAGAGTTAAACATAAGACAAGGATGATAATAACCAGAGGAACTGGGGATGAAAACTCCGTATTTGTGTACAACTACCACAAAACAATGTGACCCATATGTGCTGGAGGTACTTTCCCTTGAATGTGAGCTTATTGGATATTCTAGAAAGATATCTTCTAAGTTCAGAAAGAAAATAATCTCAGAGATCACCTAAAAGGATCTTTATGTTGTACAGAAGACCTTTTACATGAATGCTATGGTTAATTTGGGAGAATCCAGGTCTTAGCAATCCAGCTCACTCTAAAGAGTCCCTTCCTGTTAGGCAAGGAAATTACACACAATTTCCTCTCTGTTTGAGTTTTGCAAGTGGGCACTCCTTAACTCATTGTCAACTCTATTAAGCTAGGCTAACTTCCTAGGGCTAAACATACAATCATTTTTCATTTCTTGGCAATCTGTTGTATTAAATTTGCATATTGAAATATGCAGCAGTTATGTCTGATCTCTAAAAGAAAACTCACTAATTCCTAGTAGGATTATTCTCTCTTTTTCTCTTTGGCTAGGGACAAAGATTTGAATAACAACTGGGAGAGAAAGCAGAAGTTAGACAGTGCTTTCATAAATGAAATTAGCAAGTTTCTACAATTTAAAGGTTCTATTTGTAATTCTAAAAACCTTTTCCTTTCCTCCTTGCTTAGCTTCAGGCATGAATAAAAGTGTTGGGAGGGGGAAATGTTTGCTTTTCTTCCCCTTAATGGGTAAGAGATAACTAAATGCTGAATTTACAAAATACTTTGCTGGTTTTGGATTTTATGCATAAGCACAAGATGAATATCATGGCTTGGATCTTAACTGAGTAATATCTGCAAAGTCACTTTGCTGTATATATGAAAAATCTACATTGTTTAACTTGACAATCTTCTCAAATGATATCTACAAGTATTTAGCATTAAAAAGCTGAGTTTAGAATTTGAATTGCTAATGTTGAGTTTCCAATTCAAGGTTCCACAATCCAAAACAGGCTTGAAAAGGAAAAACAAAAAAGAACAAGCATAATTGAAGAGAAACAGTAACATTGGCTCCCACTCGGTTAAGTTGCTTCCAGGCAACCTAAGGGGTTCTCACTCTGTGTGACTTCCAATTGCCTTACATTCTACCATGCTCTGGGGTGGAACATTCTAAAGAAAATATTGATGTTATTGTTATCCAAGCTGAAAGAGAAAAAACACATACATGCCCATACATATTAAACTAAGCAAAATCCCATCATGAATTTTAAGAGGGAAGAAATCAGTCAGCTTCTCACACAAATTCACTGTTATCATCAACTTTTGTTCTCTCATCTTCCTCTCTTTCTTCTTGCTATATTCCATGTTAGGAATAAAACCTCTGAGATTGTGCAGAGTTGTATGTAAAAAATGCAAAGTTTGAACATTTTCTTTGTTTCCTACTTTTTTCCCCTATGTCTGTGGATCTTCTTCTTTCTATGGACATACTTCTTTCCTAGAATTTGCCTTAAGAGGAGGATCTTGCATAAAGTTTACTGTTCATTTCTCTTTAAAGGAAAAAAAAACAATTCCCTGCTTTTCCAGTTCTGCAAAGATCAAGTCCTTAGCCAATGAGGTTGCAGACCTGTAGTACACCTTGAAAATAACTCAGAATAAGGCATTTTGTCCTTTGGGAAAGCAGGAAAAACAAACACTTACATAGTTAGATATATTTTAGGAGAAATTTCTATGAACCCAGATTCTTATATCTTCCCATACTTGGAAAAGTTCTAAAACTAATAACTGATATCTGACTAGCAGTAGCCTTTTATGAGAGGCAGGCTTGATTGCATGGATCCCCCAGCTAAAATCACATATATACTGGCTTCTCCCATGACCTCTTTGGAGCAATCCCTCAGAGCTATTGGGGAGGCTGTTTCCCAGGCTACAGTATTCAGTAAGACACATAATAAAAATAAACTCATAGCTCTTTGTGCCTTTTTTTTTTTTTTTTTTTTTCTTTTTTCATTCCTTGGTTGACCTCTCTAAGTTATCATCACCAAATTTATTTAAAATCATTCAAGAGTAGCTAATTGCAATGGAAACAAAATGTATTCTATGATTAGTCACTGTATGGAATGAATTGTTCCCAAGTTTAAAAACAATTGAAAAATGATAGACAGCAGACTGACATGACAGAGAAAACATCACTTGGGAACATTACTCTGCATTCCTTCATCTGTGTTAAAGGGAGTTTTCAATAAAAGAGAAGTAAAATTTTAACTCTTATAAAAATTTTGAACAAATGTGTGTCAATGATTTCATTTAACTCATTAATGAGGGTACTAGTAAGATCTTAAAATGTGTCAACTGAAAAAATGCTCATGGCCTTCAAAGTTAAGAGCTAGATTTATTCTATGGAAATTGTTAGGATTTCCAGCTCAAGAGTTTATCAGGCACTCTATCTATCAGATCTAGGCCCTTAAATCTATTTCTCACTTCCACTGTATAATCATAAGGGATTTGATTTAGGTCATACCTGAATGGTCTAGCGGTTTTCCCTACTTTCTTCAATTTAAGTCTGAATTTGGTAATAAGGAGTTCATGATCTGAGCCATAGTCAGCTCCTGGTCTTGTTTTTGTTGACTGTATAGAGCTTCTCCATCTTTGGCTGCATAGAATATAATCAATCTGATTTCAGTGTTGACCATCTGGTGATGTCCATGTGTAGAGTCTTCTCTTGTGTTGTTGGAAGAGGGTGTTTGCTATGACCAGTGCATTTTCTTGGCAAAACTCTATTAGTCTTTGCCCTGCTTCATTCCGCATTCCAAGGCCAAATTTGCCTGTTACTCCAGGTGTTTCTTGACTTCCTACTTTAGCATTCCAGTCCCCTATAATGAAAAGGACATCTTTTTTGGGTGTTAGTTCTAACAGATCGTGTAGGTCTTCATAAAACCGTTCCACTTCAGCTTCTTCAGCATTACTGGTTGGGGCATAGACTTGGATAACTGTGATATTGAATGGTTTGCCTTGGAGACAAACTGAGATCATTCTGTCATTTTTAAGATTGCATCCAAGTACTGCATTTCGGACTCTCTTGTTTACCATGATGGCTACTCCATTTCTTGTGAGGGATTCCTGCCCACAGTAGTAGATATAATGGTCATCTGAGTTAAATTCACCCATTCCAGTCCATTTTAGTTTGCTCATTGCCAGAATGTCGACGTTCACCCTTGCCGTCTCGTTTGACCACTTCCAATTTGCCTTGATTCATGGACCTGACATTCCAGGTTCCTATGCAGTATTGCTCTTTACAGCATCGGATCTTGCTTCTATCACCAGTCACATGCACAACTGGGTATTGTTTTTGCTTTGGCTCCATCCCTTTGTTCTTTCTGTAGTTATTTCTCCACTGATCTCCAGTAGCATATTGGGCACCTAATGACCAGGGGAGTTCCTCTTTTGGTATCCTATCATATTGCCTGTTCATACTGTTCATGGGGTTCTCAAGGCAAGAATACTGAAGTGGCTTGCCATTCCCTTCTCCAGTGGATCACGTTCTGTCAGACCTCTGCACCATGACCTGACCGTCTTGTGTTGCCCCACAGGCATGGGTTGGTTTCATTGAGTTAGACAAGGCTGTGGTCCTAGTGTGATTAGATTGACTAGTTTTCTGTGAGTATGGTTTCAGTGTGTCCAAGACCATAGGAAGAAAAAATTCTGCTTTCTTCAACCATAACTGTATTCGAACATTTCATTCAAAGTATTAGGTTATTTTACAAAGTATTGGAAAATGAGGATTCCCCCCCCCCCAAAAAAAAAAAATCTCTATTGTTTGAGAGTAGGCATTTCTTTCTTGTCTTCCCTCTTTCTTGTCTTCCCTGTCATTGTCACAGTACTTGGAATATAGAAGTTTCTCAATTTGTTGAATCGCTCATTTGCTGAGTATATGAAGAAATGTTAAAAAGTTGAGACAATTCTCTGAAGTTTAGTTTCCTGTTTGCATGCATTTACAAAGTTGTAGGGTGATGCAGTAACAGAGAAGCAAGCATCATTTAAGGCTTTAGGTCCCACTGAGTCCAAAAGTCTTTTCTTTACATCTGTGTCTCTTTTGCTGCCCTGCATGTAGAATCGTTGGTACTGTCTTTCTAAATTCCATATTTGTGCATTAATATACAGTATTTGTCTTTCTCTTCCTGACTTCAGTCTGTATAATAGGCTCCAGATTCATCTACCTCATTAGAACTGACTCAGATGCATTCCTTTCCTTTTTATAGCTAAGTAATATTCTATTGTGTATATGTACCACGACTACCTTGTCCATTTATCTGCCAGTGGACATCTATGTTGCTTCCATGTCCCAACTATTGTAAATAGTGTTGCAGTGAACATTAGGATACATGTGTCTCTCTCCATTCTGGTTTCCTCAGGGTGTATGCCTAGGAGTGGGATTGCTGGGTCATAGGGCACTTCTATTCCCAGTTTTCAAGGAGCCACTACGCTGTTCTTCATAGCGGCTGTACCAGTTTGCATTCCCACCAACAGGGTCAGAGGGTTCCCTTTGTTCCACACCCTCTCCAGCATTTAAGCTGCTTTTGTGTTGTAAGGGACTGATGGGTTTACATACTAACATATTCCAGGAATATTTACAAGAGAGGGGTCCTGCAAACAGTACTGTTCTCCAAAGTATTTGCCTACCAAACTGTCTGCATTCTATAATGACAAAGAATAGGGCGTGTGACTAATATTTGGAAGATGTGATGAACCACAAAACGGTCTCATGGAAGCTTTTAAATTGTTTAAAATTTACCACTGATTTTTCACTTTGATAACCTCATGTAATTCCTTGAGATATACTAATGATTCTGATGCTAAATTATATTTGTGATTGTTAATATATTGATCTCTCATGTTGATGTTGTATTTATTCACCTCCCTTTGTAGCTAAATTTCACTGTGATATTCAGATACATTTCAGGATTTTGTCATACTCAGGACTTCAGAAAGTTGTTCTGAAAAGTGTGGAATGTGCTGTTCTTTGCTACAAAAACAAATTTGGGTGGTTCTGTAACTTAGCAATGTAAATAGATATAGGATCAGTGGTATTTGTTAACAGGATTTTCATGAGAGAAATTAACTGAAAAGAAACTAACCCTAGGATAATGTCTTCAGTATGAAAAAAAAAATTCAGATCCAATGTAGCACAAAATATTTAAGTTTTCTGTTCTATATATTCACATCCTAGAATATCTTTTAGTTTTTGGCGTCTTGAATTCCTTTTCAGTTTTCTTGGACATCTGTTTTGTGATTTTAAGTTTTCTTCTATAAAATGGAACTGATAGTATTTCTAAATATTAATGAAGTGAATAAGGACTCTCCTTTCAAGCTGGCTTGGCTCTGTGTCTCCCAGTAGGTGGGCAGCAGATGGAGTGGAACTAAAGGTCACTGTACCAGGTGACAGGGTTTCCGGACCAAAAGGTATATGCCATGATCAGAATGACGCAGCATTTCACTGTTTACAAGTCTTTGTTTATGCGTGTTTAGTATAGTTTTAGATTATCTCTTTAAACCAATGTATTGTGTGGTGATAATGGGACATCTGGTCACCGGTGAGCGGCACTGTGCGGTAATCCGGCTCCACCCCTGCGTTTTTTGTTGTATTTGGAGGTTTGTTGTGTTTGTGTAGCCAGATCCTTTCCATGTTTGTTCAAATTGCTTTAATTTCTCAACAGTATAGCCAGTTTTCTTTCTTTCTTTTTTTTTTTTTTTTAAAGCTTATAGGTTTAGTGTAAACTCACCAGTTTCTGTAAGATACAGAAAGGTTAGGTTGTCCTAACTGAGAAGTTTGCTTCAGATGTCATCATTTCTAAGTTTTTCTAGCAGGCAGGAGGTAACACCTAAGGAGTGCTTATATCTTAAAATACAATTTATCATCACAGTAACCAGAGGATGAATCTGCTCTGGTTTTTTTGTCATGGGTAAAAGCCTAATTTAAAAATTGATTTCAGTCCTGTCCTGTGTATCAAGGGTATCTATCATTCCATCTTAGGTGGGTCAAAAATTAAAATTCTGAAGTTTGTAACCAAGTTTTATGCCACGGACATCTAAATCAATTCATTGATACCGTCCTACCATTTGATTTAGTTGAGTAAATTTGTTTAACTAATGAATACCAGGTTCAGCAAATCTCTAACCTAGCTGATCAGCCCCTTCAGAGCTTAAAAACTGAATAGCTTTCCAGGAGGTCCCTCTATTCAGAATTCAGAAATAGTTGATGTAGGTTAGGTATTTAGTATGTACATTTTTGAAAAAGCTTCTCAGAGTTTGTGATTAGCCAGATCTGGGAAACTTGATAGTTTTTTATTATAGAAAAATGACCAGACTTGCCTTCTTGTGGCATCTCATCTGTTTGCCTGGATTTAGTCTTGCACAGCAGGTTGAGCTCTGCTGTGGAAATTTCCTCTGAGTTTCCTTTTCAGGCAGCACTGAAAAGATTAAGAAGTTGGATGTGACTGGGACTATGAGACAGTATCAAGTCCGAAGAGGCAAAGATAACTAGACAGAAACAGACAACCTGATGACTGAAAGAAAGATGTTATCAAAGACTTAGAGTTAAGATCAAAAGCTATACTACAGATGAAATATAGGATGATTAGTTACTTTTTAATTTTAGGTAAATAATGGATAATTTTTAGTTGCAAGTATGTTCCAAATATTTCATGATATAGTAAAACTATCTGGAATTTTTAATGTAAATGTTTAATCATTACCTATTTCTCTGAAATTGAAATTTAATGGGACATCCTGTGTTTAGCTTGGCAGCACTATCTTGGAAGCCTAGGGCTTCCCGGGGGACTCAGTGGATAAAAGAATCCCCCTGCAATGCATGGGACACAGGAGACAAAGGCTCAGTCCTGGGGGTGAGAGGACCCCCTGGTGGAGGAAATGGCTATCCTCTCTAGTATTCTTGCCTGAGATATCTTATGGAGAGAAGAGCCTAGCAGGGTACAATCCTTAGTGTTGCAAACAGTCTGACACAGGTGAAGCGAGTGAGCACGCACAAGTGCACACACACCTTGGAAGCCCACAGTTTGGAAGGAGCACAAGGCACCCTGCTCAGATGAAGTGGAACACAAAACAGCTAGCTGTTCAGCTTAACTAGCCCCAAGAGCAGGCTTTATTTTAAAATACCTGTTTTTGATCTAAAATGAAGGCATTAAATTTTTATTGAGATATATTTATAGTATATTCAAGTGTGTAATGTAGTGGTTCTTAATTTTTAGACTTTATACTGCAGATATTGGCTATAAGTCCCTGTGCTGGACAATATATCCTTTTAGCTTATTTTACAAATAGTAGTTTGTACTTCTTAAACTTGTTATCTGTCCTGCCCTTCTCCACTTCCCCGTCCCACTAGTAATCACTAGTTTTTTTTATCCTCTACATCTGTACTCTGTTTCTTTTTTGTTATATTCATTAGTTTTTTAGATTCTACATATAGGTGATAATATTGTGATAATATTGATAAATTGATAATATTGATAATCAATATAAATTGATAATATTGATAATTATTGATAATATTGATAAATTTTTTCTGAAATATGTCTTTCTCAGACATATTTCACTAAGCATGATACTCTGTAGGTCTGTCCATGTAGTTGCAAATGGCAGAATTTCATTTTTATGGCTGAGTAGTAATCCATTGTATATATACCACATCTCCTTTATCCATCCATCTGTTAATGAACAGGTTGCTTCCATATCTTGGTTATTGTTAATAATACTGCTGTGAATATTGGGGTGCATGTATCTTTTTGAATTCATGATCTCCTTTTTTTTTCTAGATGTATACCCAGGAGTGGAATTGCTGGCTCGTATGGTAGTCCTGCTTTCAGTTTTCTGAGGAAACTTTATACTGTTTTTCATAGTGCTTGTGGGCTTCTGTCTATGGGGTCGCACAGAGTCGGACACAACTGACGACTTAGCAGCAGCAGCAGCAGTGCCAGTTTACATTCTCACCAGTAGTGCACAAAGATTTACTCTTCTCTGTATCCTCACTAACATTTATTAATGATGCTCTTTTTGATGATAACCATTCTGACAGGCGTGAGGTGATATCTCAATGTGGTTTTACTTTACATTTCTTTGATTGGTGATACTGAGAAATTTGCATATGCCTGTTGGCCATTTGCTTGTCATCTTTGGAAAAATGTCTTTTCAGATCTCTTCATTTTTAAAGAAAATATTAAAAGTAGCAAGGAAAAATAACAAATGGCAAACAAGGTAATTCCCATAAGGATATTAGCTGACTTTTCAGCAGAAATTCTGCAGGCCAGAAGGGAGTGACGCTGTCTATTTAAAGTGATGAGAAGGAAAACCTACATTAAGATGACTCTACCCAGCAAGGACCTCACTGAGATTTGATTGAGAGATCAAAAGAATATAGCCAAGCAAATGCTGAAAGAATTCAGCACCACCCAGTCAGCTTTACAAGAAATGTTAGTGTTTGTTGTGTTAATCACAGTGTGTCTTGGTATATAGCCCTCTTTGGCTCATCTCTTTAGGACTCAGTGCTTTCTGGACTTGGATGTCTATTTCCTTTTCCAAGTTAAGGAGATTTCCAACTATTATGTCTTTAAATATGTTCTGTATCCCTTTCTTTTTTTTCCATTTAGTACCCCTATAACATGAATATTGGTGCATTTGGTTTTGTCCCTGCAGTCTCAGATAGCCCTCATTGTTTTTAGTTTCCTTTTTTATTTTATTCTGTTCAGCTTCAGTGATTTCCTTCACTGTCTTCCAGCTCACTGATCTATTCCTTTGTCATTTAGTTTACTGCTGATTCCTTCTAGTGTATTTTCTGCTTCATTTATTGTGTTTTTCATCTGTTTGGTTGTCCTTTATATTTTCTCTTTGTTAAAAAAAATTTTTTCCCTAACTTTCATGCCCTGCTCATCCTTTCTTCTTCTCCTGTGTTCTTCAATCGTCTTTACAACCGTTACCTTGAACTCTTTCTTGGGTAGATTACCTGTGTCTACCTCACTTAGTTCTTGCTTCTGCATTTGGGACCTGGACATCTGTTGCCTCATTTTGCCTAACTTGTTTTTTTATTTCTGTGTATCTGGGAAGTTGGTTACATTTCCTGGTCTTGGAGAAGCACTGTTTTGTAGGAGATATCCTATGAGTCCCAGAAGCACATTCCCCTCTAATTCCTAGAGCCATATGCTCCAGGGTTGCCTTCTAAGTGGGCTGTGTGGGTCCTACTGTTACGACAGGCTGACCACTGGAAGTTGTCTGGTAGGACATGGCTAGCTCCTGGTTTGGTTGACTGTTAGATCCTGCCTTGTTCTAAGGCTGCCAACTGATGGGTGGACTAGTTCATGAGATGGCTGGTTGGGGAACCCTGGGGGTTCCTGGGACTAGTGCTGGCTCACTGGAGGGGTACAGGAGATTCTGGGGTTAGTGCCCACCCACTAGTGAGCAGAGCCATGTGCTGACATCTAACTCCAGGGCACGGATGTCCCAGAGTGGGTGGGGCCACTGGTGGGTGGGGCCTGTCCCCGGTTGTTCTATAAATAGTTATAATTTTGGTGTGCCTATGAGAGGAGGTGAGCTCAGGGTCTTTCCACTCTTTGCCATTGTTGAAACTCCCTCTGTGTGTGTGTGTGTTAATTACTTGAAAGCTAACTTTGTGATAGAATGGACACTCATTTTGTTGTTCCCTCTTAAGCAGAAATGGACTTCCCTGGTGGCTCAGACGGTAAAGCATCTGCCTACAATGTGGGAGACTCAGGTTCAGTACCTGGGTCGGAAAGATCTCCTGGAGAAGGAAATGGCAACCCACTCCAGTATTTTGCCTGGAAAATCCCATGGATGGAGGAGCCTAGTAGGCTACAGGCCATGAGGTTGCAGAGAGTCAGACATGACTGAGCAACTTCACTTTCTTAAGCAGAAAATCACTATGTTCTCTTTTTTTGACCTCACTTGGTGAACAGATGTGCTAAGCATTTGCCTTTACCTAGGAGCAGTCTTTTGTATTTGAATTCAGAGTTGCTTTTAGAATCCAAAAATCTAAAGCAAATATTTATATTATGTTAGTCTAGGTGGTTCAGTTATTTTAATGTTAATCTTGAAGAGGATTTTTATCTGTTTAATCTTCACAGATCCTTGAGTTTACCAATATGTAGGATGGCTTAGAGGTAGTATGGTTTTTTTGCTGGCTAAATTTTGTAAAGTTAAGGAAATGTGAAATAATCTTCATTGTTAAGAGAATAATGTACCCCTTGCATTTTTGTCCCCAAGTACATAGTATAAATGCAATAATTAGTATGATTTAGTTTATTTGACGTTTTTAAAGTTGTTGTAGCTAAGATTTCTGTCCTGAGTAGAGAAAGAATATTGTTATTTCTTAGGCTGGATGGCATCACCGACTCAATGGACATGAGTTTGGGTGAACTCCGGGAGTTGGTGATACAACCAGTGAGGCCTGGTGTGCTGCGATTCATGGGATCACAAAGAGTCGGACACGACTGAGTGACTGAACTGAAATGAGGGAAATTGTGTTAGACATTGCGAGATGTTAGTTGATTATTTTTTATGTGATTTTTGATTCAGGTCTCCTTATTGGAAAGGTCAGGACAGAATAGCGGAGATAGTTGACCACATGGTAGCTGTCCTCCACTCTTCTTCCTTAACAGACTTTGGATTTTATTCAGATACATGGTTCCTGTTTTTTAAACAGGATTGACTGATTTTTTCTTGTCTCTGGGTGACTTTTCATTGCTCAGCCAAAATATTTCCTTTACTTTCCTTAAGTGAGTTCTTTAGGAATGGATGCATGAATCACTTCTGGCCTGTGACCTGTGGGGGAAAATTTTTTCTCCTCCTTCTGTCTCATTTGCAGAATGGAAATATTTTCTTCCATCCTTCCTTATTGTTGCATGAGGATGCCTTGCATAGATTTGACATAGATTTCTTTGGAGACAATAAATCTGTGAACAAGCAAACACAAGGAGGATACAGACTTACTGATAAGGTTTGGGTCCTCCATGACTTTATTGAGTCACCAAGTGAACTGACTCTGGAACCCTCTCACCTTTGGACTTGTTGAGATACGTGAATTATCCTTCTTATTGTTTAACAGGCTGTTTTGAGTTGGGGCTTCTTCAGCTCTCAAACGCACCCTCACCAAATTAATGGAGTAGACTTAATATTTTTCTTAATAGATTCTACCATGCATACATATGTCAGAAGGATGGGTTCACAAAGATGACAAGCTGAAAATCCCTTACCTTTCTTGGTAGTCTTTCTTTTCTTCTTTAGAGAGCCATTTCTCATCCATGACACCCCTCCTTTAGAAAGAAAGTAAAACTGCAAACATTTCTGGGGAAAGCAAATTTATGTCATGTTTTGTTCTTTCAAAAGAAACTATCTCAGACTACTTACTATCTGCTGGAAAAGGCTATTCTGTGGCTTGGAGCTGGTCAGTGTGTCTGAACTGTTAGGCCAGCCTGTGTCTACTTGCTGAGTGTGTCTAAATTCTTTAAAATGAGTGTAAAATCACTGTTTCTTGCAAATATGTCTCCAGCATATGAAACTTTGCGATGAAATACCAGATGGTTCTCAGGCACAAAGTTCTTCCTGCCTGAGAACAATATTCTCTGCAAAACAGAACCATTCACACTGCAGCTTGACAAAGAAACCCTTTGCCTTCCTTCATGCCTTACCGAGTCTGGCCACGAACTTACTGGACACAGAAACTTTCTTGGAATTCTTTTCTAAGACTGTTTGTTCCCTCTTCCTCATTCAGTTTTATCTCCATCAATATCTTCTGTCATGGTTGTGATGGGATACATTCCCAGAAAAGCAGTAGTGAATGGTGATATTTTCTTCTTCTCTGGATTTTCTTCCCCTCTAGATAAATCCATAATCAATAAACATTTTCCTTAGTGGGGAAAGGGGACATATAGGGGTAACTGCCATTGATGTTTAAGGAGTCTGCACCTTAGCAAGGAGAAAGCCATGTGAAGCAAATGATACATGTGTGTATGAGGTGCAAAAGGGCCAGAGAGGATGGAATGACTTAATATGGGGGGAACAGAAGGAAGCTGATTTCTGGGAGGTTTCATCTGAGTTATGTTCATAAAGGATGAAAGGATATTCTAGGCAGAGGGAAGTGTTTTCAAAGGCTCAGTAATGTGGAGAATGATGAGATGTTTGGAGGTAAAGGGGAAGACGAAGAGCTTTTCCTTGCCTCTTCAGTCTGATCAAATCACGTTTGGCTTTCCTAGCCTCTGATAGCCCTGTCTTGACATGAGTATGACGAATGGGATTTGGGAAGTTCCAGAAGAAACCCCAAGGTTTGCCAGTGGCTAAGAGCATGCCAGTGGATGTACCTGTCTCTGCCCCCAAATTATATGAATTGGACCACTTTATTCACTTCTCTGAGTCTGTTTCCTCCAATTTTAAACAAGGAACCCACCTTGATAGAAAGTTTAAAGTAATCCTTGTAATGAGGTTAGAATCCTTGTAATGTGCTTGCTATGTATAAGTAGTCAGCTAGTATAAGGTACTGGGTGTTAAATTACACAATAGTTTTGGTCAGGGGGAAATTAAATTGTCTCAAAAAGGCAGTTTCTTCATGATGTGTCTTGACATAATTCACTAGTGTTATTTGTAGGAAACCATTGGCTAGAGTTTGAAAGATGGCTCACGGCAGACTGTTCAAACTTTGTTGGAGTATAAGGTAGCAAAACTTATCCTGAACTATTTCCTATTCCTATCGTTTTTCCATAGTTCAGTTCAGTCGCTCAGTCACGTCCGACTCTTTGCGACCCCATGAATCGCAGCACGCCAGGCCTCCCTGTCCATCACCATCTCCCGGAGTTCACTCAGACTCACGTCCATCAAGTCCGTGATGCCATCCAGCCATCTCATCCTCTGTCGTCCCCTTTTCCTCCTGCCCCCAATCCTTCCCAGCATCAGAGTCTTTTCCAATGAGTCAAGTCTTCGCATGAGTTGGCCAAAGTACTGGAGTTTCAGCTTTAGCATCATTCCTTTCAAAGAAATCCCCGGGCTGATCTCCTTCAGAATGGACTGGTTGGATCTCCTTGCAGTCCAAGGGACTCCCAAGAGTCTTCTCCAACACCACAGTTCAAAAGCATCAATTCTTCGGTGCTCAGCCTTCTTCACAGTCCAACTCTCATATCCATACATGACCACAGGAAAAACCATAGCCTTTACTAGATAGACCTTAGTAGGCAAAGTAATGTCTCTGCTTTTGAAAATACTATCTAGGTCGGTCATAACTTTTCTTCCAAGGAGTAAGCGTCTTTTAATTTCATGGCTGCAGTCACCATCTGCAGTGATTTTGGAGCCCCCCAAAATAAAGTCTGACACTGTTTCCACTGTTTCCCCATCTATTTCCCATGAAGTGATGGGACCGGATGCCATGATCTTTGTTTTCTGAATGTTGAGCTTTAAGCCAACTTTTTCGCTTTCCTCTTGCACTTTCATCAAGAGGCTTTTTAGTTCCTCTTCACTTTCTGCCATAAGGGTAGTGTCATCTGCGTATCTGAGGTTATTGATATTTCTCCCAGCAATCTTAAGTAAACCTCCAAAATTGCATGTTTGAGGAAGCCTTGTTGATTTTTGTCAGACCTTAATGGGGGAGGGAGAGACTTTCAGTTAGAGTTAGAACATCTCAGAGTGGCTCCTAAGGTTTCTCTTTGAACTTTCTACCCCACCCCCTACCTCCAGCCCCCAGTTCAGTTCAGTCTCTCAGTCATGTCCAACTCTCTGGGACCCCATGAATCACAGCATGCCAGGCCTCCCTGTCCATCACTAACTTCCAGAGTTCACCCAAACTCATATCCGTCGAGTCGGTGATGCCATCCAGCCATCTCATCCTCTGTCGTCCCCTTCGCCTCCTGCTCCCAATCCCTCCCAGCATCCGGGTCTTTTCCAATGAGTCAGCTCTTTGCATGACATGGCCAAAGTATTGGAGTTTCAGCTTTAGCATCAGTCCTTCCAAAGAACACCCAGAACTGATCTCCTTTAGTATGGACTGGTTGGATCTCCTTGCAGTCCAAGGGACTCTCAAGAGTCTTCTCCAACACCACAGTTCAAAAGCATCAATTCTTCGGCGCTCAGCTTTCTTCCCAGTCCAACTCTCACATCCATACATGACCCCAGTTATCTCTAAATTGCTTGATTGCACCAGATTACTAAAGCTGTTATTATTTATGGTGATTGGTGTATTAGAGTTTTCTAGAGAACCAGGCCCAATAGCAGATTATATGTGTAAATATAATACAGGAATTGGTTCAAGCAGTATGAAGGCCAGAATGTCCCACAATCTGACCTCTGCAAGCTGGAAAAGGGAGGAAGGCATGTTGTAGCTTCAATCTTGAGTCCAAAGACCCCAAGAACCAGGAGCTCCAATGTCCATGGGCCAGAAAAAGATGGACCTATCAGCTCAAGGAAAGAGTTTGTATTTCCTCAGCCTATTTCATTGTATTCAGCTTTCAATGAATTACATGATTTCTGCCCACATTAGTGAGGGTGGATCTCTTTATCTGGTCTACTGAATCAAATGCTAATGTCTTCTGGAAACAGTGATATACACTCAGAAATAACTAGCTGCCATCTGGGCATCCCCCGGTCCAGTCAAGCTGACACATAAAAGTAATCATTGCCTTTGGTTCTGCTTTTGATGAGCATATGTTATAAATGGGGACCATTAGAAGTGACCTGTGGAAGACCCTACAGATTGTGGAGTATCCTGAATACAGACAGCAGTCTTAAGCTAGAGCTTGTGCTCTTAATTACTCACTCTAGTGGCCCATCATATATTGTTCTTCAGTTGCTAAGTGGTGTCCAACTCTTTGCGTGACCCAATGGACTGCAGCACACCAGGATTCCATGTCCTTCACCATCTCTTGGAATTCGCTCAAACTCATGTCCATTGAATTGATGATGCCATTCATTCATTTCATCCTCTGTCACCCCCTTTCTCCTCCTGCCCTCAGTCTTTTCCAGCATCAGGGTCTTTTCCAATGAGTTGGCTCTTCACATCAGGTGGCTAGTGTATTAGAGCTTCAACATCAGTCCTTCCAATGAATATTCAGGGTTTGCTTCCTTTAGGATTGACTGCTTTGATCACACTGCTGTCCAAGGGACTCTCAAGAGTCTTCTCCAGTACCACAGTTCGAAAGCATCAATTCTTCGTCACTCAGCCTTCTTTATGGTCCAACTCTCACATCCATACACGACTACAGGAAAAACCATAGCTTTGACCATACGGACCTTTGTCAGCAAAGTCATGTCTCTTCTTTTTAATCTGGTGTCTAGATTTGTCATAGTTCATAGTCATATATAACCTTGTTAATTGATGAAGTGAGTGACGATAACTATGATAGGCTATTTTCTCATCCATTGTGGTGGTTTGAGGCACTATTTTAGTAAGTAATTAGTGCTGTTTTCATCCTCAAATTGCTTTTAGTGTAGAGGGGACTTTTAATAAGTGAATACATACAGAAATGACATACTTCTTATTGTGAAAAAAAAATATGTGGCTATGAGGGAAACAGGATAATATGGAGGTTGGAAAGAATGTACCCTTTAGATCAGGATAATGGTTGAGATTTTGCTCCATCTCTTCCTAGGTGTGCAATTAGGCAAGATGCTTAACTTCCTCATTTGTGAAATGAGGATGAACTTCCTAGAAGATTTAGGGGGATTTAATGAGACATGTGAAATGTACTCAGTATAATGCAGCAAGGAAATTCATAAAATCATGGATTTAACTTTCCTAGTTTCCGTATTCACTAGAAGCTCCCCTCCCCCAAGACCATCCCCTGTAATGACTTGTAATCTTGCCGGGGCTTGAATTTGACTAGGAGGTCAGTGAGAGTGTGAGTAGAAGTCATATTTAGCAGCTTGGTAAGCCTCACCTGGGGCCCATTGTCCACCATGCAATGGATTTTTCTGCTCTGTACTCATCACTTAGTATACGTGTTATTATAAAATATGTTAAGGCAGTAATTGCAACCCTGGGGCTTTTAAAAGTTCCCCATTTCAATAACTGTGGGGCCAGGAAAACTCAGTCTGTCCAAATAACTTTATTTTTAGGCTGCCTCAGGCACTTGGAGTCTGGTATTCACTGTTCACTGGGGCAAGTTCACTGAATGAGGAATTTTTCATATGATATAGCATATGGAAAGAATATTTTGGTTTAGAGTGAATCAAGATAAGCTTTACTAGCCAGGAATGGTAGTGCTAGGGCATTGCCTTCTTGATGGGGTATCTCATTGAGATTCCTAGCAGTTAGGATTTGGTTCAGCCATATGACCAGTTAGCCTGCCCCCACGCCCCCAAAAGAGTGATCTGTGTGTGTGTGTGTGCTAAGTAACTTCAGTCATGTCCGACTCTTTGCAGTCCTGTGGACTGTGGCCTGCTAGGCTCCTCTGTTCAGGGGGTTCTCCAGGCAAGAATACTGGAATGGGTTGCATTCACTCTTCCAAGAGATCTTCCTGACCCAGGGATTGAACTCACATCTCTTACATCACCTGCACTGACAGATAGGTTCTTCACCACTGGTGCCACCTGGGAATCCCAATCTATTCATAGAGATGTTCATCTCTTTTTCATATAAAAGGAAGTTGGGAGCTGGCAGTCCTGGGTTGTAGCGACTGCTCCGCATTGGGGAGGGGCTTAGGCTCCTTTTATCTTGTTACTTCGCCATCATCTTGGGCTAAGTGACAGTTCTAGTTAGCAGGTCAAATTTCAGCCAGTGGAAACAGAGGAAAGAGGCAAGGAAGGGCTTGCTTCAGCTATTCTTTATGGTTTCAGGAAGTCACACACAGTTTTGCCTACATCTCATGGGCTTTCGTTTAGTCACTTGAATATGTCCATTGTCAGGTGAGGATGGCATTTATAGTGTTAGTTGGGCATATTCACGTATTCACATGTCTGAAATACCTGCAGCGATAGAACAGAGTGAGAAGTCATTTGGTTCAGTTCAGTCGCTCAGTCTGAACTGAGCTTACTCTTTGCGACCCCAAGGACTGCAGCATGCCAGGCCTCCCTCTCTATCACCAATTCCCGGAGTTTACCCAAACTCATGTCTATTGAGTTGGTGATGCCATCCAACCATCTCATCCTCGGTCTTCCTCTTTTCCTCCTGCCTTCAATCTTTCCCAGCATCAGGGTTTTTTCCAATGAGTCAGTTCTTCACATCAGGTGGCCAAATTATTGGAGTTTCAGCTTCAACATCAGTCCTTCCAACGAATATTCAGGGCTGATTTCCTTTAGGATGGACTGGTTGGATCTCCTTGCAGTCGAGGGGACTCTCAGGAGTCTTCTCCAACACCACAGTTCAAAAGCATCAGTTCTTCACCACTCAACTTTCTTTATAGTCCAACTCTCACATCCATACATGACCACTGGAAAAACCATAGCCTTTACTAGATGGACCTTTGTTGACAAAGTAATGTCTCTGCTTTTTAATATGCTGTCTAGGTTGGTCATAACTTTCCTTCCAAGGAGTAAGCATCTTTTAATTTCATGGATGCAGTCACCATCTGCAGTGATTTTGGATAGGAAATTGCTAATAACAGTGACTCCCACAGGATTGTATAATGTATGAGATGGGCTGGAACTCCTTCATTACTCTGTTCTGACAGGCAGTTTGGGGAAGTCTGTTTCAGAAACCTAGCAGGCTATTTTTCCAGTGGTTTTAAGCAAATCTTTTTGGCAGAACGTCCATAGCAAAGGAAAAAGCAAAACCTGTCCCCTAATCTCCAGCTAATATCTTTTCCTTCGTCTCATTAATGGGAGTTAAAGCTATGCCTTTGTGCATTTCCGAGACCATCTTTGCCTGAAATAAACCCTTTAACCTCCTTGAAGAGTGTCTGTTTTTCTGCTTTATTTAAGATTTTTGTGTACACCAACCACTGCCTCCCTAATCTCCAGCTAATATCTTTTCCTTCGTCTCATTAATGGGAGTTAAAGCTATGCCTTTGTGCATTTCCGAGACCATCTTTGCCTGAAATAAACCCTTTAACCTCCTTGAAGAGTGTCTGTTTTTCTGCTTTATTTAAGATTTTTGTGTACACCAACCACTGCCACCCCCCGGCCCCCCCAACCACGCCACTGGTCACCTGCCACTCTGCTGTAGAGTCTGCCGGTGGTCTCCGTCACTCGCCAGGGGGTCAGGCAGCGCCTGCCGTGAGTGTTAACACCCCTGATGAGGGCTGCATGTCAAGGCAGGCTCACACAGTGGTGGCTGTCCAGTTCCTGAGAGGCATGATGGTTGGGTTCCAGCTGTAGTCGGGATTTGGGCTAATGCTTCAGTTGGTCATGACTTAGGATGAAAAAGCTAGGATATAATTTGAACAGGGAGAAAAAGAAAACCTAAAAAAACAAAAAAAACCCAACACTCTAAGCAAGATTCGCCATCTCTGAACTCTACAAGTATTTTTTCTGAGGCCACCATTATTACAAATAAATTATCACTGCCAGCCCAGATTTATAAAACTTAGCTGTTACTGTTAAGTATTTTAAGTGTTCTTTATATAAGGCTGATTTCTAGCAAGGATATTTATGTTCTAGTTTAGTTTCATATAAAAAGCTCTTCTAAATTCCCATTAAATAATTTCAGGTGGTCATTTTTTTTTTACTTTAGAAAAATATTCATTTTTTAGTAAATAGACTAGTGTGAAGACAGTCTGTGGATGAAACTTAAATATAGGCTGACAAATAAAACCGGCTGCCCTCCAAAATGTTAATCGATTATGTCAAATAGGTATGTATATGACAGGTTTCCCTCTTTGCTTAATTCTGAACTGACTTTTATAATTATCTGAAGGCTGCAGATAGCGTCTTATTATGTTAGTGTTATAACAACTGGGAGGGTTCTTTGGTCATGGAGTGAAGGAATCAGTTCTAAAGAAAACAAATCAACTGGAACAATGGATCAAGTAAATGGAGTTAGAATGAAACATGGCTTGATGAAGCACACATAAGAATATTTTAGAATTTTTGTTGATTATAAGCATGATATGAGTCAGTTGATGGGATTACCAGGAAGAGTTCACTTGTTTTCGTTTGGACTAATAGACACAGAGTGCTTAGAATGTGGGAAGTGTTTCTCCCACGCGTCTGTGTTGGTCACATGACCCTAGGATAATCGTGATCAGTCTATTGAGTATATTTGAGGAGGGACATTGCTGTTCTAATGAGTATCCTGATGATGTAGTGTTCGGAGTTCTTTCTTATATTTAGTATTACGTAAGTAAGTTTTGCTTAACTAGGTAATGCTTAATTTACAGACAAACTGAAGAGTACTCTTAGGATGTTGGGGAACTGGGGAAGTTTATTCTAGAGTTTAATTCTAGGATACAAGTTTATTCTAAAGTTTATTCTAGTACCTGTCTCCAAGTTCCTGAATGCCTGCATTGAAGAAGAGAAGTAACATTTAGTTTGTTTGGTCTTAGGTAGTATAGAAGTAGGATTTATGGAAGGCATAGGGAAGGTTTTTTTCCTTCATCAGTTCAGTTCAGTCGCTCACTCATATCCATCTCTTTGCAACCCCGTGGACTGCAGTACGCCAGGCTTCCCTGTCCGTCACCAACTCCTGGAGCTTGCTCAAACTCATGTCCGTTGAGTCGGTGATGCCATCCAACCATCTCGTCCTCTGTTGTCCCCTTCTCCTCCTGCCCTCAATCTTTCCCAGCACTAGGGTCTTTTCAAATGAGTCAGCTCTTCGCATCAGGTGGCCAAAGTATTGGAGTTTCAGCTTCAACATCAGTACTTCCAGTGAATATTCAGGACTGATTTCCTTTAGGATGGATGAATTGGATCTCCTTGCAGTCCAAGGGACTCTCAAGAGACTTCTCCAATACCACAGTTTTTCCTTCATAGCTGTCTAACATTAAAATGAGCTTCATAGTGAGGTATAAAGGTAGCGTGTGTATGTGTGTGTCTATTTTATTTTTAATAGGCTCAAATAGAAACTGAGCGACTACTTGATATGGTAATGCATTAAGTAGACTGTTGAGTACCATGATTGTTACAGTTTTTTCTGTTTCTTTGCGTTCTCAACCTTGAAATTAAAAAAAAAAAAAAAAAGGAGTGTGGGGGATATACAGTCAAGTTCAAATCTTATACCTGAAAGGAGAAATGAAAAAAGTCAATTGGTTTGTTCAGCCTTTCTGCAGGATGATCTGATTTAAACAATGTGCAGGGGGTTATAATTGTTCTGAGTTTAAAAATGTGTAAAGTGGCTATTAAAACTTAATTTAAAAGGAAAATTAATTAAAATTTGAGTATATAAAAAGTATCCTGTGATTTAAAACTCAAAATGAATAAAATGATACAAGTTGAAAATTTTTTTCATCCTTATTCTCCATATGTCCAGTGTCCAAGGACATCATTCTTCCATAGTTTCCGTGTATGGAAACAAATATATGTTCTGATTTTTCAGAATAAAAATGGGAGTGGTGGCTTATTTTACATACTTTTCTATATTGTTTCCTTTCCCAAGATATTTTGAAGATCTTTTCATATCAGTATAGGAAAACTTAGTCATATTTTTTTCATAAAGCTAATAGTATTACCACTGTTTGGGTTTAGTGTTATTTACATGGCAGAAAGTGAAGAGGAACTAAAGAGCTTCTTGATGAGCATGAAAGAGGAAAGTGAAAAGCTGGCTCGAAACTCACATTCGAAAAACTAAGATCATGGCATCTAGTCGCATCCCTTCATGGCAAATAAAGGGGAAAAAAGTGGAAACAGGGACAGATTTTATTTTTTTGGACTCCAAAATCATTCTGGATGGTGACTGCAGCCATGAAATTAAGACGCTTGCTCCTTAGAAGGAATGCTATGACAGACTGAGACAGAGCATTAAAAAATAGAGACATCAGTTTGCAGACAAAGGTCTGTACAGTCAGAGCTATGGTTTTTCCAGTAGTCATGTACACATGTGAGAGTTGGACCATAAAGAAGGCTGAGCACTGAAGAACTGATGCTTTTGAACTGTGATGCTTGAGAAGAGTCTTGAGAGTCCACTGGACTGCAAGGAGATCAAACCAGTCAATCCTGAAGGAAATCAATCCTAATTATTCATTGCACGGACTGATGCTGAAGCTCCAGTAATTTGGTTACCTGATGTGAAGAGCTGACTCATTGGAAAAGACCTTGATGATCAGAGAGATTGAGGCAAATGGAGAAGGGGGCAACAGAGGATGAGATGGTTAAATAGCATCACCTACTCAATGGACACGAATTTGAGCAAACTCCAGGAGATAGTGGAGGACAGAGTAGCCTGACGTGCTGCAGTCTATGGGGTTGCAAAGAGTCAAATGTGACTTAGTGGCTGAAAAACAGTAATTTATGAAAAGTTGGGTTGTTGGCTTTTTTTTTAATTTTAAGATAGTATGGGTCTTGAGGGGGTGGGAAGTGCTACTGTGCAGAGCTGAAATTGGTTAAAATTAACTACAGTTTTAACTCAAGCCTTCCTTGTCATGTTGAAAGCCTTGAAGGGATTCCAGAGTTCCAAAATATTTACATCAGACACATACTGCCAATGCAGTTGTTGTTCAGTTGGGAGACAGATTTCTGGTGCTTCCTATTCCATCATCTTCCCGAATCCTTCTGCTCTCATGTAGACTTCAGTTGGAAAAAGAAATATGTAAATTGTTAGGCATGCTTTCATAACTTGATTCATTTCTCTGAGTGTATCCATTTAGTCTATCTTTCTATTGGCTTATAGTTTAGACTCTTGTCAATTTCCAAGATATGTGTGTTTGAAAATTAGGATGAGTTGTAAGTATTTTTTTTCCTGGCCTTTTTTTCCCTCAGTGATTTTGTTAATGCTAAATTTATTTATTTAAAAAAGATATAATTGACCTATAATATTTGTAAGTTTAAGTATATAATGTAATTATTTGACACATATCTATGTGGAAAAATGAATGTTTATGCAGTTAAATTTAGGACCTGTAGATTTTGATTCATGGTTTAAAAAAAAAAACTTTCTCATATCAGTGTTTAAAGGGTTTCTCCCATTTCTTTATACCTTTATGGTATAAGAAATTACAGATAATTCATTTGGGCTGTAACCTTGTGTTATGATTCAATTTAATTTTTTTCTGCATGGCTACCTAATTATTCTAACACCATTGATTGAAAAAACCATCTTTTACTACTGATTTGAGATGCCATAAAGGTATTTTATAATATACTTCTAGTTGTATTTGAATCTATTTCTTGGGTCTATTGCATTGGTTTCTATCTATTGATTTATAATACAGTTTATTTTGATAATGCAAATAGCTTTTTGGAAACTCTGCTTTCTGCCTTCCCACTGCTAGATTTTAAATTGCCTTTTTTCCTCCATATCTCTTTTATATGGAATTGTAGACCTTTTCACTGTGCTAATAAAGTATCCTCTGATTGTTCGTATAGCGTTATAATATAGCCATCATTTTATGCCTTAAATGTAACTGCAGTAATTTTTATCTATAAAAAAGTTGAAGCCTAATGCTCTGGCATGTTTTGTGAAGGACATGAGCATTGTTAAGAGTTTCTAAGAAGATGGTTTGTGCAAATCTTCTCTCCATTCGTATTCAGGAATGTTCCATGTCGTGATCACCAGAACATAACTCATCACAACAATGGCTAAACCTAAACACTGGCAAACTAGAAATTGCAGAGATTTAAAGGAGTTCCTAAAGAATAAATGCCTCTGATAGAAGAAAACTGAATAAAGATACCCCAGTTTCTAGGTTTTGAATAATAATTATTTCTTAAATGAGGGAAATGGGACAAATGATCATTGACGTCCTCTCCAGGTCATTGTCATCCCTCCCGAGTCCCTTTCCACTATGTTCTGAATACCTGGACACTTGGTTTGCAAATTGAAGCCCTCCTTGGTGGTTCCCAGAGCTTGGCAACTAGAGAGCTATCAGTGGTCTCGCTCTCAGCAATTGCTATCCTCCTTCCATCTGGTCCCTTTGGTGAACTGAGTTTAGAGAGGGAAAGACATGGGCTTAATTTGCCTTGCTAGTACACACACACAAGGTACCTCCTTTCATTCTCTGTACATTATACAGAAATGGAGAATGTAATATGATGTTGATATTCCTGCTTTCCAGCTTGATTTAGCTTTCCCTAAAATGAAGAAGATAACCTGAAAAATGGAATGCTCTTCTTCTCCACTGCTCAGGGCAAGAGGTTTTTTACACTGGAGCACAGTAGGACCCTTCTTTATCAATTTGTTACTACCAGCATCGGTTTTTTTCACAGGCTGTTAGACTCCTAAATAAAACCCATGTTTTGAAAGAGCATGTCTCTCCGATTTGAATGGCATTTTAACAAGCCTTTTGAACAGCTTTAAACTTACTTCATATCAGCCTTCTTTTCGAAGCCAAATCATCCCAGTTTGTTTAGTCTTTCTAATCCTTTAATCATTTTGTCTTCGGCATGTTTCCAAATGCTTCACAACTCTCTAGAATCCAGAACTGGGCTGAATTCTTTTAACAGTCTGATGAGGATGACTGAAATGGAGAGATCACTCCCTTCCTGGTCCCTATATATGTCAGGATTTGTTGTTTTTGCTGCAAGACTATATTCTGTCTCCAGTTAAGCTTTAAAAATATAAATTACGTATATATGTTTGTATGTGTGTGTGAGCTGTGTCTAGAGCGGCCACACGGGCTCCTGCTTAGAAGGGTCCCATACCAGGTTGAATGCTTTTGCTGCTGTCTTGAAATTAGTTTTTTCAATAAGGGGCTCCTCGCTCTCGTTTTGCAGTGAACTGTAGAAATGAAAGCTGCTTCTGCTTGTAGTTGATAACTGGAAGATGTGGTTAGTAAGTCTTGGTCTGTGTCTAACCTACCCTCCGTAACCATGGTAGATAGCCCCAGGTGGGCACACGTGGTTGTAAACTTACACTCCTCTCCATGAGTCACTGCCTTCCCCTAGCCTGCCTGGAGATGCACTCACTGCCCCCACGGCCTCTCTGTTCCCCTCCTCATCAATCCCTTTATCTCAGCTCAGGCACTGAGGTGTGTTTTTTCATGATAATCCAAGCTTTTGGCATCGAACAGATGTGCTTTCCAGAGAATTCTTTCTCTGAGTCTCTCTGTCTTTCCTGTCATCTTGTGTTCAGAGCTGTTGGTTGTCCACTCACCTCCAAGAATTCTTATCCCTTCTGCCCTCTGTTCAGGACAGCTGGCAGTTAACTTCTCATTTGAATATTAAATTTTTTCCCTTTTCTCTGCAAAGAGATTGGAGTGTAGTAATCACAAGAATGCTGTTTGGGGCAGAAATTTGGATTCTGTTTTCAGTATCGGGTATTCCAAAGTTCGTGGGGGCAGTAACTTACACGCTTTTAAAAACTGACCCATAAGTGAATTCTGGGCACCGAGTCTTAGAGACACGTGGCAAATATAACTCTTAAAAACCATTATGTGTCATGGATTAGCTAGTTTTTTTGATCTGATTTCCCTCCCCCCCCCCTTCTTTTTTTCTTACAGCTTAACAAGCAACAGTTGCAGTTACTGAAAGAACGGTTCCAGGCCTTCCTTAATGGGGAAACCCAGATTGTAGCCGACGAAGCATTTTGCAATGCGGTTCGGAGTTACTATGAGGTGAGTTTGAAGAGCTTTGTTTCTGGCATTCTGATGCCTTTTAAAAGATGTTTTTAATGGCTTCCCATTTTAAGAAGCTCACTCATGTAATAGGAAGGCTGTGAGTTTGCAGCCTTCCTTGAAAGCATTGTTGATTTTCTTTTGCAATTTAAAAACTAATTCCACAGCCTGGTTTTGAGAGATAAACAGAATTGGAAATTATTCAGATCTTTTGTGGAGAACTGAGCTGTTTAGAAATCTTCTGGCACTGATTGATAGAGCTGAGCTTAGTTATCTGTGGGTCCGCATGTCTAATTTATCCTTTTTAATCAGAATCTCAATAGTAAATTCCTATTTTAAATAGCAGTTAATAAGCCCTTAAATATTACTTGCTAATAGTACATGAGCCATTCTGTTCACTAAACTTTTTGTAATAATTAAAGCCAGTAACTAATTTTATGAGGATGAATGGAACACTTTTCTTGATGGAGAAATAATACTACAATCCCAACTTTCTCTTTCTTCTGATTTTAGTTTGTGACTTATCAGGAATTCTCTGTGGATTTCCTATGGGCATCAGTTTTCACACAGGGTCATTAATTGCTTCAGTGAATGGCCAGTAGTTACTAAGAGAGTTTCCTTTCTTTCCCTAAGGACTTCAGAGTCATTTTGGGCATGGACTTCTTCCACTGTGCACATATCTACACCTCTCAACTGAAGAACAACATGCGAAGGCGTATTAGGCTAGAAAGATGAAAAATGTAGAGGTGCAATGTGTCTGAACTTTTCTGAGGCAGGGAAATATCTTTGCAAGAATAACAGAGTAACTGGATGTACAGATTTTTGTGGTTAGTAATTGATGGTGTGTGTGCATCTGAAGTTGCTTAATGCAACTCTAGGGAGGTTTATGTTCAGTTCAGTCGCTCAGTCGTGTCCGACTCTTTGCGACCCCATGAACTGCAGCACACCAGTCCTCCCTGTCCATCACCAACTCCCGGAGGTCACCCAAACCCATGTCCATCGAGTTGATGATGCCATCCAACCATCTCATCCTCTTCGTCCTCTTCTCCTCCTGCCCTCAATCTTTCCCAGCATCACAGTCTTTTCCAGTGAGTCAGCTCTTCGCATCAGGTGGCCAAAGTATTGGAGTTTCAGCTTTAGCATCAGTCCTTCCAATGAACACCCAGGACTGATCTCCTTTAGGATGGACTTGTTGGATCTCCTTGCAGTCCAAGGGACTCTCAAGAGTCTTTTCCAACATCACAGTTTAAAAGCATCAATTCTTCAGTGCTCAGCTTTCTTTTTAGGCCAACTCTCACATTCATACATTACTACTGGAAAAAACATAGCTGTGACTAGATGGACCTTTGTTGGCAAAGTAATGTCTCTGCTTTTTAATATGCTGTCTAGGTTGGTCACTATCTGCAGTGATTTTGGAGCCCCCCAAAATAGTCTGTCACTGTTTCCACTGTTTCCCCATCTACTTGCCATGAAATGATGGGACCAGATGACATGATCCTGGTTTTCTGAATGTTAAGCTTTAAGCCAACTTTTTCACTCTCCTTTTTCACTGTCAACAAGAGGCTGTTTAGTTCCTCTTCATTTTTTGCCATAAGGGTGGTATCATCTGCATGCGTATCTGAGGTTATTGATATTTCTTCTGGCAGTCTTGATTTCAGTTTGGGTTTCTTCCAGCCCAGCATTTCTCATGATGTACTCTGCATAGAAGTTAAATAAGCAGGGTGACAATATACAGCCTTGACACACTCCTTTTCCTATTTGGAACCAGTCTACTGTTCCATGTCCAGTTCTAACTGTTGCTTCTTGACCTGCATACAGATTTCTCAGGAGGCAGGTCAGGTGTCTGGTATTCCCATCTCTTTAAAAATTTTCCATAGTTTGTTGTGACCCTAACCCTAATTCCCATCAGATATTGGCCACATAGTCAAAGGCTTTGACATAGTCAGTCAAGCAAAAATAGATGTTTTTCTCGAACTCTCTTGCTTTTTCCATGATCCAGCAGATTTTGGCAATTTGATCTCCGGTTCCTCTGTCTTTTCTAAAACCAGCTTGAACATCAGGAAGTTCACGGTTCACGTATTGCTGAAGCCTGGCTTGGAGAATTTTGAGCATCACTTTGCTAGTGTGTGAGATGAGTACAATTGTGTGGTAGTTTGAGCATTCTTTGGCATTGCCTTTCTTTGGGATTGGAATGAGAACTGACCTTTTCCAGTCCTTTGGCCACTGCTGAGTTTTCCAAATTTGCTGGCTTATTGAATGCAGCACTTTCACAGCATCATCTTTTAGAATTTGAAATAGCTCAACTGGAGTGCCATCACCTCCACTAGCTTTGTTCGTGGTTATGCTTTCTAAGGCCCACTTGACTTCACATTCCCCGATGTCTGGCTCTAGGTGAGTGATCACACCGTTGTGATTATCTGGGTCATGAAGATCTTTTTGTATATTTCTTCTGTGTTTTCTTGTCACCTCATCTTAATGGCTTCTAATTCTGCTAGGTCCATTCCATTTCTGTCCTTTATTGTACCCATCTTTGCGTGAAATGTTCCAGTTTGAGTATCGCCCTATAATATAAGAATAAGAATCTCTGAACGCTGTGGACCCATTAGAAGACCGTTTTGATTGTCACAAATTGTAGTGCCTGAAAACATTATTAAGCTGATTGTCTTAAAAAAAGAAAGTTCTCCAAAGACAAAACAGGAATAATTATTATAACAGAAAACAATTATGGTTTAAATGTCTGTGGTTCCTTGGAAATGCTGCGCTTTTTGTATTTTCCATCATTAGTGCAGTTGAACGAATGTGTATAGTTCAGAGGTCTTCGTGTTCACATTTTAAAATTAGATAAATGACCTCATCTTTCAAGCTTGAATTCATTTTTAATTTTAATTTTATTTTATACAATGTGTAGACAGTTCCCTGTTCTCTGCATTTAGAAGTATAAACAATATAAAGCTGTTAATTCTGTAAGTAATTTTTATAATTATGATGTAACTCTATCCTATCCTTAAAACATTTAAAATAAACCCTTTATGTGCAAAAAAAAAGAAGAATAAAGAAATTTGATTTTGAAATTAATTCAGTCTTTTTCTTCTTAGTAGCATTATTAGGGGAAAAATGTCGACCCAAGTGTCTAAACCACCTAACTGGGCATACTTGATGATAGAGAGGAACCACAATAGGAAAAGAAGAAAGAAATGGCAGGTACATACTCATTGCTTAATAAAAGTTAGCAGTAACAATCTTGATAATTTTATAACTGCTAATTACTATTAGATTCTGTAGTACCTTCATCTTCTTTTCTTTATAGAAGTTTTCTTTTTTTTCTTCAAGCTCCCCTGACCCCCAAAGTAACTCACTGTATGAAGGAAGACATAAAGTGGACAGTATTCCTACAAGTGTTTTTTTTTTTTTTTCCCTAACCATATCTTTTCCCCCTGCTCTGTTTTTCCATTTAGGAGACTTCAGCTGATTCTGTGGATGGATAAACATAGGTTTATTGTAGTATCTTACTTTCCAAGTTGTTTTTCCCATCAGATATTGGCTTCTGTTTACAAAATTCAGGTGGACTTCATCTAAATGTAACCAGTGACAGCATGATTTATAACAGATAGATGGAAAAGAAAATGGCCTTTCCTTTTTGGATTTCTGAAAGACAGTATATAATTGCTTACTAGCTGCTTTCAGTGTAACAAACATTCAAGTTAAATGGCAACCCACTCCAGTGTTCTTGCCTGTAGAATCCCAGGGATGGCGGTCCCCAATGGGCTGCCATCTGTGGGATCACACAGAGTCGGACACGACTGAAGCGACTTAGCAGCAGCAGCCAAAAATGAATGTTGTAGTCTTCTCCCCCACTTTTTTGGTGGGTTAGCTTTGTTTACAACTTTTCAGAAGTCAGTGAGTGAAAGTCACTCAGTCATGTCTCACTCTTTGCAATCCCATGGACTATATAGTCCATGGAATTTTCCAGGCCAGAATACTGGAGTGGATAGCCTTTCCCTTCTGCAGGGGATCTTCCCAACCCAGGAACTGAACCCAGGTCTCCCACATTGTAGGTGGATTCTTTACCAGCTGAGCCACAAGGAAAGCCCAAGAATACTGGAGTGGGTAGCCTCTCCTTTCTCCAGCAGATCTTCTCTACCCAGGAATCTAACAGGGGTCTCCTGCATTGCAGGTGAATACTTACCAACTGAGCTATCAGGGAACCCCTTCAACAGCTTTTTGGAAAGGATGTGCATTTTTCTGATTACTTCCATTAATTTTTGTTCTCTTCTGGCTCTTGAGAATGGAGGAGAGTTAGAAGTGTTTAATTTTTAAAAATTACCAAAGTAGTATAAAGTAAGTCTTGCCTCCATCATTGCCACGACAACCACTTGCTTTTCAGATTTTCTACTTCTATAATGATACAAATGGGAATTCCTTCTGTAAGGGAAAAAAACTCTCTTAAGTGTGAAATTATAAATCTCATATTAAAGAAAAAATTACTCATTTTCATCCCAAAATATTAAGCTCTATTTTTGGCACTTTTTCCACAGTTTATTGTGATCTACACAGTCAAAGGCTTTGGCATAGTCAGTAAAGGACAAATAGATGTTTTTCTAGAGCTCTTGCCTTTTCGATGATCCAGCAGATGTTGGCACTTTGATCTCTGGTTCCTCTGCCTTTTCTAAAACCAGCTTGAACATCTGGAAGTTCACGGTTCACGTATTGCTGAAGCCTAGCTTGGAGAATTTTAAGCATTGCTATACTAACGTGTGAGATGAGTGCAATTGTGCGGTAGTTTGAACATTCTTTGGCATTGCCTTTCTTTGGAATTGGAATGAAAACTGACTTTTCCAGTCCTATGGCCTCTGCTGAGTTTTCCAAATTTGCTGACACATTGAGTGCAGCACTTTCACAGCATCATCTTTTAGAATTTGAAATAGCTCAACTGGAATTCTATCACCTCCACTAGCTTTGTTTGTAGTGATGCTTTCTAAGGCCCACTTGACTTCACATTCCAGAATGTCTGGCTCTAGTGACAGGTGGTGTTGGAGAAGACTCTTGAGAGTCCCTTGGACTACAAGGAGATCCAACCAGTCCATCCTAAAGGAGATCATTCCTGGGTGTTTATTGGAAGGACTGATGCTGAAGCTGAAACTCCAATACTTTGGCCATCTCGTGTGAAGAGTTGACTCATTGTAAAAGACCCTGATGCTGGGAGGGATTGGGGGCATGAGGAGAAGGGGATGACAGAGGATGAGATGGCTGGATGGTATCACTGACTCGACAGACAAGAGTTTGGGTAAACTCCGGGAGTTGGTGATGGACAGGGAGGCCTGGCGTGCTGTGATTCATGGGGTCCCAAAGAGTTGGACACAAGTGAGTGACTGAACTGAACAGAACTTGGCACTTTTATTGTATATTTTCATTTTGAAATACTTTGTTCTGGGATTCAGATGTTTTCTACATCAATAACACTTTAAGAACACTTTAATAGAAGTATAATATGATTGTTAGAATTTTTAAAACATTAAATAGAAAAAGTTTCTGCAATGCTAAAACTGCTCTAAAAATAATCACTGTTAAGGGAAGTATTAGTTGCTCAGTTTTGTCCAACTCTCTGCAACTGTATGGAATGTAGCCCAACAGGCTCCTCTATCCATGAAATTCTCCAGGGAAATATACTGGAGTGGGTAGCCATTCCTTTCTCCAGGGGATCTTTCCAACCAGAGAATTGGGCTTCCCTGGTGTGGCTCAGAGGTTAAAGCATCTGCCTGCAATGCAGGAGACCTGAGTTCGATCTCTGGATCAGGAAGATCCCCTGGAGAAGGAAACAGCAGCCCACTCCAATATTCTTGCCTGGAGAATTCCATGGACGGAGGAGCCTGGTGGGCTACAGTCCGTGGGGTCGCAATTAGTCGGACATGACTGAGCAACTTCACTTCACTTCTCCTGCATTGTAGGCAGATTCTTTACTGTCTGAACAACCAGAGAAGCCCTAAAATATTAAAGAGGACATTAAATAATGCCCTATTATTCCAAAGCCTATAGACAACTCAGTTTGTTGTTTCTCTTTTGTATATATGAAACTGGAATTACTTCAGTTTTTTTTTTTTTTTAACGTATGTCATGAGCATTCTTTAAATATTCTCCATGAGTATGATTTTAAGTAGCTGTGTAATAGACCATTGTCTGCCTGTGTCTCAATTTTGTTTTTAGACACTTAAGTTTTCTTAAAGTGTTAAAATAAGTGCTGAGATGGTCATTTGTATTCTTACATAAATTCATCTGTGATAAATTTCTGCAAGTGGTATTCCTGGATGATGGAAGATAAATATTGCTTAAACTCTTACACAGATTACCAAAATGGTCTCAAAAGTATTAACTGTTTTTGCTACCGTAATCGCATATGAGAGTGCTGTTTTTTTCCCCCTTTCATACTCAGTATTATCATAAAATAAATGCCAACTGATTTTTATTTTACTGTTAGCAAAGTTCAGCATTTCCATACCAGTCATTCATATTTTTATCTTTCTGAATTATCTGTCCATGTCCTTTTTGTCCATTTGTATGTTCATCTTTTAAATACTGATTTACAAGTGTTCTTCATACATTAAGATGACTGTTAATCCCTTTTAATACTGCAGTTATTTTCAGAGCCTACTCTCCCACCCCCCATTTTGCACTTTTGTTAAGATACTTTACCTCTGATACTCATTTGTTTCCTGTTCTGGTATTATGAAAGACATATTCACATTCCAAGTAGAGACTGCACCACATTTCCTTTCAATTCTCTTTTCTTCATAAATTATTCATGACAGTGGTTTGCATCATGCTTTTCATCCTCTCCTCATTCTATCTACAACCCATCTTGGATTAGTAACTCTCAGAGTCGAATCAGTCAGTCAGTTCAGTCACTCAGTCATGTCCGACTCTTTGCAACCCCATGGATTTCACGCCAGGCTTCCCTGTCCATCATCAACTCCCAGAGCTTGCTCAAACTCATGTCCATCGAGTCGATGGTGCCATTCAACTATCTCATCCTCTGTCGTCCCCTTCTCCTTGCCTTCAATCTTTCCCAGCGTCAGAATCTTTTCTAATGAGTCAGTTTTTCACATCAGGTAGCCAGAGTTATTGGAGCTCCATCTTCAGCATCAGTCCTTCCAATGAACACCCAGGACTGATCTCCTTTAGGATGGACTGGTTGGATCTCCTTGCAGTCCAAGGGACTCTCAAGAGTCTTCTCCAACACCACAGTTTAAAAACATCTATTCTTCAGTGCTCAGCTTTCTTTATGGTCCAGCTCTCACATCCATACATGACTCCTGGAAAAACCATAGCTTTGTCTAGATGGACCTTTGTCAGTAAAGTAATGTCTCTGCTTTTTAGTATGCTGTCTAGGTTGGTCATAGCTTTTCTTCCAAGGAAGAAGCGTCTTTTAATTTCATGGCTCTATCACCATCTACAGTGATTTTGGAGCCCAAGGAAATAAAGTCTCTCACTGTTTTCATTGTTTCCCCATCTGTTTGCAGAGTAGAATATGTTGGTGAAAGTAGGTCTTTACTATTGATCTGGTTCCCCACCTTTGAAGAGGGAAGATGCTTTCTAAAGCTCCTTTTCTCTCTGCAAGCCTCCAAGTGTTGATTTGTTTCTTTATTCCTTCTGTTTCTTGACCTGAAGCTTTCACATCTCCAAAATGTAAAGGACAACAACAACAAAAAAGAGCAGGGCTTGATACTATAGCTCCAGGACTAAGCTCCAGGCCATGGTATTTGAATCTTTATACACATTTTTGTTGGAAAAAAATCTGTATATACTGCTTCCTAGTCTAGAGCATCAGGGAACTTGACTCTCACTGTTAGTTTCTTCCAAAGGAATTGGGAATGGCTGTCTCTTATTTGCTGCTGCTGCTTTGTCACTTCAGTCGTGTCCGACTCTATGTGACCCTATGGACTGCAGCTTGCAGCCCATGAGATTCTGTCCATGAGATTCTCTAGGCAAGAATACTGGAGTGGGTTGCCATGCCCTCCTTGAGGGGATCTTCCTAACCCAGGGACTGAACCAGGCTTCCTGCACTATAGGCAGACTTCACCACTGAGCCACCAGGGAAGCCCTACCAGCTTCACATTCAGTTCAGTCGCTCAGGCGTGTCCAACTCTTTGTGACCCCATGAATCGCAGCACGCCAGGCCTCCCTGTCCATCACCAACTCCCGGAGTTCACTCAGACTCACATCCATCGAGTCAGTGATGCCATCCAGCCATCTCATCCTCGGTCGTCCCCTTCTCCTCCTGCCCCCAATCTCTCCCAACATCAGAGTCTTTTCCAATGAGTCAACTCTTCGCATGAGGTGGCCAAAGTACTGGAGTTTCAGCTTTAGCATCATTCCTTCCAAAGAAATCCCAGGGTTGATCTCCTTCGCAATGGACTGGTTGGATCTCCTTGCAGTCCAAGGGACTCTCAAGAGTCTTCTCCAACACCACAGTTCAAAAGCATCAATTTTTCGGTGCTCAGCCTTCTTCACAGTCCAACTCTCACATCCATACATGACCACAGGAAAAACCATAGCCTTGACTAGACGGACCTGAGTTGGCAAAATAATGTCTCTACTTTTGAATATGCTATCTAGGTTACCAGCAGTCAATTTCATATCATTCCTTTTCTTCTACCTGGTGGCTCAGAGGTTAAAGCGTCTGCCTCCAATGCGGGAGACCTGGGTTCGATCCCTGGGTTGGGAAGATCCCCTGGAGAAGGAAATGGCAATCCACTCCAGTATTCTTGCCTGGAGAATCCCATGGACAGAGAAGCCTAGTTGGTTACAGTCCATGGGGTCGCAAAGAGTCGGACACGACTGAGCGACTTCACCTCACCTCACCTTGACTAGACGGACCTGAGTCGGCAAAATAATGTCTCTGCTTTTGAATATGCTATCTAGGTTACCAGCAGTCAATTTCATATCATTCCTTTTCTTCTACCTGGTGGCTCAGAGGTTAAAGCGTCTGCCTCCAATGCGGGAGACCTGGGTTCGATCCCTGGGTTGGGAAGATCCCCTGGAGAAGGAAATGGCAATCCACTCCAGTATTCTTGCCTGGAGAATCCCATGGACAGAGAAGCCTAGTTGGTTACAGTCCATGGGGTCGCAAAGAGTCGGACACGACTGAGCGACTTCACCTCACCTCACCTTGACTAGACGGACCTGAGTCGGCAAAATAATGTCTCTGCTTTTGAATATGCTATCTAGGTTACCAGCAGTCAATTTCATATCATTCCTTTTCTTCTACCTACTTTCTTTCCCTGACATTATGCCCTGTCCTTTAATATCTATTTAAAAAATAAATACAGTTGCTTAACAGTTGATTTGTGAAAACTGAGAGTCTTTCAAGTCTCTTTTGCTTTGTTTTTTGTAACTACCTTTTTTAAATTAAAAAGTACCACCCAAGGGTCTTAGTTTTTTGTGTATGCCAAGATAGAGGAAGAAGGGCTGGTAGGGTTTGCATTTAAATATTTTGGTGTCAGTTTTTTGTTAGCACTTTACTTTGGGATGGAAAGATTTACTGTTCATATCTCAAGGGCTATTTGACCTGTTGAAATTTCTTTTGAACTCTGGAAAAAAAAAATACCATGAAAAAGGCTATTTTTTCAGAGTGAATTGATGATCGCTAAGTAAACCAGGATTGGCATCTTGTGTCAGGAGGGTATGAAGAAAGGTCATTACGTTCACACATGAAATCCAGTAACCAGTAATGAGAAGTGAGGGTTTAAATTTTTGTGCAGCTCTGCAGATCACATTGTGTTTGTTATTTTTGTTATTAGCCGTCTTGTTTCACATCACATTTTCTTAAATTCTAAGGATGGCATTTCAAATTAAGTATTTGAAAATGTCTGAGATTCCTGTTTCTATTTAGGATAGCTTGTTTTTTTGCTGCCTGTCTGTGTTTTGTAGACTTGCCTGCGTTCTTGACACTGTCCATTTCGTGAAGACCTGATCTATAGATTGTAGAAATTTATTGTTTGAGATAGCTCAGGAAATCTTGTTGGAGCATTTTTTTCCCCTTTCTTCATGTATTTTCAGGAGAAATTGAGATTTTTTTTCCCAAGCCCATGGAGTGAATTTTTGTGGCTCAGGACATGTTTTAGTCCTTTGTTAACTAAATCTTTTCTTCTGCATCTGTGTTTTTATATAAGGGTATTGTATCTTTATAGTGGATCATGTGTTAGTCGACCTAGTACAGATTTCAAGTTTGGCTGACGATATGGAAGTTAAATCCAAGCCAGGTCACCACGAAGGGCAGAAGCACTTCATTGTCTCATTGCGTAATCCTCAGTCTTACTTCATTGTCTCATTCGGTAATCCTCAAATCCAGTGGGCAGATGCTCAAGTGTGGGCCTCCATAGAGCCAAGGTAGGGGTATACCATATCTGTGGTGCGTATTTCAGTGCTGTGCTACAAGCGTTTCTGACACCATGATTCAGGAAGTTTCGACATACCTGGCCCTTCATAGACCCTTGGCTCTTTGAATAAATTCAGAGCACAGCGGTATCCTCCTTCAGGCAAAGTGCGAGGTTGGCGATTCCAGGATCTCTTCTGAGCAGTCACGCTTCGGCTTCCTGATGAGTAATCTGTTTGGTCACAGATTACTTCTTATAAGATTTCTTTCATTAAAAGGGCCAATGCTCTTTAACTTTAACTGTCTTCAAGAAGTTGCTTAGTTTCATTTATTTTAAATTTTCTTGTACCCATAGGTTAAGTAAAATTTCTTTGAAGAACTGTATTCAGCAAATGATATTTTATATGGAATTTTTAAATTTTGGTATCAAACATTCTTTCTAATTTTAGAATTAAGTTTTTCATTTGTTACTTTGAGCATTGTTCAGTTTATAAAAGTTTTCAGGGTAAATATTCCTATTTCCTTGACTTTATGACCCTGAAAAAATTATGAACTTTTTTGCTTATTTAAATGTCACTGTTAAGTATCTGGTGGCTCAGACAGTAAAGAATCTGCCTGCAATGCAGCAGGGATACAGGTTCAATCCCTGGGTCAGGAAGGTCATCTGTAGAAGGAAATGGCTACCCTCTCCATTATTCTTGCCTGGAGAACTCCTTGGACAGAAGAGCCTGGTGGGCTGCAGTCCATGGGGTTGCAAAGAGTCGGACACGGCTGAGCGACTAACACTTCACTTAGTCAAAGATATTTCTTCTGCTTATTTTTTTTTTTCTGTTGAACTTCTGTCTTTAAAGATTTTTGTCTTATCTTTGGTTTCAGTGGTAAAATCTTGAGAGAAACCATATGTACCCTTGTTAGCACAGTCCCAGTGGGTGCTGGACTCACCTTTTATATTTAAAGGTATATATCAGTTCTAATGAGATGGATGAAACTGGAACCTATTATATAGAGTGAAGTAAGCAGGAAAGAAAAACACCAATACAGTATACTGACACATATATATGGAATTTAAAAAGATGGCAATGATGACCCTGTATGCAAGACAGCAAAAGAGACACGGATATATAGAACGGACTTTTGGACTCTGTGGGAGAGGGCGAGGGTGGGATGATTTGGGAGAATGGCATTGAAACATGTATACTATCATGTAAGAACGAAGCACCAGCCTATGTTCGATACAGGATACAGGATGCTTGGGGCTGGTGCACAGGGATGATCCAGAGAGAGGATATGGGGTGGGATGTGGGACGGGGATTCAGGATTGGGAGCTCATATACACCCGTGGTGGATTCATGTCAATGTATGGCAAAACCAATACAGTATTGTAAAGTAAAATAAAGTAAAAATAAAATAAAATTTAAAAAAAGCTTTTTTCTCACATAGCCATAAAAATGTTTAGAGTCTTGAAAATAAACAGGTAAAATATGCAAGACTGTGATTATCTCAGATAGTCATTGATCATCTGTTCCTTAGTACAGTTTTGGTTTAGCTTATATAATACCTTCAGAATATTTGTCGAAAGTTTTCATTTGATACCCCCATGAAACACGCTAAGACATATTCCTGAATATTTACCATTTTACAGTTGAAACAACTTGTTTTTTTTTTTTTTTTTTTTTGGTCACTGGAGGAACTCCTAGAATGGAGAATCTTGTTTTCATAAAGAGGTGCCCCTCTTTTGCATCCAAATCCTGGTTTGAGATGGGAGTTTTAGTTAAAAGTGATTGAGCTAGTGAGGTAAGAATTGGTGTCCTGAAGGAGGACAGCTATTTCTTAAAAATGTAAGCTGTTTAGTAGGTGCCTACTATTTTTAGCTGAAAGTATAATGTCATATTTGTATGCATGTGTACCATAAACTTTCAACCATCCCTTCTGATGAGGTGCTGGTAAGGGTTATCCCTTGCTCCTAAGGAAGGTGATAGTCTCTTAAGGGTTAAGGTGCATTCCTGACATTCCAGCCGTGTTGTGAGAAGGAACCAAGATGTGTGCTACAAGAGGAACAGGGCTGGTTTCAGAGAGAAAGTGACGAGTCGCAGTATACAGCTGATGTTCCTAATCTGGGTGGAATTCAGAAAATCTGTGAACTCGGATGGACAAACATGACAGCTCTAATTTTCACTAGCCTCTGACTGAAATTTAGCATTATCTTAGAATTAGGAATATAGGCAGTAAACCAGAGTAGTTCTAGCAGTATCTGTTGGCTTTATCACCAATCAAAATTGGTATATTTTGGTATCACGAATTTTATTGCAGCTGCTTGAAATACTGTTTATGTACATGAACTCCCCTGAAACTGGTACTCTTAAATCCCTTATTACATCTTGCTGATGACTTCTGAAAGATGCACATAAATTGCTACAGCACAAATTTGTTTTTAAAAATATTTTTATAACTGCAGTAAAACTGCTTTTCTTCATAATCCTATGAATTACCTTTATGCTGTTAAAAGCGTTATTCTGAGAAGGTAGTTACAGACTTTACCAAAATGCTAAAAAGTTCATGCTACAGAAATGGTTAGCTATCTCTGACTTAAAGGACCTGTGAAGACTTCATCATAGAAGAGATGAGTTTAAACACAAGGGGGAAACAAGCGGAACAAAATCGTTTCTATCTGTGCTGGAATTCCAACTCTAACATTCTCATCTGTGAGACTCTGGATCTGGATCTTGTTGTTGTTAGTTGCTAAGTTGTGTCCTACTCTTTGCGACCGCATGGATTGTCACCTGCCAGGCTCCTCCGTCCATGGGATTCTCCAGGCAAGAACACTGGAGTGGCTGCCATTTCCTTCTCCAGGGGATCTTCCTGACCCAGGGATTGAACCTGCATCTCCTACACTGCAGGGAGATTCTTCACCACTGAGTGACCAGGGAACTTGATATTGCTGCTCTTCATTTTCTTCATCTTTAGTACAGATTGATAATGTACCTGCTTCTCAGGATTGTTGATTAAACCAGTTAATGAATTTAGGTTGCTAAGCACAATGCTTAATGTGAACTGCTATTATTATTATTATGTGGCTTCTCCAGTTGCCTTTAATCTCTACATGTTTTGATGAAGCAGTAATGATTTTTCTACTTTTGTGATGTATTTGTCACATGGAGTATATTTAATCCTCTATAAATTGCTGAGATTAAGATTTTAGCTTGACAACTTAGTTCTCTGTTCTAAAAGTTTCTATCACACAGAGGAATTTAATTTACTTCCTAGCTTACCTTTGTTTCTCATAAAATTACGCGCAGGTCTGATAGTGTAGCATGGACAGAAGGTATTAAGCTAGTGGTGATCATAAATGAATATGTAGGGGCATTCAAAGGGAAAGAGATTAAATGTACTTAACCTGTGTTCCAGGCATACTGGGAAGGGAGAAGGGAGACCAGACTTCCTCTTTCTCCCTGTGCCTGGTAGCCTTTGATTATTTTTTTTTTTTTAATTGGTTCCTTTTCATACTTTGGTGCACTCCCACGTGATAGGCTAGGTGTGAACCTGGCCTTTCTTCTTTGGACAGCCAGAGAAGGATGATGGCTCTAGCAAGTGAGAGAGCAGAGAAGAAGGGCTGTGTTAGGGGGCTTGCCACTTGCTCCCCTCCATGCAGAGTTCCACATACGCATCAGGCTGGCGCCTTCTCTCCCTGACTCCCTTGTCCCTTCTCTTCCTTCTGCCTCCCTTTCTTCCTTTCCCTTCCTCTTCCTCCCCTGCTTTGCAGAACTCTCAGCACGCAGACTGGCCCCTTGGGGCACCATGAAGTGGCGGGCTGTGGAGGTTGCTTCCTCCTGTACTTGAATCCCAACTTGCTCATGACTAGCAGGAGTACAAAGAGAGCTGAGAGTCCGCATAACATGGAGAGATTGATATTTTGATTTGTCCTTTTCATGGCTCTTCGAAGTTGTGTACATTTGTAATGGCATAAGGTAACCATTCCTGAGAGGTTTATTATTGAAATAATAGTTGGCAAGTGATCATAACACAAATGTTGCAGGCTTGGAGAAAGCAGAAGAGAGTCTACCATGACCTTAGATTGTTTTCCTCTGATTGAGAAACAGATTCGTTTCATTGTCTCTCTTACACCAGACCAGCTGGCAGAGTTCTTGGTCCCTGCTTTGTTTCTGAGAAGTCGTCCATGGTCACTGCATCAGCCTCTCTGCTCTGCAGTGTTTTCTCCCTAAGTGTTGTGCTGTGATGCTCAGATTATACACGTACAGTAAGTTCCTTGTGAACATTTAGACCTTTGTGACTTAGTCCGTTCAGGCTGCCTTAACAGATCATCAAATTGGGTGACTTATAAAAAAACAGATTTCTCAGGTCTGGATTCTGGGAAGTCCAAGATTATGGTTCTGGTGGATGCAGTGTGGTGTCTGGTGAGGACCTGTTTCCTGGCTCATAGACGGCACCTGCCCTCCGTGTCCCGGCACGGCTGCAGGGCTAGGGAGCTGCACTGAGGCTTTTTGATTAGAGCTCTGATACTGTTTGTGAGGGCTCTACTCTCAGGACCTAAACACCCTGAAATACCCTACCTTCTAATACTCTCACATTGAGGGTGTTTAGGATGTCAACCTTTGAATCCTGGAAGTACCCAAATATATTACAGCACCTTGTTTCATTGAACTTCCTCATATATACTTGACTGGTAAGTGATGGTGGGGGAAATGTGATTACCTGAATATACTATACACATCTTTCTTTTCATTATTCTGTGACTTTTTTTTCAAAGGCTCCTGCCTTACTTCACTGTGTGTGACAATTTCTAGGTCCATCCACGTCTCTACGAAAGGCACAATTTAGTTCCTTTTTATGGCTGAATAATATTCCCTTGTATATATGTGCCACAGAGAAAAATAAATATTTTATATTATTGTCTATATATAGAGAGAGAATCTAAGAAAAAGACACAGATGAATCTGTTTGTGAAATAGAGGCGCAGACATAGAGAACAAATGTATGGACACACAGGGGGAAGGGGGATGGAATTGGGAGATTAGGATTGACATGTATACACTACTGCTATGTATAAAACAGATAACTAATGAGAACCTACTGTATAACACAGGGAACTCTACTCAGTGCTCTGTGGTGTCCTAAATGGGAAGGAAAACAAAAAAGAGGGGATATATGTGTACATACGGCTTCCCTGCTGCTCAGCCGGTAAAGAATCTGCCTGCAGTGCAAGTGACCCAGGTTCTATCCCTGGATCGGGAAGGTCCCCTGGAGAAGGAAATGGCAACCCACTCCAGTATTCTTCCCTGGAGAACTCCACAGACAGAGGAGCCTGATGGGCTGCAGTCTGTGGGGTCTCAAAGAGTTGGGCACAACAGAGCAACTAACACTACCCAACTAACTATGTATATGTGTAATTGATTTGCTTTGCTGTACAGCAGAAACTAACACAACATTTTAAAGAAACTACACCACAACAGAAGTTAAAAGTAAATATTCCTGCCATCTACTCTATCTGTCCTGTAAGACTGAGCTTGCTGGCTACATCCTCCAGGTAACTGGCCCTAGTCCCCTCCCTCCTCTCTCCACCTCTCCCTCATTCTTCCTTCATCCTTCTCTCTCCTTCCACGCCCCTTCCTTCCTCCTCCCTTTCGCTTCCTTCTTTTCACCTTCCTCCCCTCTTTTCCTTCTTCCCTTACTCCCCCCAGCCACAATGATTTTTCCATGTCAAAAAATGTCTAGCTATGTAGAGATGTAATGGAGAATGTTGATAGGAAGTGCTTTGAGTAGTCAGATTAAAAGGTAATGGTAGGACTTCTCTGTGGTGTAATAGATCAGAGTAATTGCTGAGATTTATTATTATTTTTTTATTGAAGTGTAGTTGTTATGTAATTGGGATTTGCTTTTAAATCAGCATTTAGCCATCTGAATATAATTGTTTTATGTGCAGGAGGGGAGAGAAGGAAAAAGCTCTCAAGTTAGTAGTGTCTAAGTATCAATGTACAGCCAAACTTGTTAGGAATGCTATCAGTAAAACATAGCAGAATTAAAATTCTGTTCCACTGAATGCCTACCAAAAAAAAAAAGAGTAATGGTTGAGTAGCTTAATGACAGTCATATCAGCTGCACATACAAAGTTTCTATTTAGCAAACACTAAATATTGTCTTTTTTTAAGTAAAAAATGTGGGATATACTGCTGTGGTGAGATAAGTAGTATTTTAGTATTTTCTGCCCAGTAATTTTACTTCATGGGAAAAATAATTATGCCCTCTTCAGGGCATTCTTAAATTTAAGGCCTCTTCAACTAAGAGATGGAAGGCTTGGAAAGATTGCAGTTGCCAAATGTTGTATAAGATTTTCTGCAGTAGGCAGTCATTTCCTCTCCCCAATCTTAAAACACTTCATTATTACTGTTAACTTTGGGGTATGAAAGTTATTACCTTTTTATTTCCAAGATAAATTTCTGGTGGAAAATCTGAGCAGTATTATCTGTAAAGTGTGTGTGTGTGTTAGTTGCTTAGTCATGTCCAACTGTTTGCAACCCCATAGACTGTGGCTCACCAGGCCCCTCCATCCATGGGATTCTCCAGGCAAGAACAACGGAGTGGATTGCCATTTCGTGTTTGTAACTAATATTTATTGGGAGAAAAAGGTTCTGCTTTTTAAATGTTAATATGACTTATTTTTGTAAAATTTTATGTGGTCTTACCCATTTAATATTTTGTTTATTCAAAACTTAACCTTGTTGGTGAGAACTATTTATGGGCTCTTTTTATGCCTTCATACCTTCAATTTACACATTTTTGAAGTTGCCAGACTATTCAGGCATTGCTACTAGATATCTGTCATTCTCGCTTGCTTGGAGGGACAAAACTGAGTAAAGGAGAAAAGTGTTTAATTGGGCTCTGACAAGCCTGTTTGGAAAATTGATGCAAAATGGTAAAAAGTGATAGGTTATGCCAAATATGGGCTTCCCAGGTGGCACAGTCGTACAGAACCCGCCTGCCAATGCAGAAGATGTGAGTGCAGTCCCTGGGTCAGGAAGATCTCCTGGGGTAGGAAATGGCAATGCACTCCAGTGTTCTTGCCTGGAAAATTCCATGGACAGAGGAGTCTGGTGGGCTACAGTCCATGGGGTCACAGAGTCGTATACGACTGAGCGCTCATGCACGATGTAATGCCAGATATAAGAATAAGGTTGGAATCAGTCATATTCTGAATTCAAAGTGCGACTGGATAGAGTAGATAATATTGGGAAAGATTATTTGTATTATGTAATGAGTCTTTGTTTTGCTAGTTAGCTACAAAGTTTCCTTAAGTGGCAAATTTTGTTGATATATTGAAGGTCAGGTCCAATACATATGCTACAGAGATTGTCAATATTTGAACCATTATTTTCTGTTCTAATATGGTGAAGGCATGTGCATATTCCAAGTAAAAACTAAACTCCATTTTACTTCTTTTGGGCACTAAATGATTATAGATAGACTCACACTATTACAGATCAGGTTTTTGACCTCAAATGAATTTGCTGCAAACTTTTGGGAAAAAAACAGTTCTTAGGGTTTCTCATGTTGAATTGTGTGTAAAAGACTATGGCCCTTTGTAAAATCTAGGGGAGCCCAATCATATGTTTTTGTTGAAGTTTGTATTAGGACCAGGGCAGACTTTAAGCTTCAATGGTAACTTACTAAGAGCAGAACATGTGAGACTTTTATTTTAGAACTTTGTATTTTGGTTGGTTTTTACAGTCATACAGCTTGCTTGCTTTCTCTCACAGATTGTATTCATTTTTAAGCTTTAGACGCTGAAGAATTTTGACCACAGCAGATGATTATAGCTAGTTTTGTCCTTGGGAAAGCAACTCTTTTTTTTTAGATGCAGGACCAACACTAGACTCCAAATCTTGAAAGGAGTGAGGATCTTGAACTGTAGGTGGGCCATGCAGTTAGCGTTGGTCCACAGGCATGGAAGGACATTGGCATTTTCCTTGGAATAGGTGTGTGGAAAAGACCCTGATGCTGGATAAGATTGAGAGCAGGAGGAGAAGGAAATGACAGAGGATGAGGTAGTTAGATGGCATCACCAACTCAAGGTGATGAGTTTGAACAACTCGAGGTTTGTTCAAGCGTGAGTTTAAACAACTCCAGGAGATAGTGAAGGATAGGGAGGCCTGCCATGCTACAGTCCATGGATTCTCAAAGAGTTGGACATGACTTAGCAACTGAAGAACAAGGTGTGTGGAAGAGAATCCTTTCATATCTTCTAGGTGTCAGCAGGACAATATTTGCTGCTTTGAAATTTCAGGGAACAGAAATCTTCTGTGACTTATTAGGAGCCAAACTTGATTCATGAAGCTTGTCCAGAAGTTCAAACCACCCCCCACCAGTCTGGCTCAGGAGAGAGAAACCTCCAGCAGAAAGTTATGAGGACTGACCAGTCCTAAGTAGCAGTCGGGGGCAGTCCAGTAGCATTTCCTCACTTAAGAGTGGTGTCCAGTCACTAGAGAGAACTCCTAGGCTATTCAGCACTGGAGAGATGAAAGGTTAAGAGGTTTGGTATATAATGGAAGAGAACAAGAACCTCAGATAGAACATAGTAACAGGGGCAGTCACCTTTGTAAGGAAGGAAGTGCAGGCTCATGCCGTTTCAGGGGAGAGGATGTGTATAGGTTGGTTCGTCCACCACCTAGACTTGGTAAATTCATAGTGCCAAAATTAGCCTCTTGATGGGAGTGTTTAGGTTCATAGATCATAAATTCAGAATAGTCCTGTGAACCGACTAGCATCTTGGCAAAGCCAAGAGCAAGGCTGTTGGTTTACCTTTTTAAACTTATACTCTTCAGTCTTTGCTTACTGAATAGACCATTGTCTGAGACAACTATTGCTGTCTTAGCCTGGGCGTTCACCAACTTATGAGAAGTGAAAAGACATAAAGATAAAATAGAAATTTTTAGAAAGTAAAGAAACAGAATTACTTCAAGAATCAGTTATATGAGAAGACTTACAGAGACAAATGCTACCAAGATCAATGGAAAAAAAAAAGTATGAATAAACACAATTAGGAATATAAAATGAAAATTACAGATAGAATAATTTAAAAATTGTAAAATTACTTTCAATAATGCTGTGCCATAGATTAGGAAACTTAACCGAGTGACCCAAGAAGAAACAGGAAACCTGAACCGTTATCCATTAAGAGCGTGAGGTGACAATCCAGCCTGTTCTACCAAGAGAGAGTAAGCTCAAATAGTTTCACCAAACCTTCATGGAAAGGTAATTTCTAAGAGTTGTCTCAGAAGCTAGGAAGAGAAAGCTCGTTTGAAGCTAGTATATCTTTGCAAATAACCAAACTTGGAAAATGTAATAATAATAAACTAAAGACCAGTCTCATTTTATGTGGGTACATGTGTGTGTGAGTTGCTTAGTCGTGTCTGACTCTTTGCGATCCCAAGGACTGTAGCCTGCCAGGCTCCTCTGTCCATGGAATTCTCCAGGCAAAAATACTGGAGTGGGTTGCCATTCCCTTCTCCAGGGGATCTTCCCGACTCATGGATCAAACCCAAGTCTCCTGCATTGTAGGCAGATACTTTACTGTCTGAGTCACAGAAAAGCCTGTGGCTGCATGAATCCTTAATAAAATATTAAATTTTAGTGATACACATCAAGATGAAGTATGTTTTATCCTATGAGTGTGTGTATGATTCAATATTAGAAAAACTTAATATCACCGAGTATATTAAGAGGTAAAAGAGAATAAACCTATCATTTTATTAATGTAACAGAAATGGCCTCTCTATTCCTTGGGAAACACCAATGTTGAAATTAGGCCAATTAATAACCCCTGCGCTTCCCTGATAGCTCAGCTGGTAAAGAATCCTACTGCAATACAGGACACCTGGGTTCAATCCCTGGTTTGGGAAGATCCCCTGGAGAAGGGAAAGGCTACTCACTCCAGTATCCTGACCTAGATAATTCCATGGACTGACTGTACAGTCCATGGTGTCACAGAGTCGGACACGACTGAGTGACTTTCACTTCCCTTCACAGTAGTCTCTAAGTATTTAAGTGAAAGGAAGAGTTACCCGTTGCTCACTTTAAATCAAAATGAGGTGTGTTTAAGCTTAATGAAGAAGGCATATTGAAAACCAGGATAGGCCAAAAGCTAAACTCTTGAACCAGTTGGCTAAGTTGTGAATTCAAATAAAAAGTTCTTGAAGGATATCAAAAGTACTACTCCAGTGTATCACTCATTCTTGTGAAGGATGAGAAAGCAGAACAGCCTTGCTGACAGGAGAAAGTGTAAGTGGGGTTTGGACAGAAGATCAGACTACACACAACATCCCCTTAAGCCAAAACCTAATTCAGAAATCAGAGAAGGCGATGGCACCCCACTCCAGTACTCTTGCCTGGAAAATCCCATGGACGGAGGAGCGTGGTAGGCTGCAGCCCATGGGGTCTCGAAGAGTCAGACACGACTGAGTGACTTCACGTTCACTTTTCTTTTTCATGCATTGGAGAAGGAAATGGCAACCCACTTCAGTGTTCTTGCCTGGAGAATCCCAGGGATGGGGGAGCCTGGTGGGCTGCCGTCTATGGGGTCGCACAGAGTCAGACATGACTGAAGTGACTCAGCAGCAGCAGCAGCAATCCAGAAATAGGCCCTAGCTCTCTTTAATTCAATGAGGGCTAGGAGAAGTGAGGAAGTTACAGAAGAAAAGGTTGAAGCTAGCAGAGATTGGTTCATGAGGATAAAGGAAAGAAGCCATCTCCCCAACATTGCCAGGTGAAAGCAGCAAGTGCTGACGTAGAAGCTATGGCAGATCCATTCATTATCCTAGCTAGAGACCAAAAGTCTCTCTAAGACAATGAAGGTGGCTACACTAAACAACCAATTTTCAACATAGGACAACAGCCTTACATCAGAAAGTGACAGTGAAAGTGAAGTCGCTTAGTCGTGTCCGACTCTTTGCGACCCCATGGACTGTATCCTATCAGGCTCCTCTGTCCATGGGATTCTCCAGGCAAGAGTGCTGGAGTGAATTGCCATTTCCTTCTCCAGGGGATCCTCCCGACCCAGGAATTGAACCCAGGTCTCCCGCATTGCAGGCGGATGCTTTACGCTCTAAGCCACTAGGGAAGCTCTGCATATAAGTAGTTTAATGCTTATCAGTTACTTAAAATTCTTACATGATCCTTACATATAAATGGATCACAAAGATTGCTATCACAATGATTTCTTACGGTACATATAACCTTCCTGGTTCAGAATTAAAATTAGACTCCTTTCTTAGCCAAAAAGATAACAATACAGAGTGTTTAGATAGTTTTCCTTCTAACTTGTATGAGTTCCCCAATCAACTGCTATCTTGGTATTAGAAGAGCTATCAATTCAAAAGTATATCCAGAATTGGTGTATTCTACAAAGCTTGTTTTTCACATCTACTATCACCTACATTGCTGTAAAAGCTTCCCAATTCTTCTTCTTGCTTCTACTCTTGAAGCTTCACCTCCAAAATCAATTCTCAAAAGATCAACCAGAATGATCCCTTAAAAATGGAGGTTACCATGGGATTCCTCTGGACAAAATCCTCCCATGGTTTCCTGTTTCCTTCACAGTAGCCTGTAAAATCCTGCATACCCTGACCTCTGGTATCTCTATAGCCTTACGCCCCCTACCCTTCTCCCCTCACTCAGCCCCAACCACACTATCCCCCTGCTGGCTTTACAGACACCAGGTCGACCCTCACAGGGGCTCGCGTTGGATGCTCCTCTGGACAGCTTTCCCCAGCATCTCCAGATCTTGCTCCCTCACCTCCTTCGGGTCTTTGTAAAATACCCCCCATCAGGGAAGTGCTTTCTGATCACTCCACTGAACAAGCCCTCCCCCTGCCCCCCGCCCTTCTTTGTCTTATTTTGCTCTACAGCTTTCATCACCACCTGACATACACTTTTACTTCTTTATTGTCTTCCCTTCTAGACTATCATCTTCACAAGGACAGGGATTATTGTTTTATCGATGCACCACTCTATTTCTAGTACTTAGAACGATGCCTAGCATGTGCACTGACATTCAGAAATAAGCCAGAATTAAAATGCCTTTGTTAGCATAGCTCCGTAATTGGCTGAGTGATCTGAAATGAGTTTTCACCCTCTATTTCCACTTCTGTTTTTAGTCCCCTTGATCTCTGCAAGATCTCACCCAAGCTCTCTTCCCAGAAGGCCTCCAACAGAATTCCTTCAATTACCCTCTGCTCAAAATTCAAGCTGGTTTTCACTCTTTTCTTTCCTGAAGGAGGTAGCATGCCTACTTTCTTTATGGAACATATCTTCCAACTGCAGTGGAACTTAGCCCCATTGGTTGATTGCCCCCCTTTATCTTTATTCTTTTCTTTTTCATTGGCCCTTTTTAGTCAGTTCACAATGATAACCAAGGCTTCTCCAAGTTAAAATCAAAAGAGAAAAGCAAACTTTCTCTTCAGTTATCCTATCCTTCAAACTTTGGTCACCTCCTTTTCTCTCACTTGTACGGGAGAGATTTCCACTTACTGATTCTGCTTCCCAGCCTTTCACTTGCCAGGGTCTCAGGCTGCAACGATGCCTCCTTGAACATCCAGTGCCATTCTCCACTTCTCTCAAGAGCATCATGTCCAAACCATCCCCTTCATGTGACTCACAGAGATCTTTTGAACAATCAAACTCACTTCTCTTGATTTTCTCAGTTTCCTCCATCTTATCTTCATTCCCCATATGGACTAAAGAGTTATCATTCACTCATTCTTCCAAGTTAGAAATCATAGGGCCATTTTAAAAATGTTTCCTACTCTGTATCTATGCTTCCCAGGTGGTTCAATGGTAAAGAATCACCTGCCAATGCAGAAGACACAGGTTTTATCCCTGCATTGGGAAGATCCCCTGGAGAAGGAAATGGCAACCCACTCCAGTGTATTTTTGCCTGGGAAATCCCATGGCCACAGGAGCCTGGTGAGCTACAGTCCAAGGAGTTGCAAAAGTTGGACATGACTTAGAGACTAAACAGCAACAACAATCTTGCATCTAATCATAAAGACTTTTCTACTTCATCTTATAAATGTCCCTCTCCCACTGTCCCAAACTGAGAACCTGTCGTCAACCTGTCGTCTCTTCTCTGGAACACTGTAACATTCTTACAGTTCTCCCTGCCTCCACTCTCTTCCACCTGCATGCATCTTTTCTACTGCAGTCAGAGTAACTGTTCTAGCTAACTCCTGGCTTAGACACCTCCTGTTTTTACACGGTAATGCTGAAATTCCTCAGTATGACCTCCTATTCACAATCTTTCTCCTTTGTCCTTTGCTCTAGTCTCACCAGGCAACTGTAGTTCCCAAGACAGTCCCGTGCTTCCGTGCTTTCCCTCATCCCCACCTCTTCCCTGGCTGAGAATGTCCTTCCCCCCTTAATTACCTAGAGAATGGTGACTCATCTGTTTCCAGCTCACATGTCACTTTCTGGGAAACATCTCCTAATCTTATTACCCCAAGCAAATCTTACCATTTTAACCACTGCTTTCTTCCCCACTTCATCCCACAAAGCACCTTTTATAAGCCTCTGTTTCAATACCTGCAATAACTATTTGTTATTCTTTGTTAAACCCTGAGGCTCTCAAGGGCAGGGATAATATCTTCCCCCAGCGCTTTAGTGCCTTGCACAACATAGATTACTAAGAATCAGATCCACCTTATCTCAAACTGATGTGGGAGTGACCAGAAACAGCACAGTCTCCTCTCATCTTGAGAATTTCCCCCACCACCAAAGGGGAAAGACATGCTTCTGTCAGTTTTCCAAATAATTAAAAGTCATTAAAACATTTAAAAATATTCTAAAGACAGAAACATCATTCCTTCTTATTGCATCTCCTGTAATACTTCAAATCATGTCTTGTAGGCATAAATAAGGCCTGGCAGGAGAAATTACCTAAAATAACTCGATTCATTTTCTGCAATTCATATAATACAATATTGAAACTCTAACTCTAGGACTTTCATAGCTAGAGAGGAGAAGTCAGTGCTTGGATTCAGAGAACTGGCTGGATCTCGTGTTAGGACTAATGCAGCGGGTGACTTTCAGTTGAAGCTCATGTTCGTTTACCATTCTGAAAATCCCTGGTCCTTAAGAATTATGCTAAATCTACTTTACTTGTGCTCCATAAATGGAATGACAAAGCCTCAATGACAGCACATGTGTTTACAACGTGGTTTACTGAATATTTTAAGCCTAATGTTGAGACCTACTGCTCAGAAAATTCCTTCCAAGATGCTAACTGCTCACTGATAGTGTACCTGATCACCCAGGAGCTTTAAGGATATACTACAAAATGTTTTCACGCTTGCTCACACAACATCTGTTCTTCAGTCCATGGATAAGAGAGATGGAGAAAAATCAAGTTAAAAACTTACATCAACTAGCAACAACTCAAAAGTTGTAGAGAAGAAAGGAATGGTGAATTCCATCTCTTCTTTATATACTTTACAGGTAAAGAGGTTGTCACATGTATTTTTGGATAGACTGTATGACTTTTCCTCTTGAGTTATATGAAATCAGCCATATAGCTTTCCTGTCTGTATAACCTGTTAGTATAATTGTATCAAATGAAAAAAATCATGCCACGAGAGCCAATCAAATTCTTGCTTTGATCTTGTTTTTATGGGAGGTTTGTGGGTGTGAAGGAACAAAAGCTATTTTTCTGAAGTTGGCATATACATTAAGATGATGATCATCACAATCCAGCTATATTTGCATGTATCCTTTATGAGTCATGAAATACTTTCTGTAATGGGCAATCACTTTTTAGTTGTTTAGCTGGGGATATTAACAGGCACAAAAATAGATCAGTAGTTATATATGTTATATATGGAAAAAATGATACTGAATGTTTTCCGTTAATAGAGACTTCATCAGAATTAAAGGATTGTGAAAATCCCTTAAAGACCTTATCATCATTCTTATCTCATAACGTAAGTGAATTAAGACTATAATGTAAAGACGGTGATAGTGGTGGTAGCACATTGGACTGGATACTGAACTGAACAGTGTTCTAAATGGTTTAGATACTGTACATTTTTTTCATTTAATCCTCACAAGAGTTCTAAAAGGTGGGTGCTGCTTCTTTCCCTATTTGACAAGTAAAGAAGCCAGGGCATATAATTTCAAGTAATCTGTTCAAGACTGTAGACCTAATATAAGCACAGGATTCAAACCTGGGAAGCTTGGCTTCAGAATTAACTAATCCTGTGTAATTAACTAAACCTGAAGCTTCCCGCATAGCTCAGTCAGTAAAGAATCTGCCTGCAATGCAGGAGACCTGGGTTTGATTCCTGGGTCGGGAAGATCCCCTAGAGAAGGAAATGGCAACCCACTCCAGTATTCTTGCCTGGAGAATCCCATGGACTGAGGAGCCTGGCAGGCTACAGTCCATGAGGTCACAAGAGCCAGGCACAACTTAGCCACTAAACCACCACATGCGAAATGTCACAATTCCTATTCATGTTAAAACTGCTGCTGCTGCTGCTGCTGCTAAGTCGCTTCAGTCGTGTCCGACTCTGTGCGACCCCATAGACGGCAGCCCACCAGGCTCCATAGACGGCAGCCCACCAGGCTCCCCCATCCCTGGGATTCTCCAGGCAAGAACACTGGAGTGGGTTGCCATTTCCTTCTCCAATGCATGAAAGTGAAAAGTGAAAGTGAAGTCGCTCAGCCATGTCCGACTCAGCGACCCCATGGACTGCAGCCTACCAGGCTCCTCCCTTCATGGGATTTTCCAGGCAAGAGTACTGGAGTGGGGTGCCATTGCCTTCTCCGCGTGTTAAAACTAATGAGACCGATTTAGTACTATGAAATGTGATATGAAACAAAGACTTGTTTTTAAATATAAAAATGTCACAGCTCCATGAGCTTCATGAACCTGAGTCAAAGAAGCTTTATGATCAGATGTGCCATTTGGGCTGCTTTATCATCACCCGCATGAAACACACTAGGGAATGTGGTACCTTAGTGTAGGGTATCTGGGCTGTGTGTGAATACACTGCTCCATCTGTGGGCAGGATTTTTCCTATCATACCTCTCTGCCACTTAGTTTACATTACTTATTTGTCACGTCAGAGTTCTTGAGTGAGGTACAACCTTGACTTCATCTTTGAATTCCTGGATACACAGAAACAATTGATTCGTGAATATATTTTAAAAAAAAAAATTGTGGGTTTTTT